>CM053409.1:61910544-61932674 GCA_028644305.1 Xerus rutilus
AGAGTCTAGAGCAACTGTGGGTGGAAATAACAGTCATCATTCTCTTTCTACTCATGGTTCCTACCTTTGACCACCCCTTCAATCTGGCTCCCGTGTTCTTGCGGTACAATCTCCTCTTCACTTGTACACCCATGATGTTTAAAGTTTTAGGTGTGTCACTGGAAGAGAGCAATCAAATCAGAAAATTTTAATATGGATGTAATCCATCAGTGTTTGATGGGATAATAGTGTTATATCTAGATTTATTTCTACCTCCTTAATTTGTACCATTTTCTCTCTGTGTGTGTACATGTATATGTGTGTTCATTTTAGCTTTTCCAGTCTTCTCTTGGAATGGTTGTACTTTATTTTCTCTCTCCTGCACAATAGTATACAAGTTATATGTAAGGGTTAAAGTTACTTTTTTAAAACATACATAACTTGAATTTGTCGTTTGTTTATGTGTTTATTTATTGTGGTACTGGGGATTGAACCCACAGGCATTTTACCAGTGAACTACATCTCCAGCCTTTTAACATTTTTTAATTTTAAGACAGAGTCTTGCTAAATTGCCCAGGCTGGCCTCAAACTTGTAACCCTCTTGCCTCAGGCTCCCAAGTCCCTAGGATTATAGTTAGGTGCTATGATTTTTAAAATTAAAAAATTAGTTTCTTTATACTTCTACCAACAATACAGTGCTCTTTAGATTTTTGGCAATGAATTTTTCCTAAAATTCAGTCTTTCATGCTATTTTTGCCATCTATTTTAGATCAAAGTTGCTTTTATGTTCCTAAAAGTAGTTCTTATTGTCATAAATATTTATTTAGATTTAATGATATGTTTATCAAGTTTTGTGCCATCATCTCTTCTTTCATCCCCCTTTTTCCTTTTGGGCACCGTTTTATTCTTTCTGACGCAAATTCTTTTTTTATCTTTTTTAAAAATTTATTTTTAAAACAGAAGAATGCATTTCAAGTCACAGTACATATATTGACGTAAATTCTTAAGTGTTCTTTTAGAGTTGGTCTCTTTTTTAAAAAAAACATATTTTTAGTTGCAGATGGACACAATACCTTTATTAACTTATTTTTATGTGGTGCTAAGGATCAAACCCAGTGCCTCACACATGTGCTAGGCAAGCATTCTACCCCAGCCCCTAGAGTTGGTCTCTTAATTATAAATATTTTCAAACTTTCTTTGCCTAAAAGTATCTTTATTATATTGTCATTCTTGCTTAATGGGTTAGGTGAGTATAGAATTCATTTATTTTAGAAGTCTACTAACAGTTGGACTTTTATTCCTTTGTAGGTAATCTTTCTTTACATTCCAGTTGCTTTTAAAATTTTTTTGCTTTCCAGTCTTTATTTATTTATTTTGGTACCAATGATTGAACTCAGGGGCACTCGACTACTGAGCCACATCCCCAGCTTTATTTTGTGTTTTATTTAGGACAGGGTCTCACTGAGTTGCTTAATGCCTTGCTATTGCTGAGGCTGGCTTTGAACTCGCAATTCTCCTATCTCATCCAGTCTTTATTTTTTACCCAAAAAATGTCCAGGTAACATTTGTCTTTATTTATCTTCTCTGTATTTAAAGTCTTCATTCTAAATGCTCTCGAATTTCTTCAATTATGGACATTTCTTTTTCTTTTCTTTTTTAATGAAAGAAAGGCTATTTTATTTTTTTAAAAAGGGAAAGAAAGAAAAAGAAAAACCAGATTCTGTGCACAGGGTCAGTCCATTGGGCCTTCAGTGTCCTGGTGTTGATCTTGTCCTTCTCAATGATGTGGCCAGTGACTCCCAGGCCTGACACTACATCCTGGTCCACAGTGGTCGGCATGGCTTGGGAGATGGTTTCAAACAGGTGTTCTGGATCCATGTTGGGCTCCCAGAGAGACTCGCACATCCCATACATTTGTTCAGCGCAGGTGCCACTAAGTACAAAGTCAGCGGTCGCCATGGGGCAGCCAGTGAGGTCTAGAGAGTAAATGAAGGGCTTAAAGGTCTTCAGGCCCAGCCCAGCAATGACTGGCTCTGTGTTGTAGGGGTCAAACCGTTTCTCATACAAGAGGTTGGCGACCACATTCATGAGGTGTAAGGCTTAATGTGCTCACCTTCCTTCAACTCAGACAGGGTCAGCCCGAACTTGAGGCACTGGGCAACTGTCTGGACGTTTGTAGCGAGCCCCTCCAGGCTGATGTACAGCTAGTCACCCGTAGGAAGGATCTTCTGGAAGTCCGTGGTCACATCTGCGCCTGGATCTCTAAGCGCCTGTCTGCAGAGACCGCACACAGTTCTTCCCCTTAATGGCTGTGAGGACCCCTGTGTTACAGGACATAATAGACATGTCCTGTGTACTAGGACCCCTGATTGCCGCTGCAATGCCAGTTTAAGTACGGACATTTTATACATACGTGGAGTGTAACTTATTCTCATCAGGATCCCATTCTTGAGGGATGTGGCGTACATGATGTGGCGTTTCCCGGGTTGTGTATTCACGCATGTGCTATGGGGCAGACCTCGCAGGAAACACACCAAGTCCCAGTGGCGTCCAAATTGGAGAGTCTTTAGTAGCTGGCCAGCAACTGCTTCCTATGGGACCTGAACTGTCTCTACAGGGAACAGCATCAAGCCTGAGCGTTTCAGGGTATTTAAAGGCAAAAACCACATCCTGGTTAGCATAGCTGTAAGCAAGCAGGGGTCCAGACACTGAACAGAGTCGTTAGCAAAACAGTGCGTATGAAGCAATGCGTGCGTTCTGCGCACATTCGGGACTTTCCACGATCATTTGTAACTGACACATTCTGTACTTTTCATGATCATTTATAATTGACAAAGCTCTGGGTTCAGCACGGGGTCATAAGAAACTAAAATGGATGCCTTAGCTAAGATGGAGTCACTCATGGTAACCTAGTCTATATCAATACGAACATAGGAAAGTTATGTCTGATTCATTCTTTATTTCCTATTCCCATCCACTCTCTCTTCCCTTCATTCCCCTTTCTCTAATCCAATGAACTTCTATCCACCCCCTCCCTTATTGTGTGTTAGCATCTGCATATCAGAGAGAAACATTCTGCCTTTAGTTTTGGGGATTGGCTTATTTCATGTAGCATGATAGTCTCCGGTTTCATCCATTTACTGGCAAAATTCATAAAGTCATTCTTTTTTATGGCTGAGTAATATTTCATTGTGTATATGTACCACATTTTCTTTTCCATTTGTTTCTTTATCATTCATTTGAGGGCATCTAGGTTGGTTCCATAACTTATCTGTTGTGAACTGAGCTGCTATAAATATTGATGTGGCTGTGTCACTGTAGTATGCTGATTTTAAGTCCTTTGGGTATATACGAAGGAGTAGGATAACTGGGACAAATGGTGGTTCCATTCCAAGTTTTTGAGCAATCTCCATACTGCTTTCCAGAGTGGTTGCACCAATTTGCAGTCCCACCAGCAAGGTATAAGTGTACCTTTCCCCCACATTCTGTCAACATTTATTGTTACTTGTATTCTTGATAATTGCCATTCTGACTGGAGTGAGTGAGATAGATTCTCAATGTAGTTTTAATTTGCATTTCTCTAATAGCTAGAGATGTTGAAATTTCAGACTGACTGAAATCATACTCATTCATGGATTTTTATTGAATGCTGACACAATTATTCACTGAGTAACAAATACTATTCTGGGGCTAAAGGGGGCAGTCAATTATGACTATAATGGACTTGACTCTGGCTTCAAGCTATGATAACAACATCACCTTTCTGGCCAAGGTCTGTTTGGACTAGGGAGGAGACTCTGACCCAGGCCCTTCTTTTTTTTTTTTTTGTACCAGGGATTGAACTCAGGGGCACTCGACCACTGAGTCACATCTCCAGCCCTATTTTGTGTTTTTATGTAGAGACAGAGTCTCACTGAGTTGTTTAGCACCTCACTGTTGCTGAGGCTGGCTTTGAACTCACAATCCTCCTACCTCAGCCTCCCAAAGTGCTGGGAGTATAGGTGGGTGCCACCGCACCCGGCCAGGTCCTTCTTGCTCCTGTCAGCTAGCCCAGAGGCCACAAGTCTTGCACTAAACTGTAAGATCTAGGAACAAAAGACCAGGGGTTATGCTCTGCATCTTATCAAAATAAAAGAAATAAATTTAAAAAAGAAGACAGGTATTCACCATGATCCAAGAGTGAGAATTTCACTGCTCTTGTTAGAGTGATTCCTAAATTTTTTTTTTGAGGCTATTGTGAATGGAGTAGACTTCCTAAATTCTCTTTCAGAGGATTCATCACTGATGTATAGAAATGAATTTGATTTATGGGTGTTGATTTGATATCCTACTACTTTGCTGAATTCATTTATTAATTCTAGAAGTTTTCTGGTGGAATTTTTTGGATACTCTTAGTATCATGTCATCAGAAAATAATGATAGTTGGAGTTCTTCTTTTCCTATGTGTATCCCTTTAATTTCTTTCATCTGTCTAATTGCTCGGGCTAGTGTTTCAAGAACTATGTTGAATAGAAGTGGTGAAAGAGGGCATTTTTGTTTTGTTCCTGTTTTTAGAGGAAATGCTTCCAATTTTTCTCCATTCAAGATGTTTTGGCCTTGGGTTTAGCATAGATAGCTCTTACAATGAGGAGGTATGTTCCTACTATCCCTAGTTTTTCTAGTGTTTTTTTTTTTAAAATTTTTTTCTTAGTTGTAGATGGACACAATGTCTTTATTTTATTGATTTGTATGTGGTGCTGAGGATCGAACCCAGGGCCTCACGCATGCGAGGCAAGCGCTCTACTGCTGAGCCACAATCCCAGCCCCTAGTTTTTCTAGTGTTTTGAACATGAAAGGGTGCTGTATTTTGTCAAATGCTTTCTCTGCATCAATTGATAAAATCATATGATTCTTATCTTGAAGTCTATTGATATGATGGATTATGTTTATTGATTTCTCTATGTGGAACCAACCTTGCATCCCTGGAATGAACCCCACTTGACCATGGTGCACTATTTTATTAATATGTTTTTGTATGTGATTTGCCAAAATTTTATTGAGAATCTTTGCATCTTAATTTTTGCATCTATGTTCATCAGGGATATTGGTCTGAAATTTTCTTTCTTTGATGTATCTCTGTCTGGTTTTGGTGTCAGGGTGATATTCACTTCATAGAATGAGTTTGGAAGGGTTTCCTCCTTTTCTATTTCATGAAATAGTTTGAGGAGAATTGGTATTAATTGTTCTTTGAAGGTCTTATAGAACTCAGCTGAGAATCCATCTGGACCTGGGCTTTTCTTGGTTGGCAGGCTCTTGATGGCATCTTCTCTTTCTTTGCTTGGAATTGATCTGTTTAAGTTGTGTATGTCCTCCTGGTTCAGTTTGGGTAGGTCATATGCCTCTATAAATTTGTTGGTGTCTTCAAGGTTTTATATTTTACTGGAGTATAAATTTTCAAAGTAGTTTCTAATTATCTTCTGTATTTCAATGGTGTCTGTCATGATATTTCCTTTTTCATCACGAATTTTAGTAATTTGAGTTTTCTCTCTCCTTCTTTTCATTAGGGTGGCTAAGAGTTTATCAATTTTATTTATTTTTTCAAGGAACCAGCTTTTTGTTTTGTCAATTTTTTGAATTGTTTCTTTTGTTTCAATTTCATTGATTTCAGCCCTAATTTTAGTTATTTCCTGTCTTCTATTTCTATTGGTGTAAGTTTTTTCCACTTTTTAGGGCTTTGAGTTGTAAGGTCAGATCATTTGTTGACTTTTTCTTCTTTTAAATGAATGAGCTTAATGCAATGAACTTTCCTCTTAGCACTGCCTTCATAGTGTCCCAGAGATTTTGATATGTTGTATCAGAGTTCTCATTTACCCCTAGGAATTTTTTTTATCTCCTCCCTGATGTCTTAATAGTGTATTGTTTAGTCTCCAGGTATTGGAGTAGCTTCTTTCTTTTAATTTGTCATTGATTTCTAATTTCATTCCATATGGTCAGATAAAATGCAGGTAGTATCTCCATTTTTTTATATTTGCTAAGACTTGCTTTGTAAAACATATGATCTGTTTTGGAGAAGAATCCATGTGCTGCTGAGAAAAAAGTGTATTCACTCATTGATGCATAGAATATTCTATATATGTCTGTTAAGTCTAAATTATTGATTGAGTTCTATAGTTTCTTTGTTTAGTTTTTTTTTTTGGAAGATTTATCCAGTGGTGAGAGAAGTGTGTTAAAGTCACCCAGTATTATTGTGTTGTGGCCTATTTGATTCTTGAAGTTGAGAAGGGTTTACTTGATATACATAGATGCTTGATTGGGGCATAGATATTTAAGGTTGTTATGTCTTGTTGGTGTATGATTCCCTTAGGAAGTACAAAGTGACCTTCTTTATCCCTTTTCACTAACTTTGGTTTGAAGTCCACTTTATCTTATATGAGGATGGAAACCTTTGCTTGTTTACACAGTCCATGTGAATGATATGGTTTTTTCCCATCCTTTCACCTTCAGTCTGTGGATATCTTTTCCTGTGAGATGAGTCTCTTGAAGGCAGCATATTGGTGGGTCTTTTTTGAAAATCCAGTCTATGTCTTTTAATTGATGAGTTTAGGCCATTCACATTCAGGGTTATTATTGAGACATGGTTTGTATTCCTGGTCATTTTAGTTAATTTTTGGTTTTTAACTTGGCTTGGTTTCTCCTTTGGTTGGCCTTTCCTTTAGTGTAGTTCCTCCTTTTGCAGAATTCATTGTTGTTTTTCATTTCCTCCTCATGGAATATTTTGCTGAGAATGCTCTGCAGTGCAGGCTTTCTCACTGTAAATTTCTTTAACTTTTGTTTATCATAGAAGGATTTTATTTCATCACCAAATCTGAAGCTTAATTTTGCCAGATATAAGATTCTTGGTTGACATCCATTTTTTTTTTTTTTCAGAGCTCGGTATATGTTTTTCCAGGATCTCCTAGCTTTGAGGGTCTGGGTTGAAAATCTGCTGAGATCCAAATTGGTCTTCCCTTATATGTAATCTGATTCCTCTCTCTTGGAGCCTTTAAAATTCTATACTTATTCTGTATGCTGGGCATTTTCATTATGAAGTGCCTTGGTGTAGATCTGTTGTAATTTTGCACATTTGATGTCCTGTAAGCCTCTTGTATTTGATTTTCCAATTTATTCTTCATGTTTGGAAATTTTTTGATATTATTTCATTGAAGAGATTGTGCATTCCTTTGGTTTGAATCTCTGTGCCTTCTTCTATCTCAATAAGTCTTAAGTTTGTTCTTTTGATGTTACTCTATAATTCTTCGATGTTCTGTTCTTGGTTTCTTACCATATTCACTGTGTGTTAAACTTTATTTTCAAGATTGTATTTTTCTGAGGTTCTGTCTTCCAAGTGATCTAGTCTGTCGGTGATGCTTTCAGTGGTTTATTGTTTCCTTCATTTCAAGGATTTCTGGTTTGTTTTTGTTTTTGTTTTAGAATCTCTCTTTCTTGAAGTAGTCTTTTTAAAAAAATTTTTAAAAATATTTTCTTTAGTTGTTGATGGATCTTTATTTTATTCATTTATTATTTATATGTGGTACTGAGGATTGAACCCAGTGCCTTACACATGCTAGGCAAGCGCTCTATCACTGAGCTACAGCCCCAGCCCCTTGAAATAGTCTTTTGATACCTGTATTTGCTCTCTTATCTCTTCACTGGAGTTATCAACTTTTGCCTGTATTTGCTCACTTAGGTCATTCTTTAATTTACAGATCATTTTAATTATGTACATTCTGAACTCTTTCTCTGACATTTCATCAACTGCGCTGTCAATGGATTCTATTTTTGTAGTATCTTGGTTTGTTTGGGGGAACTTTCCTCCCTTGCTTTTTTATGTTTTCCATGTGTCTTCTTCTCTTGCAGTGCAGATCTGAGGTATTGCAGCTTCTACCCTATAATCTTGTAATGTCCCTGCAGATTACCAATACCTCACCTTTAAGGGGGATATCAATGTTTACAGCACCCAATGCAACCAATATGCTGCCATAAATCATTTGCCTTCTATTTTGACATTTATAGTTTTGTAGCTATAAACAGAAATGATGAGATCAGTTATCTTGTGCCATATAGCCAATAGGTTTGCATAAGAGTTTACTGTTTCTAATGTTAGAAGGGGGGATAGGCTGTGATGTTTATGAGATATGATGTAGAAATATAGAGGTATTATTAGATTATAGGACTAGTGAAAGGGTAATCAAAAGAAGTTGGCTGTTAGCAGGAGAAAAAACAGAGAGAAGTTACCCCATGCAAGGTACTTGTTGTCTCCGCAACAGGATAGTGTCTATTAGTACACAGAGGAGAGATATGTCCAGTGCAACCAGGCCCACAGGGACCTTGGTGACAGTTTTCCAGGACCTGGTTGTTGTCTCTAGATGGAAGTGGCCATGCCCCTAGTTGGTGACGGCAGTAGTGTCAAGCCTACAGGTACCTTGATATTAGGCTTCCAGGCCCCAGTCAGTGTCCCAAGTGGAAGCTGCCCCAGCTAAAGATGGCAGAGGTGGCAGCAGAGGTAACACAAGATGGTGGTGGAGGTGTCCTAAGATGGAGGCAACCACTTTTGGAGGTGAGGCTGAAAGAATGGGCTGTATGATGGCATTGGGTGTCCTATTTGGTGATGCTACAGTGTGGTGTGCAGTGTTGCAATGGATAGCTGCCTCCTTGGCCTGTCTGATGCCCACAGTGGAGATTACTGCGTAGGAAGGGCTATGATGGTGGCTGCAATATCACAAAATGGAGGCAGTTTGGGTGGAACTACACATTGGTAAATAGGGAACCACAGCGTGGGACCCCTCTCCACTGGCAGGGTGCAGAGTGTGTGTTGGGCCTCTCTGGGGTGGCCCTGGTGATAGTCTTCTGTGTCCTGGCTCTTGTCCCTATATGGAAGTAGCCACGTCTATGGTTGGTGGCCGGGTAGTGTCAAACCCATAAGTACATTGGTGTTGGGCTTCCAGCCACCAGATGCTGTCCCAAGATAGAAGCTGCCAGAACTAAAGATGGTGGTGGCAGCAGCGGGGATAACCTGAGATGGTGTTGGAGGTGTCCCAAGATGGCGACAACCACTTTTAGAGATGATGTTGAACAAGCAAGCCTAATGATGGCTTTGGACAGTCACAGGACAGGCCCTGTGACTGGGCCTGAGCCTAGGCTCCTTCCTGATTGGTGGGTGGTCCTGGGCCTGGACTCCTTGTAGTTTGCTGGGGCTGTCCTGGGCCTGCCTGGTCTCTGCGGAGGTCCTCGGGGCTGTCCTCGCATTTGTTTTATTATCAGAATTTTAGAGTACCTAAATGTCTGTCAATAGAGATTATGTAAATACATTATAATTCATTAATTTTGAGTTATTTTGAAATAATAATAATAAATTTTGGAAACTTATTTTAAAACAATAAATTAATACATTTGTGTTTCTTTTTCTCCTTCAAGAGAATTCAGGACGCTTGAAGTCAGAAACTCTGTGTATAGTAATTGTTTACTGCTGTAAAAAGAGCAAGCATCAATTTAAGACAATTAAAAACCAGTTGCTTCAAATAGATATTTGGATGGATGATAGATGAATGAGTAGTTAATGGGTACCATTAACTTGGGCAGATTTCATTGGAATGTTTTTAAACAAGAATATGTACTAGGGGCTGGGATTGTAGCTCAGTGGTAGAGCGCTTGCCTCACATGCGTGGGGCCCTGGGGTTCGATCCTCAGCACCACATACAAAGCAATAAAAAATAAATAAAGACATTGTGTCCATCTATAAGTAAAAAAATATTAAAAAAAAAAGAATATGTACTATATTTGTAAGCAAAAAACTAAAAAATTAGAAGGAAGCAGACTGGTAACAGTGTTAAGGGATTGAGATTCTACTTACTATGCATTTTCTGCACTTTCTTTTTTAAACCAATATTTATTTATTCACACATTTGATAAAAATGTCATAGGAGTGAAATTACAATGACATAAGTAACTACAGAGTCAAACTGCCATTAAGTCAGAATACGGGGCAACCACAGCTGATTAGCACCTGTGTACACATGCACGCATGCGCTCTGTTACACACACCGGCAGGCGCTAAGTTCGAATGTTAATAACCCAGGGATTCTTCCTTGGTTCCTCTTGGGTTTTGGGGAAAGAGAGAAATCCTCAATGCAAAGATGCTGGTACCACCCAGGGCATCTCTGCTGTGCCAGCAACTCAGGAGACATGAACAGGGGCAATTGCTTCCTTGGCACAAAACTGGATGGGCAACAAGAAGGTCAGGAGGGGTTTAGGTTAGTTGCAGGTTCAGAGTCCCTTTTCAACCCCACAACAGAGTAGCAAGCAAGATAAAAGTTAAAAATTCAGCCATTTGAACTCCAGAAAAAAAGCAAGGGAGGAGGATTTTAAAAAGTTGATCCTTATTCTCCCAACAGACTGCAACAGGACCATTAGCAAAACTGAGACCAAGCAGATACCCTATGGTTGTGATCTTATCATACAGTGTGGTTTGCCTTCATTGCAGTTCTGGATAGAGGAGGAAAAATTTTTTAGAGGAACAAGAGGGTCATATAAACCACTTCCTCACTATATCTGCATTTGGGACAAGATTGCGTGTACTGGTCTAGACAGTAGCTGGTCTACCATGCTGAGCACCCCAAAGGAGTGGCCCAGCCCCAACTCCTCTGCCTTCTGTGGACAAATCAAACCTCAAGTGGAGAAAATAATGCCTGAACCAAAGAACTGTGATTTCTATACTGTGTTACTATGGAGAAATCACCTCCAACTCCTTTTTGACACAAAAATTAAAAAAAACAAATTTAAATGTGATGTTTGAGCCTTTCCACTGACCCTGTCAAAACACTGATGATACAGAAAGCTCATCTCCAGTGCTCCTGGCAAATGTCGAAGGTTAGGAAGGAGGAAAGGATTCCGAGACGACAGTGTGTGAGCATGGAGCTGGCCAGTTCCCATGAAAATGTCTGGGGTGAGGTGAGCCCGTGGGGAAGTATTTTGCAGGGAGAGAAAATTCTTGGTACAGACTTCATGCCCCTAAAAATAAAAGCAAGGCGAGGACAAAGCACTTAACATGGCAAAGAGCTTTTCTCACCCATTCACAGCAAGACTGTTACCAAGAGTACTCCCAGTGACCCTTTTTGAGAAGTAACTGGCCAACCACACTTTCCAGATGACCTGAAGAACTAAAGGAAGTCCCAAGCACTGCACGACCCATGGTGGGATCTGGAAGGTCAGCAAGGAACCACTCAGAGGAAGCAAATGGAAGTCATCCCCTTCCAACCTGAGGTGAGAGGTTTATTCCAGATCAGCTCAGTCAAATACTGAGCCATTTCAAAATGGTCAGCCTGAGAACATGACAGTGCCTCCATGGATCCCACTTTCTCTCTGAACAAGAGCAACAAAGGCTCTGAATGAAATCAGACAGCCGTTCTTGAATGACCTTACACTGATGGTTACAGCACATGCCTCCTAATACCTGCGGCTTTTCCCCATTGTGTAGCAAAGTGAGGGACCCAGACAGGACTGGAAGTACCTGTCCCTTCTTATCCCAAGGCCCTTTAGGCACACTCGATCTGAGCCAGGTTACAACTGCCTTCATTCTTCCACTTGGATGACTGAGTGGTGGCGCTGGCCTCACTACTCATCTCCAGAGGCTTAGCTGAGATGTCATCCTTCACTTTGATTTCCATGTTCTTGGCTGTCAGAGTGGCCATGTGTGGCTTCTCCAGGAAATCTGGCATGCCATTGGAAACCATCCAGCTAACACAGTAGCAAGGAAACACAGTCTAGGGATTGTCACTGTATGTCAGCAAGTAGTCAAAGCCATTCCCATCAAATGACTTGTTGGGATGGATAACCATTTGGGATTCACTGGATCTGACTCTGATGAACTCTGGAGACTCTGACACGCTGGGGTTCTTCATCAAGTTGTTCTGATCCACACTGTACTGTTGAACATACACATAATCCCGAGAGTACACTGGTAAGGAAAATGGATAACCCAGTAAAGAACCTCAAAACCACTGACCACATCTCCATCAATCACCTCCAGCTGGATCACCAGGACATCCCACTGCTTCCTATACCCTGTGTCCAGCTGGACACCGAAGAACTGCTGAGGTGTCACATCTGTGTAGGTTCGAAAATCTCAGTATTCTTAAAAATGGCTGCCTTCAATTGGGTGTTGCCAGAGCTTGAAGTGCTTCTTATCCATCACCATCTCCCACGGCTGTTCCTCATCCTTCAAATCTTCTTTCCTTTCTCTTTGGGATTTTGATTCTGGAGGGTGGCACTCAACTCCTAAGCTCTGAAATACATTTGACACTTCCTCCAACCGTTTCATCTCATTAGTGGATCTCTGCAGCTCCTCCTCCTGGATCCTCTCCTTGTCCCACAGGAAGACACCACAAGCGCCACCAAGGCCCAGGCATGGCCCAGGCAACCTTGCAGCTGGTGCCAGAGGTGTCCGAGCAGGGTGCAGTGCCTTTACATTTTCTCTGTTTAAATTTTTATAAGAATGAGAAAGAAGCCGGACATGGTGGCTCAAGCCTGCAATCCCAGCACTTAGGGAGGCTTAGACAGGAGAATTGCGAGTTCAAAGCCAGCCTCAGCAACGGCGAGGCACTAAGCAACTCAGTGAGACCCTGTCTCTACATAAAACAGAATAGGGCTGGGGATGTGGCTCAGTGGTCTAGTGCCCCTGACTTCAATCTCCAATACCAAAAAAAAAAAAAAAAAAGGAGAATTAAGAAAAAAATATTTGCTGAACCTTTTCTCCATCTCTCTCCCATTTCCAGTCTGCCTTGTTCTGTGATGGGAATTAAGAGGAGCAGTGGCCAGGCCAGCTCTGCCCTTAGACAGCTACTTCTGTTTCTCTGCCAGCCTTTTATCACTGGATGGGAAAAATGGATTCCTCCCTTTCAGATAGAGACCTGTCTAGGGAAAGGCAGGGTTGTAGGTTTGCTCTTTAGAAATGAAGGGAAGACAATAGTTCCCAGCTTTAGAAGTGTGCAAGGAGAAGTTGCTAGCAGGGGTAAAGTCCATTGCAGGTGCTGAGCAGGAGGGAAACAGTGTAGAAGGAGTAGTAGGGGCTGCCCAGGGTTGATCTCTACTCTCACCCTAAGGGAAGATCCTGTGCCAGTTATGTGCATAGACTATAGTTTGAGGGAGCTTTATGCCTTTATTCTGTCCAGCGATTCTATTTATTCATTCTGGGAAGCTGGTGCCTCAGGGACACAGCATTTATCCTAGAGTTGGCCCTGTTTCTGAAAGTCTGGCCAGTTCTTCACCCCCAGGTTGGCTCTGCTCCAGCTTTCCCTCCTCTGAGGCTTAGCAGAGGTCAAGGCTCCTCCCTAACTCCTGGCTGCCATGGTCCTTGTTCAAACATGGAGAAGGAAAGTGTGCTCTTATTTTATCAGGAAGGAAACCAGGGCTTATATGGGTATCACTGTGTGTCCAAGATTATACCCAGTTGGCATGTATGAGGTCCTAGGTTTAATTTCTAGCACATTCACTAAAACAACAAACAAACAAAAAACAAAACCAGAAAACAAAAAAAAAATATTATACTCAAGAGGTAAGCAGAGCTAGGCTCTATTTCAAAATGTTCCTGACTCCAGAGATCTGGTTCACAAACTCCACACTGTAGAGGTGAATCATAAGAACCAGGCATATAGGTGAAAGCAATAATTCAGTGGGATTCACAGATGTTGAAAGAGAAAATCAGAGGCAGAGAAGAATATAGAAAGAGGATATCAGTCCCTTTTTATAACAAAATACCTCAGCCAGGCATGGTAGTACATGTCTCTAATCCCATCTACTCAGGAGATTGAGGCTGGAGGATCGAAAGTTAGAGGCCACTCTGGGAAACTTGGTGAGACTTTGTCTCAGAACAAAAATAAAAAGTGCTGAGGATGTAGTTTAGTGGTAGAGTGCCCCTGGGTTCCATCCCCAGTGACAAAAACAAACAAACAAACAAAGACATAAAGAGAAAAGCAAGCAAATAAAAAACCCTATAGACCTGGTCATTTAAATATTTAATAAATAGAAGATTATTTGGCTCATGGTCATCATTTGTCACCAGGAGATCTAACCTAAAACATCAACAACAAATAACAACAACTAAAAAATCAAAGGCTAACTGAAATTCACTAAACAGAAAGGAAATGTTAAAAGAAAAATCTTGGAACATCAAGAAAGAAGACAGACCATAGAAAGACAAAAATATGAATAAATACAGTAGCCTCTCCTACTCATCTTTCTAAAGGTTTTCTATACTGATAATTGAAGCAAAAATCCTAATACTTCAGTGTGGCTGTCCATGAATATAGCGAAAATTCTCAAGACAGTTACAAATGGCCCAATTTTCCATTTTTGTTTTACAACAGCATGAAAGTAATATGCATCAATAGAGGCCATATTTCACATTTAGATTTTTGATCTTATCTGGGGCCTGCAATATTTGATAAGATACTCTTTTGTGATGTGATGCTGGACAGCCTCAGTGAGCTTCAGCTTCCAGTCAGTCATGCAATCACCAGGCAGAAGCAATTGATGCCCTACAGTGTGCTGTGTCGCTGAGCTATGATGATGGGTAGGTTAGGCGCATTAAATGTGTTTTTGACTTATGTTATTTTCAACTTAAAATGGGTTTATCAGACCCCCCCCCATCATAAGTCAAGGAGCATCTATAAGCTATTTCTATTACTTCTTTGAGGCATTGTGGAGAAATGGGTCCTTTCTTACTGAGGTCACCTGAATTCAAGTCAGCCTTATCTCTCAGGTTATACCAGTGGTTCTCAATTCCAGAAGTATGTTAGAAAACCTGGGGAGCTTTTAAGACATACCAGCACCTGGGCTCTATCCCAGATCAATTAAGTCAGAATTGCTAGGAGTAGAATATTTTAAAAGCTTTTGAGGGGATTCTAACATTTAGCCACTAGACCTCTTCTAGTTGAGAACTACTGGACTTTAAACACAAAATCCTCTTAATGAGCATCTACTTTATCTTTTGCACATAAGACTAAGCAGCACCACTCTCACTGCATTTATTTTCCAGCTTTCGTTTTTTGCCCTTTTGTAAATCAATGCCATTTATATAAGCCGTTTATTCAACATTGATAGATAATTCTGTTTTAATCAATGCACAAATGTAGTTTATATGAATTTTTATTTTTCCATATAATCTTTGAAATTTCAATGAAAAAACTACTCTTTTTTATTTTGGTATGGGGTATCGAACTCAGGGGTACTTGACCACTGAGCCACATTCCCAGTCCTACTTTGTGTTTTATTTAGAGTCCAGGTCTCACTGAATTGCTTAACGCCTCGCCATTGCTGAGGTTGGCTTTGAACTTGCAATTCTTCTGTCTCAGCCTCCCAAAGAACTGAGATTATAGGTGTGCGCCAACTGCACTCTGCGGAAAAACTACTCTTGATTATTCATACAAACTTCCTAAGAGATGGAGTTCCACAAAGACAAAGGAAAAGAAAAGGGACGAAAATTAAAGGCAACCCTCTACTTCTCTCATCTTCCCAGCTATATATAGTTAAAGCTATACTGGAACACTTAAATATCATTTTCTCTGAATAGGACTTCTTATACGCCATCCCTGTTCTAAGCACTTTACACATACTGACTCTCTCAGTCCTCACAAGAACCAAACAGGTTATTATGATTACTCCCATTGTATAGATGAGGAAGCAGGCATAAAGGGGTTAAGAAAGTTGTCCCTAATCACACAGCTAAATCTTCAAACCTGGACTGACCGGCTCCAGAACTACCCTGCTAATCTCTATGACTACAATCTAATTTAGGATTCCTTTGATATTTTTATCAAATAATTTTTTATTTCTTCAATAGCACTCTTAATTTTTCCCTGAACACTAGTTACAAATTAAAATTATTACTTTGTTCAATGTCTCCTCCTGAGAGCAGAAAGCATTTCACACCAGTTCCCTGCCATATACCCAGTGCCTAGCATACAGTAGATGATACTCAATAGTTGGGTGAAATGAAAGCTTGGCAAAAAAAGTTTCTTTCTTTCATGGAGTAATATCTCCACCTTCTGGAGTTTTCGCATATTGCATTTTTTAAAAAAAACGGTGTCTTCTCCCAAGAGAACTGAAGGTCAGGTGCGCTATTTCTCAAAAGTGGATTAGAGTCTCTCTTTTTTCCTTAATTGGACTAGCCCTTTTGAGATTTTTTAGTGCTCTGGAAGAGTCTGGGCTTTTTAGAGCAGGCCTGTGACATACTAGGTTTGTTTGGTGAAGTGAACTATGCAACTAGGTAATTAATGGGCATCACTTTACGTCCAGTACTCATTTACTTCCACCTTGTTGTAAGATAGAGCACAGATCCATTAGTTAGCTCCTGGCTCAGAATGATCCCTCAGGTACAATTAGAGCCCCTTTCTCGCAGCGTTCACACAGCTATCAAAGGGGTCTGTAGTCTCTCAATCCCCAATCCCAGATCCCATATTCCTCAGTTTGGTGGTTAAAATAAAAATATTGTACAGACTTAGTCCCTGTCCTTCCGTCATATATAGGAAGGAAGGGCAAATTATGCCCCATTAGAAATCCTAGGTTTTCTTGAATAATGTTTTGTGTAATGTCCAGAAGAATTCCAATACGTTAAGAAGAGCTACTTCCCTAACCTGTTATGGGCAACTCATTTTATGAAGTTAGCAAGGCCTTTATTATTCAAACCAAAAATGGACGAAAAGAGATTGATTTTTAAGGCCAGTCTGATTATACATGCACATGATGTAGATTCCGGGGACTTCCTCCTTTACTCTTACTTCGACCCTGGTTCTATCACGTTAGCCCTGAACGGAGGCTGGAAGCCGGAAGTCTCTGATTCTAACGCAAGCCGCTCCTTCCCCATGATTCTATGGTTCTCGGGTTACTCTCTCCACGGAAAACTCTATGGTTCCGGGGTGGGTTGGGAGGTCTGAGTTTGAAGACCGTGGCGGGAAGATGGTGGCTACACCTGTCTCCAGGCTGGGGTTTTCCCAAATGGTAGGGCAGTGGGACGATGCCTTGTCCTGAACAACCGAGGAGACTCTGCAATGAATCTTCCTCATCGGAGTGGAAAACGGCGGCGATCAGACTCAGATTCATTCTCGGGAAGCGGCGGCGACAGCACTGTCAGCCCTCAGCTCCTCTCTGGGCCGGTGCTGAGTCCACCCCCGGGCCTGGGACGCAGCCTGAAGGCCGCAGGTGCAGGTACTCCTGTGCACCCTGGCGGCCGCGGGCGAGGTGGCTAGTTCTGCCAAACCACTTGCTGGGCGGTGTCCTCATTGCGCGGAGCTTGCTTGTTGGCACAACCCACTGGAAGTCTGCTCTCCTCCGTTTATGACTCGGGCCTGGTGCGGCGGGTCACTTTCTGTTCTGACATAGGCCTGCTTTCACTGACCGCGCGGTACTAACGTTCAAGTGACTACAAGGTCTTTCGATCTTTGCAGAAATGCCTCCTGGTTGGCATTTTAAACCCCTTCACCTGAGGGAGGGTTTGCTCCTAAGAGTACTCACTTCTCCTTACAGATCCTCATACCACGGGAAGGCTGGAAGGGATTTGTGGAGTTTTCTCAGATTGGGTTGGGTGCCTCGCGAACGTTCACCCAATTCTTCATCGTTGGTTGTGCAGTGGTTATACTACTAAAACGTAATAGAAACTTCTTCAACCTTGCTTTGCAATGCTTACATATCGCCGGCGAGGAGCACCAGTAATTCCAACACGCCTTATCCATTGTGCCTAACACCATTTTTTGTTTAGGGCTTTTAAGAAAAAAATTTAAAAACTATAGCCAGTAAATAACAAATAACAGTTTGCTCATACTTTTCTGTACATGGTCAATTTCTCATAAGCTTCTTGAAGTCAGGATGTGCTTTAAATGGCTGCATTCCAACACATAGGAATTTCCAATACATAGTGGAGCCCTAATTCCTAAGGTTATATGTTAGAACTAAATTAAACTATTAATTGTTTATTTTTTTCCTGAAAGGAGTATGCAAGCAAACAGTTCCGGATGGTCAAATAGACAAGCTGCTGTTGGCAAATTGGGGACTTCCTAAAGCAGTTCTGGAGAAATATCACAGTTTTGGTGTAAAACAAATGTTTGAATGGCAGGCGGAGTGTCTTTTGCTTGGACAAGTCTTGGAAGGAAAGAATTTAGTTTATTCAGGTATTCAAATTTATATACATTAATTTCTCTACTATTTTTAAGATGAGAGCTGTAAATCAGCTGTTTCCCCCTTTGTTCTCATTTGCTTTTCAGAGTGTGAGCATTGTACATGTTTGTATATTGGCTTGTTTGTATAGAGTTATATGTACGAAAGTATATGTAATATGTTTTGTAGAAGATATACATGGGTTTTCAAGGGCAACTTTGACTTATACAATTTTTAACCTGTGCTTACAACTCTGACTTTAGAATTTAATCATTAGGTAAGATATAATTCCTTGTGTCAGTTTTCTTTGAAATTGTGAATCCTCCAGATTTTTCATTATGGGTACAACACAGAATAAGAAAATTAATTTATTAGCAGATAAAAGTTCAGGCTGAGGAGTTGGACTGGGTTGGGTTTAAAAAATGTTATCACTTACTGGCTATGTAACCTTGCAAACTGCTTGGTGGCTGGGTGAGGGGAGATACTTGGTAATACTTAGGAAGCATTAAGTTATTTCACATGTATAAGAGTGTAAAATAGTTTTTGACACATAGAAAGTACTCCTAAATGCTGACTAGTGGTAGAATGGCCTAGCCACTTTAGTTGCTTAAACCAAAACTGAGGTTTCATTTATAATGCTGTTCACCAATTCACACAATTAATTACAAAGCCCTGTGTCTCTTAGCTTAGATATCTCTTGATCCTGACTACTTTTGACTACTTTCTCTTCTTAACTCCATTGCCTGGTACAGCTCCTTGTCTTTTTTCTAGATAATGGAATAATCTTCTAATGAGTTTAACTTTTTCCTCTGTTCTTGCTCCACTCTTTGAACCAAAGAGAGCTTTATAAAATACAAATATGATCTTGTCACTCCCTTACAAAGAACTCATCCATCATTCTGCATTTCTTTCAAGATAGTCTAACCTTTTTACATGGTGGGATTATAAAACTCTCTGTTTTGTGGCACTGTCATATCTTTTTGTTTTGCTCCCCTGGATTACTTCATATTCTAGCTTTCCAGATTGCTCACTGTCTCCTGAACATGCCAGGCTTTCTTCCAGGCCTTTGCACATGCTGTTTCTTCTCTTGCCATTCCTTCCCTTTTTCCTTCTCATAAGTTGTTTCCTTTCCTTAAGTTTCCTTGCTTTTTCTCCTTCAACTTCTGTCTCCTATCACAGGTTAAAGTGTTCATCTTCTTCCTCAAGCAGGGCTTTTAACCATTCAGTATTTAAAGAAAAGGATCTTTAGGTATAAGCTAGGTACTCACTAATATTCATCATTTATTGCTGATATAAAGTTTTTTTAAACTCTATTTTTAGTGGAGACTATTTAGAAAGCTGGTTTAAAGTTCAGGATTTTCAGGGTATAAGAATTTCAAGTGCTAGTTGAGACTTTCCTGATACAGTTTTCTTAGGCTCTGTAATATTAGATGTGGCTTAAAACATAAGTGATGTGCCAAATATTACTTATTTTTTTGTTATAACTTTGTGAAATAATCATGTTTTAGCTCCTACAAGTGCGGGGAAGACTCTTGTTGCAGAATTACTTATTTTGAAGCGAGTTTTGGAAATGCGAAAGAAAGCTTTGTTTATTCTTCCCTTTGTTTCTGTGGCTAAAGAGAAGAAATACTACCTCCAGGTAATATTCTTGTACTAAGGTTGAAATAGTGAATGCCTGTTATTGGCAACTTTGGCTTATTAATTTAAAATTGAATTATATAAGAAAATGAAAAACAAAATCTCTTGTTGCATCTCATCTAGATTTAAAGTTGACCATTAAAGCATTGAAAGTTAACAGAGGGAAACTTTTAAAAAATTATTATTGCATAAAACAGAAAGAACCATTGTGTAAAAATTTGTAAACTTTTTCTTAGAAACTAAACAGAACCCTTCAATTTGCCTATATAACTGTGCACATTAAGAATCAGGGTTATAACTAAATGGTAGGACTAGACTGAAGTGTGGAAAGGAGTGAGTGTTTAAGGAAGCATGATTGAGGGCCACTAGGAACATTTAGAGGCTGAAGAATAAGATCCATTGGAGCTTAGGTAAAGCTTCAGGTCTGTAACCTGTTCCTCTGTTCTTGAAAGAATGAGTAGTAGTTTACACTGATATGATACTAATAGTTTTTAAGATTTTTTCACAAATACCATGTTTTATAAAATGGATTAAATTTACTGTTGTGATTTGCAGTGAAAAAATGTGTTATTGGAATGGAAAGATCATTGTACAACATTGTGCAACATTTGGCCTAACAAGGCCAAAAAATCTGGGTTTTAGTCCCAGTTTTGCTACTATATCTTCAGCCCAGACACACAATCTGCTGGGCCTCAGTGTTTTCATTTTTAAAATGAGGATGTTAACCTGTTGCACTGTCGGTTAACTCAATAAATTCATGGAGGAAATTTATTGAATGAACAACTCTAAAGTTCTATGGTCTATAAATCTTTTTAACAGTTATTTCAGAGGCCAAATAGCCAACAAAGCTGGTCCTACATGGTAACAACTCTCAACTTAGACCCAAAGTAACAAAATGATGAAAGGATCCTTTTTATTCAGAAGGTATGTTAGTTAAAAGTTAAACTAAAAAAGAAAATTAATATCAAAGTCCCATTCAATTAAATTTTTAAACTTTTAAAGACTTTTCTTCCATTATATAAAAAAGCTGGTCTTTAGTAGAAAAATAAGACCATATTCCTTGTAAAGTAAAAATTTATTCCTTAAAATGTTAAATTAGTGTTAAAATTAGCTAGTTTCTTGATATTTATTAAATTAAAAATGTTAGTGCTTAAGGTAAATTTTCTCCAATTTTAATTGCTATAAATAACTCTTAGAACTTCTTAGGTTATTAAATACTATCATTAAAATGATGTACTTAATTTTATTTGGCTCTGTCTTAATAGAAATTCCTGTACTAAGCTTTATCAGTTCTAAACTTAATATTTCTAGTATATGATTCTAAAAAAGAATCAGGGGGTTCTGTCCAGGAGCAACTGAGAGTAATCCAATAAATGTCTAGATATTTATGTCTATTTTCTGAGATAGCACCTATGTATAACTGATACATTTTGATTTTTTTCCACCTGTATTATTCATTTTCACTCAATTCAGAGTCTGTTTCAGGAAGTAGGAATAAAAGTAGATGGGTACATGGGCAGTACCTCTCCAACAGGGCATTTCTCTTCCTTGGATATTGCTGTCTGCACAATTGAGAGAGCCAATGGTCTGATCAATCGCCTCATAGAGGAAAATAAAATGAATCTATTAGGTAAGAAAATACAAAAAAAATTTTTGGCAATACTGGGGATTGAACTTAGGAGCACTCCACCACTGAGCTTTATCCCACCCTTTTATTTTTTGAGACAAGGTGTCACTAAGTTGCCTAGGCTGACCTTGAACTTGTAAACCTCCTACCTCATACTCTTGAGTGGCATGTACCACCATGCCAAGTGGAAAATTAAACAAATACTTTTTGTTGCTCTTTTTGATGAAATGGAGGGGGAGCTGTGGTGATTTCTATATGTCTCATGTTGTTTCCATTATCTGTCATCTACTTCTGGAGGCAAGAATTGGCATCTGTAATATTAGGAACTAACTGTAAAAAAATACAAGTTTTGTGTCTTGCTGTTATTGACTCCACTAACTTGCATTTTTGTACTTTAGAAAACAGAGAGGATATCTTTGAACCTCAGTATTTTCTCATTGCTTCTTTCTTGTCTAATCTTGTTTTTAAATTTTTTTTCATATTTAATTATTCTATTTAGGCTTACATGATAACAGAGTGCAATTTGATTCATTGTACATAGAGACAGGATAACATACCAATTCTCTAGTTGTGAGTTGTATAGAATCACAACATATATGCAGTCATACATAAAATTAGGGCTATGATGACCATCATATGCCACCACCTTTACTGTCCCCATGCCTCCTCCCCCCTTACACCCCTGTGAACAGAGTTCCATCATTGTTCCCATGTCCTTCCCCAC
>CM053409.1:61933174-61948395 GCA_028644305.1 Xerus rutilus
ATTTTGATTATTTCCTGTCTTCTACTACTTTTGGTGTTAATTTGTTCTTCCTTTTCTAAGGCTTTGAGAGGAAGAGTCAATTCATTTATTTGTTGACTTTTACTTCTTCTAATGAATGAGCTTAGTGCTATGAACTTTCCTCTTAGCACTGCCTTCATGGCATCCCAGAGATTTTGATATGTTGTATCAGAGTTTTCATTTGCCTCTAAGAATTTTTTTTATCTGTTTGATGTCTTCTGTTATCTATGCATCATTCAATAGCATATTATTTAGTTTCCAGGTGATGGAGTAGTTTCTGTGTTTTAATCTGTCATTGATTTGTAATTTTATTCCATTGTGGTCAGATAGGATGCAGGGTAGAATCTCTATTTTTTGTCTTTGCTAAGACTGGGTTTGTGACATAACATATGATCTATTTTGGAAAAGGATCCATGTGCAGCTGAGAAAAATGTGTATTCGCTCGTTGATGGATGGAATACTCTATATATGTCTGTTAAGTCCAAATTATTGATAGTTTCATTGAGATCTATGGTTTCTTTTTTAAGTTTTTGTTTGGAAGATCTGTCCAATGGTGAGAGAGCTGTGTTAAAGTCTCCAAGTATTACTGTGTTGTGGTCCATCTGATTCTTGTATTTGAGAAGGATTTGTTTGATATATGTAGAAGCCCCATTATTTGGGGCATAGATATTTATTATTGTTATGTCTTGTTGATGTATGATTCCCTTAAGAAGTATGAAATGACCTTCTTTATCTCTTTTCACCATCTTTGGTTTGAAGTCCACTTTATTTGATATGAGGATGGAAACTCCTGCTTGTTTGTGGGGTCCATGTGAGTGATATGTTTTTTCCCACCTTTCACTTTCAGTCTGTGGATGTTTTTTCCTGTGAGATGAGTCTCTTGCAGAGAGCATATTGTTGGGTTCTTTTTTTAATCCAGTCTGTTAGTCTATGTCTTTTAATTGGTGCATTTAGGCCATTTACATTCAGGGTTTTTATTGGAATATGATTTGTAATTCCAGTCATTTTGATTTGCTTTTGGTTTTTACCTTGAGTTGTTTTCTCTTTTGAATGGTCTTTCCTCTAGTGTAGTTCCTCTCTTTGTAAATTTTCATTGTTGGTTATCATTTCCTCTTCATGGAATATTTTGCCAAGAATGCTGTGTAGTGCAGGCTTTCTTGTTGTAAATTCTTTTAACTTTTGTTTATCATGGAAGGTTTTTATTTAGTCATCAAATATGAAGGTCAATTTTGCTGGATATAGGAGTCTTGGTTGGCATCCATTGTCTTTCAGGGCTTGGAAAATGTTATTCCATGATTTCCTGGCTTTTAGGGTCTGGGTTGAAAAATCTGCTGAGATATGAATTGGTCTCCCCTTATATGTAATCTGGTTCCTCTCTATTGTGGCCTTTAAAATTCTATCCTTATTCTGTATGTTAGACATTTTCATTATAATGTGCCTTGGTGTAGATCTGTTGAAATTTTGTACGTTTGGTGTCCTGTAAGCCTCTTGTATTTGATTTTCCATTTCATTTTTCATGTTTGGGAAATTTTCTGATATTATTTCATTGAAGAGATTGTGCATTCCTTTGGTTTGCAATTCTGCGCCTTCTTCTATCCCAATAAATCTTAGATTTGGTCTTTTGATGCTGTCCCATATTTCTTGTATGTTCTGTTCGTGATTTTTTACCATCTTCACTATATGGTCAAGTTTACTTTCAAGATTGTATATCTTGTCTTCATTATCTGAGGTTCTGTCTTCCAGATGATCTAGTCTGCTGGTGATGCTTTCTATTGAGTTTTTAATTTGGTTTATTATTTCCTTCATTTCAAGAATTTCTGATTGGTTTTTTTCACAATCTCTAGCTCTTTCTTAAAGTAATCTTTTGCTACTTGTAATTGCTCTCTTATCTCTTTGTTAGAATGATCGATGGTTGCCTTTGTTTACTCTCCTATTTCTTTGTTGGATTGATGAATTTTTGCCTGTAATTGCTCACTTATGTCATTCTTTAATTTGCTGACCATTTTAATTATGTACATTCTGAATTCTTCCTCTGACATTTCATCAACTGTACTGTCAATGGATTCTGTTACAGTGGTATCCAGGTTTGTTTGGGGCACTTTCTTCCCTTGTTTTTTCATGTTGATTGTGTATCTTCCTTTCTTGAAATACCAATCTGAGGTATTGTGGCTTCTATCCTATAATCTTGTATTGACACTCTACATTACCTGTGTCTCACCTTGGAGCTACTTCTGTTTCCCCAGTGTCCCCAGATGGGCACTACTGCCACTAAAGTTAATGGTGGAGGTAGTGGACGTACCTCTAGAGGGTAGTGGGAGTGCCCTTGGCTGGGCTCCTGAGGCAGCCCCTGAGGGCTGTTTTGCCCCTCTCTTGCACTCCTGCTGGTGAACAGGAACTCTGGAGTGGAACTGGAGGCGGACTCAGGTCTCACTTAGGCAGAGTCACAAGCTGGACAGTGTGTGCGACCTTTACAGTGAGTGTGAGCTTCCCTGGGGATGGAGGCTAGCAGGCTCTGGTCTGCACCCCTGGCATTCCTAAGGGTGGTTTTGGGCCTTCTGTCTCTCCTGACCACAGGAACTCTGGAGTGGAACTGATGTGTGCCCAGAGCACACTTGAGTGGGATCTCTTCAGGCTGGGATCTCTGCAGGCCACTCTTACCCTGGGTGTGTCTTCCTCTGTGGCTGGTAGCTATCAGTCTCTGGTCAACCCTTGGCTGGACACCCGTGGAGTTTCCTGAGGGTGGATCTGGGCCCTCTGTTGCTCCTGCCAGACCCCAGGAATTCTGGAGCAGAACTGGGGCGGATTCAGGCTGCCTTTGGGTGGGGCTGCCTTGCGCTGGTGTCTCTGGAGCGACTCTTGCCCTAAATTTGGGATCCCCAGTGGCTAGCGGCTAGCAGTCCCTAGTCTCCCTTTGGCTGGACAACCGTGGAGGTTCCTGAGGGCAGATCAGGGTCCTCTGCTGCTCCTGCTGGTCCACAGGAACTCTGGAGCGGAACTGGGGTGGGCCCAGGCTGCCCTTGGGTGGGACTGCCTCACGCTAGGGTCTCTGTGGGGACTTTTACCCTGAGTTTGGGCTCCCCAGTCCTAGTGGATATCAGTCCCTGGTCTCCCATTGGTTGGACACCGTGGAGGTTTCTGAGCGTGGATCTGGGCCCTCTGTGGCTCCTGCCGGTCCACAGGAACTCTGGAGCAAAACTGAGGTGGGCCCAGGCCACCCTTGGGCGGGGCTGCCTCACGCTGGGGTCTCTGGAGTGACTTTTACCCTGAGTTTGGGCTCCCCAGTGGGTAGAGATAGCAGTCCCTGGTCTCCTGTTGGCTGAACACCCGTGGAGGTTCCTGAGGGCGGATCTGGGCCCTTTGGGGCTCCTGCCAGTCCACAGGAACTCTGGAGCGGAACTGGGGCAGACCCAGGCCCTCTGGTCTAATCTTTACCAGGAATAGAAAGAAGCATTTGGGGCTGGATCTACCATCTCCACAATTTGTGTATGTGTATGTAAATTGTTGTATTTTGGTGCTATGATATCTTGATTAGGCCTAGACCCAGAGGCTACCATTAAACAGGGAAATGATAGAGAGCCACAGAAACTGTATTTGAGTTTAGGACCCTGGGAGAATTTTCTACCTTATTTATTTATTTGGTGCTAGAGATTGAACCTAGGGCCTTGTGCATGCAAGGCAAGCCCTATACCTACTGAGCTGTATCTCCAGCCCTATTTATTTATTTTTAACTACTAAGGAAAGGCCATTTAAGATGTGACCACTAGAATAAAATGGTTATAGTGGTAGCAAAAGGAGCAAGGATTTCAACTACTCATGAAGAACTTGGTGAACTTGAAAACATCATGGTTGAATATTTTTTCTCATATGCAGAAGGTAGAGATAAATAATGAATTAAAAAAGGGGATCTCATGAAAATAGAGGGAAGGACAGGAGAGTAAAGGAAGGGTTTCAAGTGGAAGGGAAAGGAGTGGGAAAGGGGAGGAACTGGGTAATGACACTGAATAAATTATTCTGTGTATGTATGAATATATCACAATGAATTCCACTTTTATGTGCAACCATATTGCACCAATTTAACAAAAAATGGAAGAATGGTTGAGAAAGGGTGTTGGGGAGAGGGGAGAGAAAGTAAAGGGAAGTACTAGGGATTGAAATGGAGCAAACCTGTTATATGCATTTTTGAGTATGTCAGAATGAACCCTCCTATTATATTTAATTATAATGCACTAATAAAAAGTATATGTATAATAATAGTGCAATTCTTCACAATTTAATAAAATATACAAAAATACCATGATAATGTTGATGATCAAAGAATATGAGACAGGGACTCTATAAAGTCTTGGAGAAAGAAAGCACAATTTGTATCAATTGTTTTATTATTCCTGACTCCACTGGATTTCAAATATCTTAAGGATTGGAATATTATTAAATGTTATTTCCAACGTGTCTAGTGCAGTGCTTGGCACACTAGATAGAATAAACATTTTTGGATGATGAATAAATTCTGAAATAAGTCAAAAAATAGTAGGATTTATGAGTAGCTTACTGCTAGGGAAAAAGAGCTCATGTGTCATTAGGAAGTTATCTGAAAGGTCCTGATTTTGGTGTGGAGAATCCATTGCAGGGATACCAGTTCATGTGAAACATTGAAGTTACAATAATATTTAACAGAAGGCGGCATTGGTTGACATGAAATGTTCAGTAATTTTTTTTGTTTTAATTTTTTTTAAGTTGTAGATGGACACAGTACCTTTGCTTTATTTATTTTTATGTGGTGCTGAGGATCAAACCCAGTGCCTCACACATGTGAGGCTAGTGCTCTACAACTAAGCTACAACCCCAAACCCAATTGTCACTAATTCTTGAGCATTATTTCAAGTAGATAGACTGGTCTAATTAAAAAAATTCCTTAAATCATCTCTTTCTTTTTGACTTGGTTCAGTTTTTTCTTTGCGGCTTTCTAATGTGAATATGTTTTCTCCTAAAAAAATGTTGACACACACTGGGTGTGGTGGCGTACACCTGTAATCCCAGTGGCTCAGGAGGTTGAGGCAGGAGGATCACGAGTTCAAAGCCAGCCTTAGAAAATTAGCGAGGTGCTAATTGAGACCCTGTCTCTAAATAAAATACAAAATAGGGCTGAGGATGTCGCTCAGTGTCCAAGTGTCCATCAAAAAAACAAAAAGTTCACATACTATATAACTGACATAGATATCTTTGGTGTATCATTTCACATATATTTCTGTAAGTTTACCAATATAGAAGTGTGTGAGTAATGAGAAGCAGTTTTCCTTGGTTTTAGTTAAACCTAAATAAGCTAATCATTGATTTTTAGCTTCAGAATACATCCAGAAAAAGAATTGCCCATTATGTGGAATCTGTGTGTGTGTGTGTGTGTGTGTGTGTGTGTGTGTGTATGTGTCATGGCTTGAAATCTGCATCATTTGTAATAAATAATGGTAAATGCTTGTTGTGTGGTAGAAGACATTGAATCCTTACAATTCTTCTTGGAATTGTGGAATTCTGCAAAACCTGGTATTTGGAAAATCTTTTTAGGAATGGTGGTTGTGGATGAGTTACATATGTTGGGAGACTCTCACCGAGGGTATCTGCTGGAACTTTTGCTGACCAAGATTTGCTATATTACTCAGAAATCAGCATCTAGGTGAGTGGCTGAAATAACTGAATTCTTGATATTTCAAACAATGTTGAAAAAGTGTCTGCAAAAGTAGGAATAAACTAAAAGAAGATAGTACTTTTCTTAAGAGCAAACTTGTGTACAGTAGTTTGTTTTTGTTCTGAAATGAGTTCTTTAAACTGATTTTAGATTACTTTGTAAACATTCTAAGATTTGACTGCTCACCATTTTATTTTAGTGTTCACATTTTTACAGTAGGTTTTATTTTTAAAATTTTTTAAAATTTTCACTTAATTTATTGCTTTGGTTAGGATTACAATATGAAGTTTAAAAGAGGCTGTTAGTGCAAGCATCTTCACTTCTTATAAATGTTTCTAATGGCTTAGCAAGTGTGAGGTTAACAGTGAATTACTTTGGCAGTTTTTTTTTTTGAATGAGGTGTTTTTTATTTTTTTAAAAAGATATTTCTTAGCTCAATGACTTGATCTTCTAGCTTACCTCTGGATTCTTTTTTTTTTTTTTTTTTGGAGGATAACATTTCATTTCTCTGGTTGTAAGTGATACAGAATCACAACATACATGCAGTCATACATAAAGCTAGGGCTATGATCATCATATTCCAGCACCTTTAGTTTTTGAAAATCTAGTTTTTCTGTTTGTCAATTTTACATACATATAATTTAAGCAGGCAAGGCTTATTTTATCAATTAGTATTTCTTCAACTCCTGCTTGTCATTGGCAACTACTTTCAACACTTCTAGGTTTTTGTTTTTGTATTTACAACAGAATCTGTTAATGCTGATACTTGAGTTTTTTTTTTTTAAATATTGACTTCTTACTATAGAACATGAAAATTGGATTCTCTTGTATTCTCTACTCAACAATACCCAATCTTCTCCCCCATCCTCTACAGTCTTTCATCCTCTTTCTACTCTCCAGATATAATTATATTGTATTATATAGAAGTATAAATTATAAATTATATATTATAATATATAAAATTATATTATATAATTTTGCTTAGGTCATTATTGAGTGTCATGTCAGTAATATGATTGTCTGAATGCCATTATCCACTGAGCTATTGTAAACTGTGATTACTTTTACTTTTCTAAAAAAAACTTTTTCTCTGAAATTAGTAAATGTCTTTATTTTTTTAATGGCTTGATTTCCTTAGGTGTTTGTTGTTAATTTATCCATAGCCTCTTGCTCAGTTGTGTAAATCTCCATTATATTCCAGCACATTTGATATTCTACCAAAGTCGTCATCTTGAAGACATTTCTCCTAAAGCCTTCTGAGTTGTTCCAGTTTGGAAAGGTGGTTAGTCTGTACTTGTGCTGCGCTGCAGTCATCTTGGGATCTCCCTTCACCATTATCACTCATTTCTATTGCTTTTGGCTTCAGACGGAGCCCTCTTTCTGGATCACATGTCTTTCTCTTCATTTATTTCCTTACTTTGGTGGGGATGTCTTCTAAGAAGCACCACTTTATTTCTGTGAACACACTATCATGGCTATCAGTTTTTTGAGAAATTGTGTGTTTGAGAATGTGTTGCAATTATTTTCATAGATTGTCGAGACATAAAAGTCAAGATTGGAAATATTTTTCCTTCAGAATTGTCATGGCTTTGTCATTTTATTGAGAAATCCAATGCCATGTTGATCCTTCATTCTTTGTATAAGTTTTAAAAATTCTGTCTGGGAGTTTTTAGGAGCTCCTTTCTTTCCCTATGTTTTGAAATTTTATACCAGTGTGTCTTGCTGGACATTTAATAGATTCTTTCCATTATATGGAGATTTAAGCACATTTCTTTCTCAGTATGTGATAGAACAAGGAGATAACCATCTGTATCCCAAGTCATTATGGATATAGGCAGTCTCACTATGAAATTGGCAATTTTGACCTAATGGATGCATACAGAACGATTAGCAAAAAATACCAGAGTACATGTTCTATTCAGTTTCACATGAAACATTTGTAAAAAGATTTATCATATGCTGGGTCATAAAGAAAGTCTTAACATGTTTCAAAGGATTGAAATCACTTAAAATATATTCTCTGACAATAGTAGAATGAAGTTAGAAATAAAGATAAGCAAAGCACAAGTTGAAAATGCCTACATGTTTGGAAATTAGTAATACATTTTAGACTCATTTTGGGTCAAAAAAATAATAACAATAGAAATTAGAAAATAGTTTTGAACTAGAAAAATATCTCACCAAAATTTGTGAAATGCAGCAAAAATTGTTTTTAAAGGGAAATTGATATTATGAAATATTTATCTTGTTGAAGGAGAAAGACTAAAACTGTTATTTAATTATCCATTTCAAGAAACTTTGAAAAAGAATAATAAAATAATGCCACAGAAAGTAAAAGGACATAAATGATAAAATTAAAGGCAAAAATAAAAGAAAAAGGAAAGTCACTACCCAGAAAATTTAAAAGTTCTATAAATGAATAAGAAAAACATAAATAACCCAATGTATCAATGAAGAACTTGAATAGAGAGTATCCAATTTGAAAGAGTATCCAAATCATCTCTACACATGAATTGATGCTCAATCTCATTAGTAATCAGAAAAATAGAAATTACTTTTTCATGTTTACAACTCACTCTCCATAGTGGCTAACATTAAAAAGATTGATGATACCAAGTGATGACAAGATAGTGGAACAATAGAATACACACAATTTGTGGGAGTGTTACTTTGGTTCAGTTTCTCTGGAAAACAGTTTGGCATTATCTCTTAAAATTGAATATCTGTGTCCCAGTAATCGACGATATAGTAATTTTATTCCTAGGCCTATTCTCTAAAAATTGCATGCATGTGTGTACCAAAGGACATGACCAAGAACATTATTAGCACCACTGCTTGTTAATTTACTGTATTTTAATGTGAGTTTCATTTGTTTTTCAAAGCCAGGCAGATGTAGCCAGTCCTCTGTCTAATGCTGTACAGATTGTTGGAATGAGTGCTACTCTTCCTAATTTGGAGCTTGTGGCTTCCTGGTTGAATGCTGAACTCTATCATACCGACTTTCGTCCTGTACCACTTTTGGAGTCAGTAAAAATCGGAAATTCCATATACGACTCTTCAATGAAGCTTGTGAGGGAATTTCAACCCATGCTACAAGTGAAAGTAAATCATTTTACTTTTACATCTCAGCTCTTGGTATCTTTGTGTTTAATGTCATTTTCTAGCAAGTTGTTAACAGTTTTTGAAATATAATGAGAGGTTACAAACAAGTTGAATACCTATTCACTACAATTAAAACTAAGCCAGTGAGTTTCACCTTAAAGAACTGATGGTGATGGTAAAGGAGGAAATGTATTTTTGCCTTGATCATCATTTCCTGATATATGATATAAGCATTTTAAAGAAAACACTTAGTGGATTTTCCTATTTAACTAGGAAAAGATTTTCTTATGGTTTAGTTTAAACTAAGCACAAATGTGGAAAATCAACCTAATAATATATACCTAAAATAATATATACCTAATAATTATACCTAAAGGGTAGGTATATATATTGTGTGTAGAATGAAAAGCACATCATTTTGGGAGTTAGACAGACCTACCTCTGACATTTAATAGTGATACATGATAAGGCTGAGATAGTAGTTGAATCATAAAACTTCACTGAACTTAGTATCTTCATTTATATGTGGCCTAGTTTGGCTTCAAATTCTTAATCTTCTAGCCTCAGCCTCCTGAGTTGCTACGATTATGGGCACGTATCAACATGCCTGGCTTATTTTCTATATTGTTAAAGACTTTGTAGCTGATTTTTTATTATGTCTTTGAGTAGTAAAATCTTCCCTGTGAAGCAATATTTTAAACTGGCGTTGAGAATTTTTTTTTTTTTTTTTTTTTTTTTTTTGGTACTAAGGATTGGACCCAGAAGTGCTCTATCACTGAGCTACATCCTTGGCCTCTTTTTATTTGCTTACTTTGAGGCAAGGTTTTGCTAAGTTGCTGAGACTGGCTTCCAACTTGTGATCCTCCTGTCTCAGCCTCCTCTGTCGCTGAGATTACAGGGTGTACCACCACACCTGGTGTGAAAATGTTTTAAAAGTACCATCAAAGTGGTTATTTCTCTTTCTTTTTTAGGGAGATGAAGACCACGTTGTTAGTTTGTGTTATGAGACCATCCGTGATAACCATTCGGTATTACTTTTTTGTCCATCAAAAAAATGGTGTGAGAAGCTGGCAGATATCATTGCCCGAGAGTTTTATAATCTACACCATCAAGCCAAGGGTGAGTTACCAATGGAAATGAAAGCCTACATACTTAGTACGTTTGCTTGAAAGAAATGTTAGTGATTATATTAAGAAAGTGTGACTCTCTTCCAGCATTGCTACTGCCTGCTCACTAGACACTTTTTACAAAACTATGCTTTGTGATTCTGCTCTTCTGACATTATTATAGGAATTGTGAATACATACTCAGGCTAATCATCTTCAGATTTCTAGAGTACTAGGTTTATATAGGTGTATACTAAAGTTCTTCATTTGGCATCTATGGGCTTTGAGAGGTTGATCTTTTGTGCCCCTGAATTGTATGGAAAACTACACATACAAGCATATTTTTTCTGGGAAAAGTGGTTGTATCTTTCTTTGTATTTTCAAAGGTATGACTCTAAAAAGAATCATATGTGTATGTATATGTGTGTTTATAAGTGTGTGTGTGTGTGTATAAAACATATACACATATACACATCTATGTCCACATATATTTTAAAATCTGCTTTATTGAAGTATAGCTTATCCATTTTAAGTGTGTAATCTCATGAATTTTAATGAACATATGTGTCTGTTTAATCATCACTATAATTAATGCATAAAACATTTCCATCACTTAAAAATGTTCTCTTCTGATCTTTTGTTGTCAGTCTCTTCCTTATGTCCCCAGCCCCAGGCAACCACTGATGTGCTTTCTGCCATTTTAGATTACTTGTGCCTTTTCTAAGAATTTCATGTAAATGAGGTCATACAGCATGCATGTGTCTTTTTTATATGGCCTCTTTCATTCAGTGTAATGTTTTTGAGGTCCATTCAAGTTGTTGATTTATCAATTTGTTCCTTTTTAATTGCTGAATAATGATCTAAGGCATTGCTATACACTTTAGTATTTATTTTGATCAATTCTACGGTGAAAACTACTGCCTCAACATTTTTGCTAGCCTGTAATCCTTTAGGCTCCATGATAAATATAGGGAAGACAGAGATTAGTTCTAGTCACAGGATATTAGTATATTTTATTACTTCACTAAGCCAGTGGTATCATAAGGGCAGGTAATAGATATCTCAAGCCTAGCTCCAACAAGTAAACTTTGCCTAAAGATAATATTGGCTAGGCTCTGATCCAACATTATATTCTCTTCCAATTACCTCTTTATTGATGCTTTCTGTACCATGTTAACTCATATTCCTTACATTGTGCCATTAATGACCAGAATCATGGTTATTTTCTTTTCTTGGGGTTTTATTCTCTTGATCTGTAGTAGTGACTCCCAAATGCTAGAGTATGGTCTGTAATAGAAATTTCATTACAGAAGAATAAAGCAGCACATTTTTAATAAAGCTGAAGTTTAAATTTTGAAATTATCCCTATGAAATATACAAAACATATTAAAATTCAAATTTTTATGAGAAGTTTTATAAGTCCAGAAATCTCAAAGTCTGAAAAATTCTTTAAGAAACCATATTTCTTAAGGGATTCAAGATGGTGGGCTAGAGGAAGGATACATTCTTAGTTGCTCCATGGTGTGGGATTCAAGCAGCAAGAGTACTGTAGGTGGATGAAAGAGGGATTTCACTAAAACTCAATATTGGGTGGTCAGAGTATCTTAGAGACTCAGAAATTTGAGTAAATTAAATAGAGAAGAAAGACTATATTGGATCCAAGATGGTTGTGGCTTTTTTTTCCCCCTCACCATTTGTTGAAAAGTCTGTTTTTTTATCTAACATATGTTTTTAGCACCTTTGCCTAGTATGCAATAACTATATTTATGTGGGTTTGTCTCTGTGTCTTCTATTTCATGGGTCTTGGTGCCACTACCATGCTGTTTTTGTTACTATAGCTCTGTAGTATACTTTGAGGTCTGGTATGGTGATGCCTCCTGCTTCACTCTTCTTGCTAAGGATTGCTTTGGCTGTTCTGGGTCTCTTATTTTTCCAAATGAATTTCATGACTGCTTTTTCTATTTCTGCCAAGAACGTCCTTGGAATTTTGATGGGAATTACATTGACTCTGTATACTTGCATGAAGCACAATTTTGTTGAATTCTTTCCACATTTCCTTTATTTTCCTGACCTCCTGCCTTGTTCTCAATCTTCTTATACTTCACTGAACTTGCCTCTGTACTTATAATATCTGACCTTCTTTCCCCTAACTTTGTTCTAGCTTCTGCATATGAGAGAAAACATTGAATTGATTTTCTGAGTCTGGTTTATTTCACCTAGCATGATGTTCTCCATTTCCATCCATTTGCCTGCAAATGCCATAATTTTATTCTTTATGGCTGAGTAAAACTCCATTGTGTATGTATATATCACTTTTTCTTAGTCCATTCATCTATTGACAAACAGTTGGACTAGTTCCATAATTTGGCTCTTGTGAATTGTGCTGCTATAAACATTGATGTAGCTGTATCACTATTGAATGATAATTTTAGTTCTTTTGTATAAATACCAAGGAGTGGGATAGCTGGATCATATGGTGATTCTATTCCTAGTTTTATGAGGAATCTCCATTCTGCTTTCCAGAGTAGTTGTAATAATTTGCAGTCCCACCAGCAATATATGAGTGTAGCTATACTCCCACATCCTTGCCAGCATTTGTTATTATTTGTATCCTTTTTCTAGTGGTTCTTTTTAGTTACACATGACAGTAGAATCCACTTTGACATAATTATGAAAGCATGCAATATATCTTGATCTAATTTAGTAATTGCCATTCTGACTGGACTGAGATGAAATCTTGGTGTAATTTTAATTTGTATTTCCCTGATGGCTAGAGATGTTGAACTTTTTTTCCATATATTTGTTGGCCATTTGTGTTTTTTTTTTTTTTTTTGAGAGATATCTGTTTAGTTATTTTTCCCATTTATTGATTGGGTTTTTAAAAAATTTTTATTTTATTTATGGTGTTAACCTGTTTGAATTCTTTACATTTCTGGATATTAATGCCCTATCAGAGGAATAGCTGGCAAAGATTTTCTCCCATTCAGTAGAGTCTCTCTTCATACTCCTAATCATTTCTTTTGCCATATAGAAGCTTTACAATTTGATAGCATCCCACTTATTGATTCTTGGTTTTGTTTCTTGAGTTTTAGAGAGGTCTTGTTAAGGAAGTCAGTGCCAGCACCAATGTGATAGAATGTTGACTTATGTTATCTTCTAGCAGGTGCAAGGTTTCTGGTCTAATTGCTAAGTCTTTGATCCGCTTCGGTTTAACTTTTGTGCAGGGTGAGAATCTAATTAGAGAATCTAATTTGATTCTTTTCTGTATGGATATCCAGTTTTTCCAGCACCATTCATTAAAAAGACCTTGTCTCCAACATATATTTTTGGCACCTTTGTCGAATATCAGATGACTGTTTCTTTGTCCCTGTGACTTCTATTCCACTGGTCTTCAGGCCTATTTTGATGCCAATACAATGCTGTTTTTGTCACTTTACTCTAGAATAATTTGAGAGCAGGTATTTACAATTCCTCCAGCATTGCTCTTTTTGCTTAGGATTGCTTTGGCTATTATGGATTTCTTATGCTGCTTAGTGAATTTTAGGACTGTTTTTTCTTATCCTGTGAAGAATGTCTTTGGTATTTTGATGGGAATTGCATTGAATATGTATATTGCTTTTGGTAATATGGCTGTTTAAAATGATTAATTCTCCTATTGAAGCATATGTGAGGGCATTGCATCTTCTAATGTCTTCTTCAATTTCTCTCTTTGGTGTTTTGTAATTTTCATGGTAGAGATCTTTCATCTATTGATCAGATTTACTTTCCAAATATTTTTAGGGTATTGTGAATGGGATAGTGTTTTTTTTGTTTTTGTTTTTTGTTTTAAATTTCATTCTCAGCAGAATCACTGTTGGAGTATAGGAAAGCTATTGACTTAAGAATATTGATCAGACATCCTGGTACTTTGCTATATTTATTCATCAGCTCTAGAAATGTTCTGGTAGAGTTTTAAAAAATCTTTCAGATATAGGAACAAAGGTCAGCATATCCCTTCTATTCATATCCCTTTGATTTCCTTCTCTTGCCTGATTGCTCTGGCTAGAGTTTCAAGAATAATGTTGACTAGAAGTGGTGGCAATGGACATTCTTACATTTTTATTGATTTTAGAGGAAATGTTTTCAGTTATTCTCTGTTCAGTATAATGTTGGCTTTAGGTTTGTCATTGATAGCCTTATACTGTTGAGGTAAATGTCTGCCGTCCCTAATTTCTCCAGGTTATTGTTGTGAATAAGTACTGGATTATATCAAAGGCCCTTTCTGCATGTATTTAGATCATCATATTCTTCTTGACCTTAATTCTATTTGTGTGATGAATTATATGTATTGTTTTGCGTATGTTGAGCCAACATTGCATCCCTGAGATACAACCCATTTGATCATGTTCTACTGCCATCTTAATGTGTTTTAGGATGTGGTTTGCCATTATTTTATTAATAATATTATTATTAACTATTTTTGTATATTTGTTCAGTGGAGATATTGGCCTGAAATTCACTTTCTTTAATGTATCATTGCCTGGTTTTGGTATTAGGGTTATACTCACTTCATGGATTGTATTTGGGAGTGTTCCTTCCCTTTCCATTTCAAGGAATAATTTGAGAATGAGTGATGTTAGCCCTTCTCTAATGGTCTGATAAAACTCAACTGGAAGTCCATCTGGTCCTGGACACTTTTGTTGGAAAGATTTTAATGACAGTTTCAATTTCATTAATTTTTTTTATTTTTTAAATTTTTTTTAGTTGTAGATGGACATAATATCTTTATTTTATTGCTTTGTATGTGGTGCTGAGGATCGAACCCAGGGCCTCACGCATGCGAGGCAAGCGCTCTACCGCTGAGCTACCATCCCAGCCCCTCAATTTCATTAATTGAAATTGATCTGTATGGGTTTATATATCTTCCTGACTCAGTTTGCTCATATGTATTTAAAATCTTGTCAATGTCTTCTAGATTTTCCATATTAGAGTATAAATTCTCAAAATAATTTCTAATGATCCTCTGAATTTCAAAAGTGTCTGTGGTGATAGGTCCTTTTTCATCTCTAATTTTGTTAACATGGGTCTTTTCTCTCTATTTTTGGTTAGTTAGGCTAAGAGTTTGTCAATCTTTTTTTTTTATTTTTTTGGTACTGGGGATTGAACTCAGGGGCACTCGACCACTGAGCCACATCCCCAGCCCTATTTTGTGTTTTATGTAGAGACAGGGTCTCACTGAGTTGCTTAGCGCCTCGCCATTGCTGAGGCTGGCTTTGAACTCGCGATTCTCCTGTCTCAGCCTCCCAAAGTGCTGGGATTACAAGCGTGAGCCACCG
>CM053409.1:61948895-61980854 GCA_028644305.1 Xerus rutilus
GGTATATAATTATTGAATATATTCATGAATTTAATTTACCAGTCAAGTTATTATGTTGAAGAATTTTGAATCCATGTTCATCAGGGATATTAGCCTTTAACTTTATTTTCTTCTGGTGTTCTTGTCTAGATTTGGTATAGAGTAATGCTGGCCTTGTAAAATGTATCTAAATGTGTTTCTTCAGTTTTTTGAAGGATTTGCAAAGGTTTGTTATTAGTATTTTTTTTTCCCTGCATGATGTGGAATTTCGCAGTGATACTTTGTGTTCCTGGGCTTTATTGTTTTGAAAGGATTCGATTACTTTTTCAACCACTTTTCATGTTTTTTAAGTGTTTAGATGTTGTTTCTTTGTGATTTTAACTTGGTGAGATTTTATTTATAGGATTTATTTGTTTCTCCTAGAATCTCCAATTTGTTGGTTATGTCTTTGTTTATGAGTTGAGTCTCTTGGAGACAGTACATTGTTTGGTCTTGTTTTTAATCCAATTTGCCAGACTGTCTTTTGATTGATTCCTCTAGACAATTTACATTGAGTGTTATTACTAAGAGATGATTTTTATCCCCTGTTATTTTGATTTAGTTTTTTTTTAAAGAGGAATTTCATTTTCCTTTGATTGACTATTCTTCTAGTAGTTCCTCGCTATGCTGGTTTTCATTTTTATTCTTCATTTCTTCAGTTTGAAATATTTTATTGAGTATATTTTGTAGTGGAGGCCTTCTAGATGTGAATTCTTTTAGCTTTTGTTTATCATGGAAGGTTTTTTTGGGGGGTAGGTACTGGAGATTTAACCCAGGAGTGCTTAACTACTGAGCCACACCCTTAGCCCTTTTTAAAAAACTTTATTTAGAGACAGGCTTTTACCAAGTTGCTTAGGGTCTTGCTAAGTTGCTGAGGCTGGCTTTGAACTCACAATCTTCCTTTCTCAGCTTCCAAATCTGCTGGGATTATAGACATGCTCCATTGCACCTGGCTTATGGAAGATTTTTTATTTCATCTTCAATTCTGAAGCTTAATTTTCTTGGTATAGTATTCTTAGTTGGCATCCATATTCTTTCAGAGCTTGGTATTTATCAGTCCAAGACCTTCTAGCTTTTAGGGTCTAGTTTATATAATGAAAAATCAGTTGAGATTCAGATTGGTTTACCTTTAAATGTGATTTGTTGTTTTTCTCTAGGATCTTTGAAAATTCTATCCATATTCTGTATACTAGGCATTTTCATAGTAGTGTGTCTTGGTGTGGGTGTGTTGTAATTTTGTTTACCTGTATGCCTCCTGTATTTGAATTTCCATTTTATTCTTAAGGTTTGAAAATTTTTCTGATATTATTTCATTGAAAAGATTGCCCATTCCTTTAGCTTGTTTTTCAGAGCTTTCATCTGTCTCAATGAATATTAAATATGACCTTTTCATGTTGTTCCATATTTTGTAAATATCTTATTCATGATCTCTCTTTTTTAAGTTATACATGGACACAGTGTCTTTATTTTGTTTACTTATTTTTATGTGGTGCTGAGGATTGAACCCAGTGCCTCACATGTGTGAGGCAAGCGCTCTGCCACTGAGCTACAACCTCAGCCCTCATGATCTCTTAATATCATTTCTCTAGGTAGGATCCACTTTATTTTTGATATTATGTACATTGTCTTGGATACCTTAAAACCTGTCTCTCAAGTGGTCTATTGATGATGCTTTCCATTGAATTTTTAATTTGTTTTATTGCTTCCTTCATTTTGAGGATTTCTGATGGATTCTTTTCCAGAATCTGTATGTCCTTATTGAAGTGATCCATCACTTCTTGTATTTTTTCTGATTTAAGTTCTTACGTCATCTTTACTTTGTTTAACATGTTGACTGTGTACTTTCTAAATTTCTTCTCTGACATTTCCTCAACTGTGATGTCAGTGGAGTCTGTTGTTGAGGTATTTTGGACTGTTTAGGATGGTTTGTTCCTTTGCTTTTTTATATTGATTGTGTATCTACCCATGTGATTCTGAAGCAGCAGAGTTTGTACTCTTTGTACTTGTAGTGTCCCTGTAGGTTTCCAGTACCCAACAGTTTAGGGAGTGACAAATAATGCAACAACAAATGGAAACAATATATAGCATTAAATTAAATACTTAGTTCCTATTATGACATATAATTGACACACAAATTGGCACAATAAACAGAAATTAGATTCATCAATTGCCATCAATAAAAACAGTAGGTACTCATGTATTGTTTCTGGCATTAAATCAAACAACAGGTGTCATCTGTGATATCCACCACAGTAATACTTACAAAAGTATTAATGGTGGGGTCAGGCATTATATAAACTAATTCATGCTAAAATATATTAAGAATAGAGCTTATTAAGAGGAAAGAAAATGAGATAGGTGGGTATAAAAAGTGCTCAGAAGGTAAACAGAGATAATGTAGAAGAGATATAGGATGTGATGTTTATGAGGGAGAAGGGAAAATAGAAGTAAAAATTAAGGAAGAGTGAAAGAGTGAAAAAGAGTAATAGAAAAAGAGAAAGAGAAACAAGAAAAACAGGGAAGTGAAAAACAATATAAAACAAACCCAAATATACTAATCAAAAACTAATAAAAGACCCTAACTTTCAAAAGATGAGGCAAGGGAAAATAAATACATTCAGAAAAGTGCTATAAATGAGAAAACCAAATATGTATATGTATAAATGTCCTTTAACCATTCCACATACAATAAAAAATAGAAGAAAAAAATTGGAAATTCTCAGTAAAATATCAGGGAATCATTTCCATTGAGGTGGTCAAAATAGTCAATGAGAATATATGTTCACTGTTTATGTTGAACTTTGTTTCTTCTTGAGGTATATACTGACACAAGAGTAGGGGCCATAGGCTGTTAAATCATTCCTCTTTTCATGTTGCTCACCAAGTTGCCAGTTGAATTTCAAAAATTCTTAGTCCCCCTTCTTGGCATTATGATGTAGGGTGGGATAGGAAGTACTGCTGGCTGGAGTTTTGTCTGCACCACCAGTTCCATGCACTCCCAGTGCCAGTGTGGGTCCGCTGTAGAGTTCTGGGATTGGAGTTCCTATAGGTGGAGTTCCTAAAGTCAGGGCTTAGGTCTAGTCAGACCCCAAGGGCTTTGCTGGGTGGTGAATGTTCTGTTGCATTTATTACTGCTGTGGATGATGTAGTTGACACTTGTTGTTTGCCTTAATACCAGATATAGTTCATGGTTATTTATTGTTTTTGCTGTTGGCAATTGCTGACCCTATCATTTTTGTTATTTTTTTGTGGTAGTTAACATTGTAGATATCATAGTAAGAATCAAGTATTTAGTTTAATGTTGTATATTATTTGCATTTGTTGTTGCTATTGTTTGTTTCCCCTGCAGTGACACTACAAGTTAACAGGGTAGAAACTCTGCTGCTGAAAAGTTTACTTACTAAAAAGACAGTGCATATTGCACATTGCTCCACACATAAATTAATGACACTTAATTTTCAGCTTTATTTTTTGTATACTTTAATAAAAAAATAGAAAAGTCATAAACCGAAACTAATGGCCAGGCCCCAAGTCTTAAAGGAATTATGGGTTGTACCTATTTTAAAGTCTTTTAAATGATCACTTTGTAACTGGTTAGTAAACAACTATTATTTTAGGTTAAAACAATATAGTTAGCACCCTAAATATATGTGACTAGATATAAGTATACATCTGAGAACTACATCTATCTGAGCCTTGTCTAAGTGCTGTGTTAAAGTTTATGAAATGAAAGTTTATCTAGGTTTACTGGCAAGGTAACTAATAAGTGCTGTCTTTTATAAATTGTATCTGACATAGACAGGCCACACTTTCATTTGAAGACCTGTCTTATATCTGTTTGCTTTGACTAAGTTTATTTCTGATCATTAACTCTGTTTCCTAGATGTATAAGAGACTTAAGGCTATCCTTTGATTTCTTGCTAGTACTGCTAACCCAGGCAGACTTCTAATTATTGTTACTGTACACTAGGGGTTCCAAATTGTACTTTAAAAGTTAAATTTAGTTAAATGTAAGGCTTACGGGAGAGCACTTTGCAAAGTCGGTGTTGTCCAAACTAAAATTATCTGTAGCAGTAGTCTCAGATTTCTATAGAAATAACAAATTTGGTTGATATTTATTTATGTCATTTGATGTTTTATAGCTGGATAAAATTACCTATTGTCAATAAGTTATATATGCAATTGTATGTTACTCTTTGCACTAAAACAGGAATTTAAATGTATTTTTAGAAGGTAATAAGGACAGCTTGATCTGTCTAAAGGTGACATTGTAAAACATGGAAGCATTTTGCCATTGTTTCCACAAAAAGAAAGTTAAAAGCCCTGTTAGCCTTTGTTTGATTCATGTTTCAGATGTAATGTTATATTGTGTTATTTGTCAAGAGCCCCACCTTACCTGAGATAAGACTCTGCCTCTCACCTTATTCCATATTCGAATGGCTCCAAAATAGGCTAGACTTGAGCTCATTGAAAGTTGTGTTCAAAAATAGATTTTTGTTGTAAAGATTACTGTGATCTCAAAATAAACACACACACACACACACACACACACACATAAAGAATCATTGGAATTGAAGAGGGCTATGAGATGTGGGCTAGAAGAATAGATAATCTCTTCAGGGAAATGATAAGAGAAAATATTCCAAACCTTCATAATGAGATGAGCATCCAGATATAGGAGGCATTCAGAACCCTAAGTAGACAAGATCAAAAAATAACCTCTCCACAACACATTATAATTAAAATGCCTGACACACAGAACAAGGATAGAATTTTAAAAGCCTCAAGAGAGAAACATCACATTACATTTAGAGGCAAGCTTATCAGAATCACTTGTTTTCTCAGCATAACCTGCAAGCAAGGAGGGCTTGGAATGATGTGTTCCAAGTCCTGAAAGAAAATAACTCAACCAAGACTGCTATATCCAGCAAGCTATCATTCAATATTGAAGATAAAATAAAAACTTCCAAGATAAGCAGAAACTAAAAGAATTCATGACTACAAAAGTGGCACCACAGAACTCACTCAAAGAAATACTGCACACAAAAGAAATAAAAAACAAACTTCAGAACTCACAAAAGAAAAAATCTCATTTGAAGGATAGCTAGGAAAATGAGAAACAAGGCCATATTAAACACAAGGAAAATAAAATGGCAGGAATTAATAAACATCTCTCTATAATAAATGTCAATAGTCTCAGCTCTCCAATTAAAACACGCAGGTTGGCAGAATGGATTATAAAACAAGACCCAACTATATGTTGTTTGCTAAAGATGCACCACACAGGCAGATGGCCATAGACTGAAAGTGAAAAGATGGAAATTGATATACTATGTGAATGGAGCCTGAAAACAAGCAGAATTAGCTGCTCATGCCTGACAATGCAGATTTCACACCGAAATTAGTCAGAAGAGATGACAAATGTCACTTTATATTGCTAAAGAGAACAATTCTACAAGAAGATATAATACTAATATTTATGCCCCTTAACGTGATGCAACTAATTACATAAAAGAGACACTACTCAAATTGAAGTTCTGCATAGACCACAGTACAATAATACTGTGTGATTTCAACACTCTTTCACCATTAGATAGGTCATCCAGACATAAATTCAGTAAAGACTCTTTGGACCTGCAAAATGTTATAAATCAAATGGACCTAATAGACATCTATAAAATATTTCACCCATCAATAGCTGAATACACTTTCTTCTCAGCAGCTCATGGAATCCTCTCCAAAATAGATCAATTTTAGGCCACAATGCAAGTCTTTTTTTTTTTTTTTTTTTTTTTTTTTTTTTTTTTAAATATTTTTTTGGTTGTAGATGGACACAATGTCTTTATTTTATTGCTTTGTACGTGGTGCTGAGGATCGAACCCAGGGCCTCACGCATGCAAGGCAAGCGCTCTACCGCTGAGCTACAATCCCAGCCCCCACAATGCAAGTCTTAACACATACAAAGATATGATAAAATTCCTTGCATCTTATCAGATCATAATAGAATGAAATTAGAAATCAATATAACTAAACCCTACATAAACTATAAGAACACACGGAAATTAAACCATACTTTTTTGAATGATGAATGGGTTATAGAAGAAATCAAGGGAGAAATTTAAAGATTCTTAGATTCAAATAAGAATAATGATATAATAAATCAGAACCTCAGACTCAAATGAGAATAGTATATAACATGCCAGAACCTCTGGTACACTATGAAGGCAATTCTAAGAGGTATTTTTATAGCTATGAGTGTATATGTAAGAAAATCAGAAAGATCTCAAATAAACAACCTAATGATGCATCTCAAGGCCCTTGAAAAAGAAGAACAAACTAATTCTAAAACCAGTAGAAGGAAGGAAATTAATATCAGAGCCAAAATCAATAAAATTGAGAATAAAAGGAAAATACAAAGGATCCATGAAACACAGTGGTTCTTTGAAAAGATAAACAGGATTAATAAGCCCTTAGCCAAACTAAACAGAATAAAAGGGAGAAAAACCAAATTAATAAAATTGGAGATGAAAAAGCAGAAATCCCCACAGACATCTCAGAAATCCAGCAAATCATTAGGGAATATTTTGAAAGCTTATACTCTAATAAATTGGAAAATCTAGAAGAAATAAATACATTTTTAGACAAATACTATCTGCCAAAATTGAATCAAGAGGACATAGAAAATCTAAACAGACCAATAACTTGTAATGAGACACAAGCAGTAATAAAAAGACTTCCAACAAAGAAAAGTCCGGGACTGGATGGATTCTGCACTCAATTCTACCATACCTTCAAAGAAGAACTAATGCCAGTACTCCTTAAGTTATTCCATGAAATGGAAAGTGATGGAACACTTTCAAATTCACTTTATGAAGCCAGTATCACACTCATACCAAAAACAGATAGGGACACATCATGGAAAGAAAACTATACACCAATATTTCTGATGAATTTAGGTGCAAAAACACTTAATAAAATGTTAGCTAATCATGTTTTAAAACACATTAAGAAGATTGTGCACAAAAAGCAAATTGGTTTTATTCCAGAGATGCAAGGATGGTTTAAGATATGGAAATTAATAAAAGTAATTTATCACAAACAGAAATAAGGACAAAAATCACATAGTAATCTCACTAGATGTAGAGAAAGCTGTCGACAAATTCAGCACCCATTCATGATAAAAACACTAAAGAAACTAGGGAAAGAGGGAATGTATCTCAACATCATAGAGGCTATGTATGAAAAACTCAAAGCTAATCTCATAGTAAATGGGGAAAAACTGAAAGTATTTCCTTTAAAATCCAGGACAAGACAAAGATATCTACTCTTATCTATTTAATATAGTGCTAGAAATTCTAGCCAGAGCAATTAGGCAAGAGAAGTAAATAAAAGACATACAAATAGAAAAGGAAAAAGTCAGATTATCACTGTTTGCAGATGATGTGGTCCTATACTTAGGACATACCAAAAAATTCACCAAAAGACTGCTAGAACTAATAAAAAAATTTGGTAAAGTAGCAGTTATAAAATCAACACACAAAAATCAATAGCCTCCCTATATATTAACAATGAATCTGCTAAAGAAGAAATCAGGAAAACAATTCTCTTCATGATAGCCTCCCAAAAATAAACTTCCTAGGAATAAATCTCACCAAGGAGGTGAATTTTCTACCATGAAAATTACAGAACATTGAAAAAAGAAATTGAAGAAGACCTCAGAAGATGAAAAGACCTCCCATGTTCATGGATAGGCAGAATTAATATAGTTAAAATGACCGTACTACCAAAAGTGATATACAAATTTGATGCAGTCCTCCCATCAAAATGCCAATGATATTCTTTACAGAACTAGAAAAAAACAGTCCTGAACTTCATCTGGAAAAACAAAAGACCTAGAATCGACAAAGTAATTTTAAGCCGAAAAAGCAATGCTGGAAGCATCATAATACCTGACTTCAAATTATACTACAGAGCTGTAATAACAAAAACTGCATGGTACTGTCATAAAAACAGATACATGGACCAATGGTACACAGTATAAGGCACAGAGACAAATCCACACAGATACAGTCATCTGATCCTTGATGAAGGTACCAAAAATATACATTGGAGAAAAGACAGCTTTTTAAACAAATGGTGATGGGATACCTGATTATACATATGTTGAACTAAACTAGACCCTTATCTCTCACTCTTCACAAAAATCAACTTAAAGTGAATCAAAGACCTTAGAATTAGACCAAAATCATGCAACTCCTAGAAGAAAATGTAGGGTCAACACTCCAGCTTTGAGGTATAGGCAATGGCTTTCTCAATAGGACCCCTACAGATCAGGAAATAATGCCAAGAGATAATAAATGGGACAGCACCAAATTAAAAACTTCTGCACAGCAAAGGAAACAATTAGGAATGTGAAGAGAAAACCCACAGAATAGGAGATTATCTTTGCTAGCTACTTTTCTGATAGAGGATTAATATCTAGAATATATAAAGAGCTAAAAATACACTGAAAAAATCAAATAACCCAATGAGTAAATAGGCAAATGAATCAAACAGACACTTCTCAAAAGAAGAAATACAGGTGATCAACAAATACATCAAAAAAATGTTTCAACATCATTAGCAGTTTGGGAAATGTAAATCAAAACTTCACTAAGATTTTATCTCATACCAGTTAGAATGGCAGTCATCAAGAATACCAATAATAAATACTGGAGAGGATGTGGAGAGAAAGGTACACTTTTACACTGTTGATTGGACTGTAAATTAGTACAACCACTGTGGGAATCAGTATGGAGGCTCTTCAAAAGACTAGGCATGGAACCACCATGTGACCAAGCTTTAACCACTTCTCAGTGTTTATTCTGAAGAATTAAAGTCATCTTACTTCAGTGATACAGCCATACCCATGTTTATAGCAGCACAATTCACAATAGCCAAACTATGAAACCAGCCTAGGTGTCCATCAAAACAGATAAATGGATAAAGAAAATGGGATATATATATAAACAATGGAGTTTTACTCAGCCATAAAGAAAAATGAAATTATGTCATTTGCAGGAAAATGGATGGAACAAGAGACCATCATGTTATGCAAAATGAGTCAAACTTAGAGGGTTAAGGGTGTGTTTTCTTGCATATGCAGAGGCTAGACAGGAAAAAGGAAAACAAAGGTGGGGGTGGCTTTCATAAAAATCAAAGGAAGATGAGTAGAGGAAAGGGACCAAAGGGTGGGAGGGGGGAGGATGGGGGAAGTCCTGGGAGCGATATTGACCAAATTATATTCTTATATTGTGTGTGTGTGTGTGAATAAATAACTACAAATTCCACCAATATGTACAACTATAATGCACCAGTAAAAAAATGTAGAAAAAAATAAAAGAAACCATAGTTTTTGCATTTAAGACAGTTAAAGTCTTACTGGGGTAGAGGGTTACAGAGAAGCAAAGCCAGAAGGTATTGTGTGATTGGTTATTCCCTATTAGACTGGAATACTTCTCATAGAGAACAAGACTACTAGGTGGTGCCGATACTGCTGGTTGGTTGGACACATCTTGAGCAAGGGTTTTTGAATTTTAGACTATGAATGGTAATTAGTATCTGTAATCCTTCCGCAGGTTCCTTTGACACCCCATTGGTGGGATTGGCATCACCCTAATGCTGTTTCCTAAACTTTGATGCCCATTTAAAATACTCTGAGAAGAATTAAAGGTTCTTTATGTGCAGGTCACACCCCATACCAATCACATTACAGTGTCCAGGGATCAGTAGTTTTAAAATATCCCTAGATCTTTATAGTATGTAGCAGTTTTTGAACCATTCTCTAGTATTTATCTCTGTCATGAGTTAGGCAGATAACACTTCAAGAGGTGAACAGTTTTGAGATGTTTCTTTGTGTATGTGACAGGATTGGTAAAACCACCTGAATTTCCACCAGTGATTCTGGAACAAAAAGGCCTCCTGGAAGTAATGGATCAGTTAAAACGTTCACCTTCAGGACTGGACTGTGTGTTACAAAACACTGTACCATGGGGAGTAGCATTTCATCATGCAGGTATTCCATATTAATAATCTGTTATCAAGAAGCCCTCTCTAAAAATTCTCATAATTTCTTCATTTTTATATTTGTGTGCATTTATAAACAAGAAATACCTTGTTATTATTATTATCTCATTATTAACAAGAAATATTTTGTTACTCTCAATATTCTTAGATTTCATTTTAAGAAATTGAATGATTAAGTTAAACAAGAATAAAACATGTTCAAGTTTACTTATCTATGTAGTGTATATATACTATGTAAAGGCTTTTTTGAATCATTGGGGGAGTAAATTCTAAAATTATTACATTTCTGACTGTTTCCTTAAAATTTAGGTTAGAATGTACTTGCTATTTTTATGCCATTCTGAATGTATTTTTTATTTCAAGAGTATTGTATTCTCACAGATATATCAAAATCAAATTTATTTTAGAAATTGTCATATGCATTTGGAGAGGGCTAGAATATTTAAAAATCATAGATTATGGCAGTCATTGAATTAAATAACTTTTCCAGGAAGTGTTCTATTCATGATCATATGTGCTAAGGATATGATAAAGAATATATAGTTTCTATGATTGATAATTTAACCTTTTTAACTTATTTTAAATATTTATCATTATATATTTATACATATACATATACATACACTCATGTATATATACAAAATTTTGTATCATGATACAAAATTTAAATTTTTAAATTTACTTAAAATTTAAAAATTATTTTAAAATAAATTTAACAGAACACCCAAAAGAATAGAGATTTGGAAACTGTAGTATGCTCATCTTTTTTTTTGAAAAAGCTTTATTGCAACACTGACATGCCTATTTGTTCTGTGTCTGTTTTTAATGATAGTGGCAGGGTAGAATAGTTAACAACACACACTACCTATTCTTGCAAAATCTAAAATATAGGAAAAATTTGTTGATCCCAGATCTAGAAGATATAGTAGAGGTGGCAGATTATGCTCTTAAATAAATAGACTGATGATTTCTTTGTTGTCATAACAATACTTAAGAAAATCTTTAGAAGCTTATAGCAAACCCTTAGATCATTTGTAAGTTATCAAGTATGTTTTCATTATATGTTAATAAATATGTTTTTGGAACCCCCTTTTCTTTTTAGGGCTTACTTTTGAGGAGAGGGATATCATTGAAGGAGCCTTTCGTCAAGGTCTCATTCGGGTCTTGGCAGCAACTTCTACTCTTTCTTCTGGGGTGAATTTACCTGCACGTCGTGTGATTATCCGGACTCCTATTTTCAGTGGTCGACCTCTGGATATTCTTACTTACAAGCAGATGGTTGGTCGTGCTGGCAGGAAAGGAGTTGATACAATGGGTGAGTTTGAATTTAATTGTAGTAGCATTACAAAAGGACAGTGTCCCAGTCTACTTGAAATTTGACTAGTAACTGGCAACCCATTTCTCATTGTCTTATGTTTCTTCGTTATCCAATATACTTGGACATGTCATCCTTTTGGATTCACTTAATATTTATGGTGAATATAAGTTATAATTTTTATATATTGTCAACCATTGGTTTTCTACTAATGTAGAATTAAGATTTTCTTTTGTAGCATATACAGTGAAATGATTCAGTATTACAGAAATCAAAACGATTTCACATTACATTAGCTGGGAGATGATTTTTAGTTTCTAAGTATAGTCTACTCTTTAATTCTAATTGATTTTCATGGATATTAATTCTGCTTAGGTGACTGGTCTCAGATGCCAGACTGGGATTTTAAGAGCTGAGAAGCACCCTCACACTTTGTGAATATGCATTTTATGTGCCATCTTTTCCTCCAAATTGATGCTGGCTCTGAAAACACACTTTCAGTTTCTTACCTTGTACTGGCAAGTGATGATATTACCAGCAATCCATACAAAAGTTTTGGCTTAAGCAATGAAGAAATTGATTCCAATTAAATATCATGAGAGAGAAAACATTATTTTGAATCTGCTATATCATTGAGATCATTTTATGTTTGACTAAAATGGTTATGAGTCTTCTACCTTTAAAGAAACTTAGGAAGAATATTCTCTGTCACTTCATCTTTCTTCTATAGGGAATGTTATACTATATATGCTAAAAAAAATAGTGAAGAGTTATGCAACTACTAAAGAGAAATTAGGAAATCCAGCAGAGAAACAAAAGGTCTTAATAGAAAAATAGATGGGATATTCTGGGTATTAAAAGCTGAGTAGGATACTGAGGAAGTGACTTTTAGAACCATCCGACTTGTCACATGAACTTCCCAAATACAGTTGATCCTATTATTTACAGATTTCATATTTGTGAATTTGCCCATTTATTGTAATTAGTTCAGAAATCTAGGGTTTTATTTTTTATTTATTCAGAAATCTGGTTTTTTTTTTGCGGATATGTACAAAGCTTCAGAAAAATTTGAGTCTTTCCACGTACACTTTCCTGTTGAAGTCAGTAAGTCTGCCTTCTTCCTTCAGCTCCTCTACTGTAAACAAACATCCTTTTGTGGTCTATTTAGTGCCACATTTTTCATATTTTTGTGAATTTTCATGGTGATTTTTGTTTAAAATGACTTCCAGGTATAGTGCCAAAATACTAGCTAGTAATTCCTTTCTGCATTAAGTCTAGATGTGCCTTCTGGAAAAATATTTCAAATGAGCTTTGTTCAGGCATGAGCTATAGGACTATTGGCTGTAAGTGCAGTTAATAAATCAATAGTATATATTAAATAATATGTCTTTAAGCAGAGACACATGAAACAAGGTTTTGTCTTCAGTGATACAAATGTGACTGGAGGACATTTTCATAGGAAATTCCTCTGTTTTCCCCTTGTTCAGTGATGCAGAATTCACTAGTACTTTGCATTCACTCTTCTTGGTGACTCTAGAATGTAACTACCACAGATAACAAGAATTAACTATGATTTATTGGTGACTGGATGATTTAGAATATAAATTTACTGCTGTAATAAACAGCAACATATTTAAACAATATAGAATTAATTTCTTCCTCCCTTCCTTCCTCCCACCCTCCCTTCCTTCCTTCCCTTCTTCCTTCCTTCCTTTCTTTTTTGGTACTGGGATTTGAACCCAGGGGTACTTTATCATTGAACCATATCTCCAGTCTTTTTTAAATTTTTTAATTTATTTTTTATTTTGAGACATGGTCTCAAATTGCTGAGGGTCTTGCTAAGTTGCTGAGACTGGCCTCAAACTTGGGACCCTCCTGTCTCAGTCTCCTGAGAAATTAATTTCTTTCTCATAAATTGGCACAGTTGTTTGCCATCTAGGGTTGATATGGTGGTGCAAAGTGTTAGGCACTTAGTCTTTCATTTTGTTTTTCCAGCAATATAGTTTCTATCCTGTGGCACAAGGTGGCTAGTCCAGTCTCTTTCATCACATTTGCATTTCAAACATCAAGAAGCGGAGATGAGGAAATAAAACACATGCCCTGCCCTTAATGGGTACCACCTAGAAGTTGCCTATAATATTTCTCCTCACATACAGTTGACCAGAACTTAGTCACATGGTTATATTCCCCAACTGTAAAGGAGGCTGGGGAATGTAATCTTTAGCTGAATGGCTGTGTGCTAGACTAACACTTAAGTGTTTTATTAAAGGAAGAATGAAGAGAATGACTATTTCGACCAACTGTCATCCTCAGATCCAGCAACAAATGACTCATTTTACAATCTCTGAAGGATCATTGATCTGCTTCTTTTTTAAGACCTAAATATTTCAATGATTAGACAAAGCTTCTAACTTGTTAGATTTTCCTTACGTAGATATCAGAGAAGTTTATCCTGTTTTTCTCTTTTACTATAAAATATGCAAATTGTATGTTTTAAAAGGGTAGGGGGAAGAGAGTAAGATACTCCTATTCCTGTTTGCCTCACTCTACCCTTCTCCAAACTGGTTTCTCAGTAGATTCACAACTCTAGAGAACGGAATGTGAGTCTGTTTTATGTAGATATTTTTCCTTCAGGTCGGGAGAGCCTTTATGTTAACAAAGAAGATAAGGAGGCATTATTTACCTTAGCTTGTGTTTATCATGTGAAAGACAGTTGGAAGATTGGTGCCCTGAGTTAATTATAAAGCCTTAAGTTATATGACATTAAATCAGAACTAAAAATACCATAATAACTTCATTTCTTAATTTTTGAAGTCTTTTGAGCCTTTGATCTTGCATTCCTATCAGGGGTGGCATATTGCTTGCTCAGAACTTTAAAAAAGTGGGGAATGTGGGAATTTAGTGTCTTATAGTCACCATGAAAATGTAAATGCTTGGTTTTGCTTGTGCTGTGTAGCATCTTTGTAACTTTTGTGCATTTCATAGATGATGTTATTACCATTTCCTGGATAGTACATGACATTTTATTTAGATGAAATAGTGTTTTATTTAGATTATCTGTAGATTATGTGGAACCTTCAGTTTAGGATGATAGTGCTTTGTGTCAAAATAGTGATTTGCAAGATCAACAGCCACTAATAAAAGTCTGATTCTAAATGACTTTGAGCTCCCTCTTCTGGTATAAATGAAAACGGACAAGTGGGAGCAGGAACCTGTACATATATACTGGCATTTATTTGGACATTTTCATAAATCTTGCACATCCTCCAACAGGGTAGTCCCTTTCATTGAAGAATCAAAACCTGATGGATATTTAAACAACTCAGAGTAGCTTATTTTGCTGCTAATACCAGTTAGCCCATTTTCTAGTGCTTCTTTCTTCAGCTGGGTTGTTTTGTAGGCATTCAAAGAGTCAGGTGACGCTTTATTCATGTTTTTAAAAATTGGATACTGACAAATTTTAATTATACTTTTAAATTTTTTTTCTGGTATTGGGGATTGAACTCAGGGGCGCTTTACCACTAAGTTACATCCTACATCCCAAGTCCTTTCTATTTTTTAGTTTGAGACTGGGCCTCCTGTGTTGTTGAGGCTGACCTTGACTTGTGATACAACTGCTTCATATTCCTGAGTTGCTGGGATGATAGGTGTGTTCCACCACACCAAGCATAATTGTGTGTCTCTATAGGGTACAAAGTGACGCATCACACACACACACACACACACACACGGAAATGATTGAATCAAACTAATTAGCATGTCCGTCACTTCAAATATTGATATTTCCTGTATAACTAAATATCATATGCTTTGATCAACATTTCCCAATTTTTCCCACTCCCAGCCCCTAGTCACAACAACATAGGAGCTCTCTGGTCCTATGTGTTCAGTTTTTAAATTTTAGATTCCACCTATAAGTGAAAACATGTGGTATTTATTTTCTGTGCCTGAATATTTCACTAGCACAGTATCCTTCAGGTTCATCCATGTTGTCACAAATGACACAATTTCCTTCTTTGTAAAAGCTGTATAGTATTCTGTTGTGTATATATGCCACATTTTCTTTATCTTTTTATCTATTGATGAACATACTTTTGTTCATTCCATAACTAGGTTATTGTTAATAATGCTGCAGAAAACACAGGGATGCAGATGTCTCTCTCTCTTTTTTTTTTTTGGTACCGGAGATTGAACTCAGGGGCACTTGACCACTGAGCCACATCCCCATCCCTATTTTGTGTTTTATGTAGAGACAGGGTCTCACTGAGTTGCTTAGTACCTCGCCGTTGCTGAGGCTGGCTTTGAACTCGTGATTCTCCTATCTCAGTCTCCCTAAGTGCTGGGATTACAGGCTTGTGCCACTGCGCCCAGCTGCAGGTGTCTCTTTGATATACTGATTTCAAATTTTTTTGATATATACCTAGAAGTGGTATTGCTGAATCATATGATTTGTGTGTGGGCTATGCTTTCTATTGTATTCTGCAATTTAGTCATTGTATTTTTCATGTCTATAATTTCTATTTCTTTCTATATTTTTTTCTATTTGTCAAACTTCTCATTTTGTTCATGTACTGTTTTCCAAATTTTATTTAATTTTTATCTGTATAGTATTGTAGATGATGGTCTTTCTTTAAAAAACATTTTGAATTCTTTGTCTATTATTTCATACCTTTCCATTTTTTCAGTATTCATTGTTGGAGCTTTACTAGTTTCTTTTGGAGGTATGATTTCCTGATTCTTTGTAATTCTGTTTTTGTCTTGGTGTCCATACTGAAACCAGATTTTGAGATAAAACTCAGTTCTTCACTTCTTTTGGTAGGGGGAGTCTGTGTAAGCTGCAGGCCTCTGCAGCCAAGAAAGCCTGTTTTAGGTTTAGCAGCTAATCAGGGCAGGGGATGCCTACTGGCATCAGCTCTGAGGGTTGCAGCTGGCAAAGCTGGATTCTTCTCCACTATCATTGAGTGGTGTGTTGCTGCTCTTAGTTATTGTAGCTCTAAGTGAGTGCTGTGGCCCCCAGTGTTGCAGAAGGCTCTAGCAGCTCATAGCCAACTTCTTTCTAGGTTCTTATCTTGCAAATCTGAAGAATGAAATTCACATGACAATGGAAGAATGGAGTGAAAGGAGTAGGATTTATTCCAGTGTGAATAGAAACACAACTCCTGCAAGGGCAAGAGGGGAACCCTTGAGGGGTTACTGCCTGAGTGTGCTAATCTAGGGATTTGTGTAGCACTTGGATGCTGATCATGGTTTGGAAAAATACCAAAGCTATTGGTTCAAACTTGTGCTGATCAGGGTTTGGAAAAGTACTAACACTATTGGTTAACTCTTGAGCCTGAGCTTCTATTCAAATCTGCTCCACTTCTGTGTTTGTTGTTTTCTGATTGCCTTTAGCTCAAAATAATCTTTATGCCAAAGCAGCAAATTTGGGAGTAGCATATTCTGGTTTCCTTCTATCCAAAGTTTTGTTTTCCTACAGCTTTTTGGGAAGCAGGAGGTTGAGATTGTCTGATTGTGGATGCTTAGGGGTCTGGCTGTGGCATCTGCACTGGGTGCCGGCCAGGTGTGACAGGTCATCCCTGGCTTGCCTTGCCTCAGGCCCCAGAGAGTATGACAGGCTCCATGTGGCCAGGGCCAGTGTTCCAGCCCACCCAGCTGCTGCTCTGCAGCTCTAGGATGATTTCAAAATCTGTATGGAGACAGCCCCTTCTACTGGACTTTATAGATATTCTTCAACAGGTATAGACCCTCACTAATTAGTGTAGCCTATGATTCTGTGTGAGCCAACTGCTAATGAACCTAAGTATTCAGAACCTACTTTTGGGTTCTGCCTTTGCTTTGATTTCAAGTGGGGTTACTGACTCAGCTTTGCTATTGGGTCAGACCTGTCTGAATTCTGCAATTAGGGAGAGTTGCTGGCTGGGCATTGCAATCACCTGTGATTGGGATGGGCCCCAGGCTGTATTTCCTGGCCAGATGGTACCAACATTTGATATATTCAGTTGGCCAGTCTTGCAGGCTGGACCTTGGTGTGAAGCAGAGCTGCTGCTCAGGCTGGATGTGACCAGCTGCTATTCTAAGCGAAAATGCATACTCAAGGTTTGCCTCCCTGCCTAGATATTAAATTCTAGATAGGACTCTGAGTTGTGTTTAACAGAGCAATCTTAAACTTTCCAAGTATGGCAGAATTAATCCTTGTTCCTAGCTGAAATTTGCTATGATGGTCATCCCTCTCCCTGGACTTGGATCTGGCTTTGGGGCTAGACCTGGAGGCTGGCTATCTAGGGATCCAAACCAGATGGAACTTCCCACCACTTCTGAGAGTGACCAGTTCATAGCATAGCATTGCTGTTATGCACAGTAATGTTGTTGGCTGGTACTTCTAGCAGGTACCATTACTGGGAGGTACACAGAGCTTTCACCAAGACCTGCAAGCTGGTCACTGTGAGCTCACTTCCTGTTTTGTTTCTACCTGACCCTAGATGATCTAGGTGGGCTTCTTGGGATATGTCTTGGAATGCTAGGGAAGCTATGCGTCTGCTTCTGATTCTCTTTTCCCACTATAGAAACCATGAGTCCTAGGGATGTCTCTCTTTTGGCACTGTGATGACCTTTGAACACCATGCTTTTATGTTGTCAAAATGAAGTCATTTATCTTAGTTCCCTGGTGTGTGTGTGTGTTTGCTGGGGTGGAGGGAGGGAAGGTGACCAGTTTGGATTCTGTTGTCATGCAGATGCCTCAGGTTTATTTTCAAGTTTGGAGATCTTCATAAATCATCTTTGTCTGGGGAGAGGGGGATGGGTAGATAGTGAAACCTGGAAGCTCCTATTTGACCTCTTGCAGGCATCTTGTGTCTTTTTTCATAATGGCACCTGTCTTTTTGTAATTATGTCTCAGATAAGTAATCAATGATTATCCAGTTTATAGTCTTTTCATTTTATCCTGTCATTCTCAACTTGGCGGTCAGTGATAGGAAAGCATCATCTGTACATCTATACTTTTTCTGCCTGGAATGGTTAGGATCCACTATCACAATTCCAGTTTTATTTTTATAAAATTAAACAAAAACACATGCCCTTCATTTTGCTCATTGAACATCTTAACTGATGCTTTCCCCACATTATTGGATTCAATTTTGAAAATAATTGTTTACTCAATTATCACAATAACCTGAAGCATTTAGATTAAATGTTATAACTTGACTTTTTAAGGTATTTGTAAGTATTTTTGAATTTACTTTGTCATCACTGTAGCTAATAATTTGTATTTGCATTTTACTTTATAGTTTTTAAAGTATCTCTATTAGCTGGGTGGTGGTACACGCCTGTAATCCCAGCACTTTGGGAGGCTGGGACAGGAGAATCACGAGTTCAAAGCCAGCCTCAGCAATGGCGAGGTGCTAAGCAACTCAGTGAGACCCTGCCTCTACATAAAACACAAAATAGGGCTGAGGATGTGGCTCAGTGGTCAAGTGCCCCTGAGTTCAATCCCCAGTACCAAAAAAAAAAAAAGTGTCTCTATTAATTACCTAATTATTTAACAATACTGATTGGTTCTTTAGCAGAAGGAAAAGAGCTTTTCCTGTACTTAGGTTCTGCAGCTGGGGCCTTCTAAATAATTGATAACAGATTACCTGGAGGAAAGGCATATAAACTTTATTTGATATTGATAATTCAATTTTTATGTGCATGGAGGCTTTCATGGAAATGAAGACCCCAAAAGCTGTTAGACCTAGGGTCTTAGAGTCTCCATAAATTTTAGAGAAGTGACAAGACAAAGGAAATGGTGTTTGGTCTTCCTGGGGGACTAAATCAGGAGAAGATAATCTATATTGGAAACTAATGGAAGAAGTTTATATAAGTAAGATTTGTTTGTATAGACCTGTCTCAGTGAGGACCTTCTGTCTCCTGTGATAAGGGTTGTTTTCTTGGTATGAGAGAGGAGAGAAGAAACATCTTCACAAAGGGAAATTTATGTCTTGCTTTTAGGCAGACAAGGAGAGGGCAAAGCATTCTCTCTGTTTGTTGTTTTCTGATTGCCTTTAGCTCAAAATAATCTTTATGCCCAAGTAGCAAGTTTTGGGGTTGCATATTCTGGTTTCCTTCTATCAAAAGTTTAAGAAGTAAAAACATTAGGCATAATGCTATGACCATAACAACCATTATCATCTTTCATCTCCTTTTAAACAACTAAGACCAATTAAGTTCTCTTTATCAGGTATCTTATGGAAATGTTTTGGTTTCTGGTTATAGGTGAGAGTATCTTAGTTTGTAAGAACTCTGAGAAATCAAAGGGTATAGCTCTACTCCAGGGATCTCTAAAACCTGTTTGCAGCTGTCTGCAAAGACGAGAAGGTGAAGAAATAACTGCCAGTATGATACGAGCTATTCTGGAGGTAAGACAGGGTTCAATAAACTACCACTTAGCTTTCTTACACCTTTGTTAAAATGAATTTTAGTATGTGAAAATCTTTTTGTTGTTTTTGTACTATGAGGAACTGAACTCAGGGATGCTCTTCCAATGAGCTACATCTTCAACCCTTTTTATTTTTCTTTATTCTAAGACAGTGTCTAAGTTGCTAAGGCTGGCCTTATACTTATGATCCTTCTGCCTCAGCCTCCTGAATAGCTGGGATAGGCATGTGCCACTGTTCCTGGCTAATATGTGAAAAATCTTGTCTCTCTCTCTTTGTAAATTATTTTATAATTTTAGCCTTCCCAAATCTGAGTCTGTAGGTATTTCAGCTGGTGCTCTATTAATTCATAGTTCTTTTCACTTTTTAGATATTCTTGTTTTTTGAACTTAAAGGTAACAAAAATGTACTCATTTCCTCCATCCAGATATCTTTTGACACTAAAATAAAATCACATTGCAACTACACATGATTAGAAGTTTACAATAATACAGGAAAATCTCAACAATATTCAACAGTTGTAAAACAAATTCTGTTGTACAACTAATACAGAAAAATAAAACCTTTCTCTGCTCAGAGTCCTCAAAGGTAACCCCTCCACCCCTGTTCAGCATTATAAGTTTGCTTCAGAAATGTTTTTTGTGCTTATATCAGCATGCCTTGGTATTGGTTTTAGCACTAGTACAAGTGATATTGGTATCTCTACCTGTATTCTTTCCTTTATCCCCTTATCAGTTTGGAAAAAACAAACAAACTTGATAACATAGGGTCAGGAAGGATGTCAAAAGTAGACACTTTGATACATTGTTGAAACTCTTTTGGAGAGCAACTTGGCCCTACCTACTAAAATTGAAACTACATATACCCATTTGTTTATCAGTTCCACATCTAGGAATTTTATACAGGAATATATTTGTGAAATTATATTAAATTAAATGTACAAAAATATTTATTATAGCACTATTAGTTAATAACAAAAATTGGAAAAAATAGGATACCATTAATACTAAATAAATTTCTGCAAAAGATGCTGTGTGGTTATTGAAAAGCTCTGTGATAATATGTGTCCAATACATGTTAAGTAAAAGAAGGCAAGAGACAAATTTGTATATATAATAAAGTAGTTATGGGTAAAATAATACCTGCAAAGCACAACCGACTTCCTGTTTTCTTGCACTTATTCCCACTTTTCTGTGTGGGAGGTATTCAATAGTAGGATTTTTCCTACATGCCTTAAAGGAAGAATGGAAACATTTGATTTGCTTCATGGCCTTGAACTATTACTACCTCCTTCATGTGTATTGTTAGTTCTGAATTTCAGATGGATAATGATTCATTTATTTTTATTTATAAGCAAATATTATATCTACCTACCTTGAAGGAAAACTTTTCATGTTGTCAGTAGGTACTATCTATATTTGCGGTAAGTAATGATGGAAGAGTTAATAAAAAATCTCTAAGATTCTAAAACCATTTTAAGAGAATAAAATCTCTTCTCATATTATGAAGGCCTGAATGTCTTATAAAAAATTTACAGAAATTTTTAAACATTTTCTGTCAGATAATAGTTGGTGGTGTGGCAAGTACATCACAGGATATGCAGACTTATGCTTCTTGCACATTTTTGGCTGCGAGTATGAAAGAAGGGAAGCAGGGAATTCAGACAAATCAAGATTCTGTCCAACTTGGAGCAATCGAGGCCTGTGTGATGTGGCTACTAGAAAATGAATTCATCCAGATTACGGAAGCCAGTGATGGAACAGAAGGTAAATATGAGTTCTCAGTTGAAATTTACTCACTTTTGCATCTTTTACTCACTTTTCTTGAAATCTTGCTCATAAATTTCTGCATGTTAGATAAGATTCTGTTTGTAAAATTTATGAGAGCTAAGAAAGTTAGTTATGGAATACAGACAGACAATGTTTTATTTTATTTTATATTATTTTTAACATTTGCTCCTGTGTTTCTTCACTCCCAAACCAGGAAAGGTGTATCATCCAACACATCTTGGTTCTGCAACTCTTTCTTCTTCACTTTCTCCAACTGATACCTTAGATATTTTTGCGGACCTCCAAAGAGCAATGAAGGGTTTTGTTTTAGAGAATGATCTTCATATTGTCTATTTGGTAAGTTCTGCCTTTATAACGTGTATATTTGTGAAATACAAGAAAAATATATATATAGAATCTTGGAGCATCAAAATATATTTAGAGAATATCTTGTTTATTTTACTTGACTAGGTTAGTAGTGGTGGGAATAGTAAAGAAAAGGCAAGGAGAGAATTGTTTCAAATAAGCTAAATGTTCAGTGACCTTTTAGTCTATTTTCTCCAACTTGTTTAAAAAGGGATTTGAGATAGTTTATAAAAAATGTTTATTTTACAATATGTAAAAGAACAGTAAAGGACAAAGGATAGCAGAAAGTTAAAGATTAAGATCATAATATAAAACTCATGAAGATTAAAGAGGCTTCACATACAGTTACTCTTGTCAATTTTGGTTCTGAATTTTCTAGCAACTAAAGGAGAGAGAGAAACTCCATATTAATAAGGTAAAAAGCATTATGTCTTATTGCCTAAGAGAAATTTAGTCCTATAATGACACTTGGAGACTTACAGTCTTGATAAATATAATAAATGCGAAAAGGAATTTGAAAAGTTTGTTTATATTATATCATCCTCTGTGAATATAACATAGATTTTGATAAGAATTAGATAAAGTAGAGTTTGAGATCATATTTTCTAGTAAGAACTTGACTAGATAATAATAGTAATTATTTTTAACAATTAAGAACAAATACAAGCTGGGCATGGTGGTGCACTCTTGTAATCCCAGTGGCTCAGCAGCTGAGACAGGAAGATCCAGAGTTCAAAGCCAGCCTCAGCTGTCTCTAAATAAAATATAAAAAATAGGGGCTGGGGATGTGGTCAAGTGCCCCTGAGTTCAGTCCTTGGTACAAAAAAACCCAGAAGAGATGTTCACTTTGGTAAACAATTGAGGAGAGGTAAAATTGAAATTTTCATTAGAATGAAGAAGGCTTATCAAGGGGTGTACTTTTAAAAGACTATATAGAGAGCAAGGGGGAAATGTCTAGATAGTGTCTTTTTCTTCTGACAAACATATGTAATACATGGACAGTAATGGGCTATGCACAATTAATGGTCCGAAAGTTCTTTGCTCTAAAATGTGGCTGGGAAGATGCTCTTAGCAGGTCTTACCAATCATCTAACATGGCCTTAAAAATAATTCTAATGTATCATACAGTGGCCAAGTGTGTGAGTTTTAGAGTCAAACTGCCATAATCCGACTCTTGGCCTCATCACTTAGCCATATACCTTGGATCAATAACTTAACCTCTCTCAAGATGCCATTTCCTTATTTGTAAAATGGAGATAGTAATAATACCCACCTTAAGGCTGATAGTCTTTGATGGATGTTTGACATCTTAGTAAATATTTAATACATTTTAACTACTTTTTTCTAGTAAATTCTCTCATAAAATTATGTAAGTCATTTGCCAGATCACCTAATTACTCGTATTTCCTCTGTGAAATAAAGACTGACGGCAGGCATTGGGATGCTGAATGCTCATGGCTGGTGGTGTTATGCACTTCTCTTGCTGTTTGAGTTGTATGCCCTTTAAGAGTTAGTTTCATTTGTTCCCAAACTTGTTCATGCCAATTTATGTCTGTGAAAATTAGGCTGAATGAAAATTACTAAAAAAAAATTGCTGATGAAATATATGAGTGAGACAACTATAAAAGTTCTGAGAAAAACTAACAAAGCTTTACGTGGGAAAAAAACCAGAAGGATACTGCTTTTTGATTATTTTGCAGTTATCTTTCATTTCCTAAATTCACTTTATAAAATAGAAACTAGGTATCTTAGACAGTAAATTGTGGGTGTGGTGTAACTAAGAAAACAATGAGAAATTCTAACAGACCTTTTAGCAAGGTCTTGACCCTAGCTCAAAATATTAGCAAGTAAATATACATTTATATTTTAGGTTAAAACATTTATACTTTGCATATTGTTTTATTTTCTGAATATTTAAAACATGTATACGATTCAAAGGTCAGAACTATATTAAAAGAAATAGTCAGAGAAGTCAGACTCCTATATCTACTACATGGTCTTCCCACTCCCTTTGTAGATGACTGTTTTCCTTAGTGTTGATCTCTCTTTTTTTCTTGCTTCATCTTATAAAAATTAACAAGGAGCAATGTATAGTCTTCACCTTCTTTCTTTTTTTTTTTTAAATTTTTTAGTTGTTGATGAATCTTTATTTTATTCATTTGTTATTTTTATATGTGGTGCTGAGGATCGAACCCAGGGCCTCACGCATGCTAGGCAAGCACTCTACCACTGAGCTACAGCCCCAGCCCTTCACCTTCTTTCTTTTGCAGATGATGACATCATACATACATTGTTCTATACTCTCTTTTTGCTTTTCCTTAACAATATATCTTGGAAATCACTCTATATCATTTTATGGAGTTTTTAAATTTCTTAGTCGTATAACTCTGTTGAATGTGTGCATGTACGGTGGTTTCCTCAATCAGTCTCTATTTTTTAAGAATATATTTTTAGTTGTCAATGAACTTTATTTATATGCAGTGCTGAGAATCAAACCCAGTGCCTCGTACATGCTAGGCAAGCACTCTGCCACTGAGCCACAACCCCAGCCCTCAATCAGTTATCTTTTGATGGACATTTGGATTGTATCTAATATTTTGTCTTGGTGAATGATGCTGCCATCATACAGTGTTTCGTATTTACAAAGGTTTATAAAACTCTCAAAAGTATAAGATTGCTGGGTAAAGTAAAGCACAAGTGATTTTGGTTTTGCAAGACTGCCCTCCGTAGAGTCTGTATCATTTTCCAATTTTGCCAGTGAAATATGATTGAATTTTTTTTTTGCACAGCCTTATAAAAATAGATTATATTGTCAAGATTTTAAATTTCTGAGTGTAGTTTTAATTTACATTTAATTTAAAAATACATAATACATTTTACATCATGAGTAAATCTGAACATTTTTCATATGCTTAAGGGCAATTTGCTTCCTCCTCCCAATGAATTGTTCATGTGTTTTGCTCATTTTTCTATTGCATTTTTTGGTCTTTTATATACTAGGGAGATGAATGCTTTGTGGTATAAGTGGAAAGTATTTAAACAGGATTTAGTCACTTTTTTGTCCTTGCTCATTGTGTTGAATCTAGAGCATTCTAAAAAATGCAGCTAAACCTAAGAGCTTTTGAATTAATGAGAAAGTCTTTTCTTGCTCTGAGATCATTAAAGAATTCTCCCACATTTTCTTCAAATGTAGTCCTTTTATTTTGAGTTGTGCTTCATTTGGAATTTATTCTGAAATATGATTCTTTAATTTTTTTCTTATTTTCCATAATGGTTATCTACAGTCCCATCATCATTTATTAAAAGGTTGATTTATTCACGATTCAAGGTGACAACTTTTATATACTAATTTCCCTTTGTATTTGGTATATTACTAATTTCCACCTGCAATTGGATATTTTTCTGTTTTGTCTGGCCACAAACCAATTAGACTAATTTGTGTGGTAGTACTTCTGTTTCAATTAAAAGCTTTTATCATATGTTTATGTGGTAGTGCTGTTTACCCCTCGTTGCTTTCTGTTTTCAGTGTTTATAGGTGTGCTTGTTTACCTTTTAATATAATGTTTAGAATTAACTTGGTAATTTTCATTTGTATCATTAAATTTTTAATATCACTAATAATTATACTAGCAATAAATTAAAATCATAATATAATTAACATAATAAATTATAATAATTATAAGTGATGGTAGTATTAGTAATTGGTGTGTGAATATGAGAGGTCTTCGTTTTTCTTGTTAAGTTGTCTTGCTTAGGGAAAAGAATGTTTCTCTTCTTGTTTAAGTCTACTTTGGGGCCTCTCGGGTATTTTGAAGATTTTCTCAGATTTTGAGCATTAATTTATTTTTTAGACAACTTTATTATGATACAGTTCACACATGACATGTTTATAGAGTACAAATCAATGACTTTTTGTATATTTACAGTTGTTCAATCATTACCAACATGTGATTTCAGAACATTTTCATCACCTCAGAAAGAAACACCGCTGTAACACATCACTCCACATCTAGCAAACTACATTTTCCTCTAACTCCTCATTCTCCTCCAGCCCTAGGCAGTCATTAATGTACTAACTGTGCTTTTTGTTTCTATAAACGTTTTCATTGTGTAAATTTTATTAATGGAATCACATAATATGTTGTCTTTTATGACTGGTTTCTTTCATCCAGCATGATGTTTTCAGGACGCATCTCTGTTGTAGCATCTATCAGTACTTAAGTCCTTCTTATTGCTGAATCATGTTCCATTGTGTGGATATATCACAAAATTTTTATTTAGATATTCATCAGCTGATGGCATTTGGGTTGTTCCCACCTTTCTCCTATTATGAATAATGCTTCTTTGAATATTTGTGTACAGGTTTTTACAAGGATGTATGTTTTGAATTCTTTTTTTTTTTTTAATAGATGGACACAATGTCTTTATTTTATTGGTTTGTATGTGGTGCTGAGGATCGAACCCAGGGCCTCACGCATGCGAGGCAAGCGCTCTACCGCTGAGCTACAATCCCAGCCCTATTTTGAATTCTTCAGTATAAACCTAGGAATAGAACTGCTAAATCAAATGGTAATTCTATTTTTAACATTTTGAGAACTCTAAACCATTTTTTTTCTAAAATGGCTGTAGAATTTTACATTTCTCACCAGCAAGTACACAGTTCCTATATGTCTACATTCACTTCAATGCTTGTTATTATCTGTGTGTTTGAATATAGCCTAGTGAGTATTAAGTACTATGTCATTATGGTTTGTATTTGCATTTCTGTAATGACTAATGATGTTGAGCATCATGTACTTATTAGGCATTTGTATATCTTCCTTACAGAGATACCTATTTAAATCCTTTGCCTATTTTACAATTGAGATATAAGAATTGTTTATGTATTTTGGAGAGAGATAGATGATTTGTAAATATTTTCTTCCTTTCTGTGTATTGTTGTTATGATTTAGCTATGGAACATCCCCCAACAGCTCATGCATTGAAGGCTTGGTCCCCAGTGTACACAGTACAGAGGTGGGGCTTTTAAGAAATGATGATTGGATCATGAGGGCTGGTTCTTTAGCAGTAGATTAATCTATTTGATGAATTAATCATTTGGACTATTAGGAGGCATTGGAAAGTGTGGGAAGTAGGACCTAGTAGAAATGATTGGGTCCTTGGGGGCACGTCCTGGGGGACTCTATCTTATCCCCTAGCCCGCCCTTCCTTTCTCTGTCTTCTCTTTGCTTCCCTTTGCCATGCCCTTCTGCCATGATGTTCAGCTTCACTTCAGGCCAGAGTAATGGATCTAGTTAACCGTGGACACAACCTCTGAGACTGTGAGCCAAAATAAATCTTTCCTCCTTCAAATTGTCACAGTGATAAAAACCTCACAGTGTCTTTCTTTTTCTTTGGTATTGGGGATTGAACCCAGAGGTTCTTAACCACTGAGCCAAATCCCCACCCCTTTTTATTTAATATTTTAAAATTTTGAAACAGGGTCTCACTAAGTTGGTCAGGGCCTTGCTAAATTGCTGAGGCTGGCTTTGAACTTGATTACAGGTATGCCACGGCTCCTGGCTGGCTTTTTGTTTTTGATTATGTCTTTTGAAGCATAATTTAAAAAAATTTTTTGATGATTGTCCAGTTTTTATTAACTATTTTCTCTCTTATTGCTTGTGCTTTTGAAGACATAGCTAAGACTTCATTGAATAATCCAATGTCAAAAGATTTGTTCCTATATGTACCTTCGAAGGATGTGATAGCTTTTATATTTGTATGATTCATTTGATTAGTTTTTATGACTGGAGTAAAGAAGGTGTCTAACTTTATTCCTTACAATGTGCATATCTGGGGGTCCTAGCACCATAGTTGAAAAACACCACTCTTTCTCTATTGAATTGTCTTGTTATCATAGTTTAAAATCAATTGACTAGAAAGTGAAGGCTTGAGCTGGGGTGTGCTTAGCATGTGCAAGGCCCAGAGCACCCCTGCCCCCCAAATTGAGGGTGGACTTTCAGTTCTAATTAATTCATCTATGTGTCTATCTATATATTTATACTGTTCTGTTTTGGCTATTGTAGCTTGGTAGAAAGTTTTGAAATAAGGGAGTATTTGTTCTCCAACATTGTTTTTCCTTTTCAAGATTTTTTTTCTAGCAAACTGGAATATTTTACTATTTCCATATGAATTTTAGGATCAGCTTGTTAATTTCTGCAAAGCTAGCTAAATTTTGATTGTCTTGAATCTGTAGATCAATTTGGGAAACACTGACATCTTAACAATATTAAGTTTTCAGTATCCATACACATGGGTTTCTTTCCATTTATTTAAATGTTTAATTTCTTTTGAGTTTTAGAATTCTTTTGTTAAATTTGTTCCTAGGTATTTTATAGTTTTTGAAGCTTCTTTTTGTTGCATCTATTATAAATGGAATTGTTTTTTAAATTTTTTTGTATTATTTATTAAAGTTACAGGTAAAGATATTTCCTTTTGTATATTGCTCTTATATCTTGTTACACACTGAATTTGAAATATTATTTCTAATAATATTTTGTTGGGTTTCTTGGAATTTTTTCAATATTGTATATATAGGGTTATGTCAGCTGCAAATGTAGATAGTTTTGCTTCTTCCTATTTAATCTGAATGTGTTTTATTTATTTTGCTTGCTTAGTGGACCGGGCTAGTACCTCTAATAAAATGTGGAGTAACCATTTGTAACCATCTGTGAGAGCAGATACCTTTGTCTTTTTCCTGATCTTAAAAGGAAAGTCTTTCACCATCAAGTATTATGACTTTATCAAGTTAAAGAAGTGTTAGATTTTGTCAAGTTTCTTTCTGGATTTATTAAAATCACATGGTGTTTGATTACTGGCTATTCTAATAATCTTGAATTTTTGGAGAAATCTAATTTGATCATGTTGCATAATCCTTTTTTATGTGTTGCTAGGTTTGGTACTATTTTGTTGAGAATTGTTGCATCTGAGAGATCATATAGTTGCTGTTAAAAATCAGTCAAGAGGAGAAAAAGGAATTATGCAATTATGATTTTTTTTATGTATGCACACAGCTACTTTTATTATCTGTCTTTGCTTTTAGAGTGGAATTGAAGTACTGTTTGGAGCTATCTTCCTTTGACTGAAGTGCTGTCTTTAGCATTAAGACAAGAGTGCCAGTGAAATTTTCTGTTTTTGTTTATCTAAGAATATCTATTATGTGGTCAGTTTTGAAAGACAGTTTTCTTGAACTTAACACCAAAAAACCCCCACAAATAACCCAATCAATGAATGATATACAAGAAGAAGATATACAATTGATCAACAAATATATGAAAAAATATTCAACATCTCTAGCAATTAGAGAAATGCAAATCAAAACTACTCTAAGATTTCATCTCATTCCAGTCAGAATGGCGGTTAGCAAGAATATAAGCAATAATAAGTGTTGGTGAGGATGTGGGGGGAAAGGTACACACTCATACATTGTTGGAGGGACTGCAAATTGGTGCAGCCAATCTGGAAAGCAGTATGGAGATTCCTTAGAAAACTTGGAATGGAACCAGCATTTGACACAGCTATTGCACTCCTTGGTCTATACCCAAAGGACTTAAAATCAGCATACTACAGTGATGCAGCCACATCAATGTTTATAGCAGCACAATTCACAATAGCTAAACTGTAGAACCAACCTAGATGCCCTTCAATAGATGAATGGATAAAGAAACCGTGGTATATATACACAATGAAATATTACTCGGCATTAAAAGAGAATAAAATCATGGCATTTGCAGGTAAATGGATGGAGTTGGAGAATATCATGCTAAGCGAAATAAGCCAATCCCCAAAAAACCAAAGACCAAATGTTTTCTCTAATATGTGGATGCTGATCCACAATGGGCAGGGGGCAGGGGAAGAATGGAGGAACTTTGGATTGGACAGAGAACTGTGAGGGGAGGGAGGGGGCATGGGGATAGGAAAAGTGGTGGAATGAGAAGGTCATCATTACCCTAGATACATGTATGATTGCACAAATAGTGTGACTCTACATTGCGTACAACCAGAGAAATGAAAAGTTGTCCTCTATTTGTGCACAATGAATTGAAGTGCATTCTGCTGTCATGTATAACTAATTAGAACAAATTTTTTAAAAAGACACTTTTCCTTTATATAAAATTCATGGTTGACAGTGTTTGTTTTCTTTCAGCAGTGGAACTGTGTCCTCTCATTGTCCAGAAGTTAGCTTTTAATCTTATTAGGTTCCCATTGTATATAATGACTTGCTTTTTTTCCTTGCTACTTTCAAGATTTTAAATTTTAGTTTTTAACATTTTGACTGTGATACATCTTGGTGTAGATCTCTGCATTTACCCTACTTCGAGTTCACTGAATTTATTAGATATGTATATTAATATTTTCCATCAAATTTAGTGTTTTTAGTCATAATTTCTTTGTATATTTTTTCTGTTCCTTTCTATCTCCTTCTGGATTCATTATGCATATGTTGGAAAACTTAAAGTTTACCATATTTCTCTGAGGCTTTCTTCATTGTTCTTTCTCTCTTTCAGTTTGCATAATCTCTACCAATCTATCTTCACGTTTGCTGGTTCTTATGTCAGCTTGGGTGTATGGTCGAGCTCTCTACTCATTTTAGTTATTGTGTTTTTCAACTCTAGAATTTTCATTTGACCCTTATTTTAATAACGTCTTTATACATGGTTTCTACTTGATGAGTCATTGCCATCATGCAGTCTCTTACTTCTGTAAGCTGGCTTTCTTTTGTTTGACCGTATTTATCACGTCTGCTTTGAGGTTTTTGTTTATCCTAACATCTGACTCTCTCTCAGGTATTTCTTTTGCCTTGCTTTCCCCATGTTTGGGACTCACTTGTCTCTTTGTTTTATGTGTTACAGTTTTTTGTTAAGTCCTGGACATTTTAGATGATAATATATCAACTCTGAATATTGATTTCTCCTTCCTTCATCTCTTCTGTTTCATGCCAATTACACAGAATACTTAAGATTGTACCTAGTATATGATATTGAGATTAAATGTGTATAAGATTAAAGACATGGGATCTATGAAATCCAGTTTGTATGCATAATGGTGTTTCCCTTTTGTCTCCACAGTAAGTTGTTTATGAATAAATGTTTCCATTTAAATGAGGTATCACACATTTTTATAAATCCTGAGGCCTTTGTCTTCATTATGAATTTTATATTTATAGATTTATAATTTTGTTCCTTTTGTAGTGCAGTAGTGTTTTTTATCCCAGTGCTGGCGATTGGATCTAGGACCTTGCACATGGTGTAATGCACTAGTTTTACCTAATGCCTGATGTTTCTACCCTTTAGGTGACACCTATGTTTGAAGATTGGACTACTATTGATTGGTATCGATTTTTTTGTTTATGGGAAAAGTTGCCAACTTCTATGAAAAGGGTGGCAGAGCTAGTAGGAGTTGAAGAAGGATTCTTGGCTCGCTGTGTGAAAGGCAAAGTAGAAGCCAGAACGGAGAGACAGCACCGGCAAATGGCCATCCACAAAAGGTAAACATGTAGGAGCCTGGACTCAGTGTACTTAACACAGTATCTGGCTTATAGCAGATGTCCAATTTGTTGTGGTAACTTCCATTGTCAACAAAATAAAAATTTTTGCTGACTCTACTAAAATTTTCAGTTTCTTGTGTTTACTGAATTTATAAATATTTTAGATTCTTCTTGTACCTTATATTTCGGCAGGCATTACATATGAAGATCTTTTAGAATGTCTGATTTCCCTTCCTTAAAGAAGAGAGGAATCAGAACTGTCAATTTACTATGGATTCACTTGGAATTATGCTTTGTAGCAACCTTAGAAATAATTCATTACAAGTAGGAGGAGATAACTAAAAGATTTAGGTGGGGAACTTTTAGTCTTTTAGTTTCTTCAAAATAAAGTTATTTTTCTTATAGTATATTATCTACAACACATTCAAGTATGAATTTTATAAGGTTTTATATACTTGAATTACTTGTGTCATTGTTGCTTTTCAAATA
>CM053409.1:61981354-62005550 GCA_028644305.1 Xerus rutilus
CCTGCAGATAACAGGTAGTTTCCTGAAGGATGTACATAGTCTGTCACTTAGACCAGGCAGGACTGCAGGTAAAGTGCTTCTTGGAAAAGAAGGCATGTGGGGGTCAGCACAGTGGGCCTATTTCATAGAATTATTCTCTTAACCTTATCTTCCCAGCATTTGCACCTGTCTATCCCCTAACAGTATTCACATTTACTGACAAGACTGATACATTTGGTCTTCATTATCCCAGATTATTTTATAATGATGTGTAATTTTATGATATTACTGTTTCTTCAATAGGTAGAGACCTATTGTGTATGCTTTGCTGTTTTATTTTTAAACTTAGAAAGGTGTTTAATTTTGTTTTAGTAGTCATCTTTGTAGTTTGTTATCTGGTTCATCAAAATTTTAATGGTGTTCTATAACTTCTTGTTTTCTGAATGACAATCATTGATCTTACCTTTTTTCCCACTCCTATTTATCTTAAGTATATTTTTTTAGTTATAGATGGACACAATAGCTTTATTTATGTATTTTTATGTGGTGCTGAGGATTGACCCAGTGCCCCACACTTGCAAGGCAAGTGCTCTACCACTGAGCTACAGCCCCAGCTCTCCACTCCTATTTTAAAGTACCTTTTTTTGTTGTTTTGTTTCAAAATAGAACATTTGTATACTAATTTGTTTACCCATATTCCCACCTTTGTGGAAGGTGGAGTTGGAAGAGTAATGCAATCTGTATATTTTTATGTTGAATAGTTTTTTCTTTTTTGTAGTATTGGGGATTAAATCTGGAGCACTCTACCACCACGCTATACTACCAGCTTTTTTTATGTTTTATTTTGAGACAAGGTCTCATTAAATTGTTCAGGCTGGCCTCAAAATTGTGTTTCTTCTGCCTCAGCCTCCTTAGTCACTGGCACTACAGCCATGTCCCCACATGTCTGGTCCTGGTCATATCTTAATTGGCTGAAACTTGTCCTCTACTAGAGATTCCTTGAGGAGGGCTTAAAGCACAGAATTCTTCAAGTTCCTATATATTTAAAACTTTTTTTCTGTAACCTTAAATGTTTGAAGGACAGCTTAGCTTGATATAAAATCCTTGGCCTATACTTTTGTTGAGTTTTTTTGTTTTGGTTTGGTTTTTTTTGGTACTGGGAATTGAACTCAGGGGTACTCCACCACTGAGCCACATCCCCAGCCCTATTTTGTGTTTTATTTAGAAACAGGGTCTCACTGAGTTGCTTAACACCTCGCCATTGCTGAGGCTGGTTTTGAACGCGCGATTCTCCTGTCTCAGCCTCCCAAAGTGCTGGGATTATAGGTGTGCACCATCACGCCTGGCACATTTGGTTCTTTTTCTGATTTTCCCAGCTACGATGAAAGTACCATGAGAGTAGATAATCTGTCTCTCCTTGTACAGGGTTATTTCTTTAGTTCCTAGAACAGCTCATATTAAATGCTTAATATTTCTTGTATGAATGAATTAATCAATGCATTAATTTCATTCTTCTTTTTATAATCTCCTTGCATAGTGCCCGAAAAGCAGTGGATGAGGAAGAGGAAGCAGTTGAAGAACGTCGGAATATGCGAACTATTTGGGTAACTGGCAGAAAAGGATTAACTGAAAGGGAAGCAGCAGCCCTTATAGTGGAAGAAGCCAAAATGATTCTGCATCAGGACTTAGTGGAGATGGGAGTGCAGTGGGATCCTCACTCCCCTTTAAGTTCTGGTACAAATTCACTGTCCAGAAGTGAGTCAGAAGTAAAGGAACACACGTTTATAACTCAAACTACAAGTTCTCATAAAAGATTAACATCAAGGAATAAAAGTAATACAAGATTTAGTGATTCTTATATTAAGCCTTCACCAGATATAGTGCAAGATTTAGAGAAAACTAGAGAGCGTACAAGTTCCTTTCATTATAACTCCCAGGATGGGAATCAGGAACATCAGAGACATTCCATTTCCAGAGCAAGAAAGCGGACTTCTTTAGGCATACATACAAAGAAGCCCAGAACTTCTCTGAACAAAGGAAAATCAAGCACTAGGAAAGCTTTTCAGACTTTCTCATTAGAGAAAACAAAAAAAGCTGCTTTGAATTTCAGTTCAGAAGAGAACACAGGTTTTCAATCTTGGAATCAGAGAGAGCATCAAAAACAATCCAGAGACGGAAGCCCTGTGAAAGACTCTGGGGAGTGTGGAATTGATTTGAAAGGACAGACTATGTTTAGTCCTGGTCTTGGTGAAGAACCATTTATCTTAGATGGGGAGAATATGGAATTTAGAAGTCCAGAGCCCTTTGCCAAAAACGTATGTTTTTACGCTAAGGGAAAATACAATACAACATCATTGCTTTTACAAACAGAGCGAAGTTGTTTAAGGAAAAGAACAATAACTAATGATATTCTGGAGGAATGTTCTGTCACAGAATCCCAAAGCAAAACTGTGACTTGTCAAGCCACCAGTGTGGTTAGTAAAAATGGAAGAGGATTAGCTATTGTTGAAACAGAAAAAATAAATGAAGTGCTAATGCAAAATGATTCAAAAAACCAGAATGTTTCTGTGAAATATCATGATACTCATCCAGTTAATCAGTGCCTGGAAAAGCAGTGTGATAAGCTGACAAACACTTACCCTAAACAGAAAAAAATAATACAGAGACACATGCCCTGTGAGGTAGTCAGTAGTTGCATGCATGAAGACTCAATTGTTACTGCTATCAAATGTGAAAGTGTAAAGTTTAATAGTGAAGAAAATAAACCAAATCATTTTCAGGCATTAGGAAATAATATAAACAGAACGGGGGTAACCAGTGGAATATTTCAGTCAACGGGAACATTTGGTAAATCAGGAGGCCAGCATGAGAATTTTCTAAATTCTTCTAGCATAGAAGAAAAAACAGATGCTTATGTAACAAACAAAACTGAAAATAATCATGTTTCTGACTTAGGTTTAATCTGTGATTTTGAAGATAGTTTCTACCTGGATACTCAGTCAGAGAAAATAATTCAACAGATGGCAACTGAAAATGCCAAACCAGGAGCAAAAGGCACCAATCCTGCAGCAGGGACAATGCAGCAGAGTGCAGACAAACAGGATCTGAACCCTTTCCACAATGAGTTTCATATTGCTAGCGAACAGCATTCCCCAGTAGTTAGTAACAAAGAGAGTTTGGACCTTAAGACCACAGAAACTGTGAAACAGAGCACTGAACAGGGGGTTGATACACTGACTCCAGAAAGGCTGATTTTTCATTCTCCAATACTGTTGGGGGAAAATGGCCCTTGCTTTAAAGGGAATGAACTTTCTGTTACGGACTCACAATTAAATAGTTTTCTTCAAGGTTATCAAACGCAAGAAATGGTGAAACCAGTCACACCTCTGGTTCCTCAGAAGAGATCTCCCATTGATACAGAAGGAGATTATCTGCCTGGTCCTGAGACAAGTTTGAATATGAGTGATGGTTTATTGTTTGACAGTTTTAGTGAAGACTTCCTAGTAAAAGAACAACCACTTGATGGACAAGTGAAAGAACCCTTTCCTTCTGAAATAACATCAAACCATTTCAGCGATTCTATTTGTATACAAGAAGACCCATTGAAAATATCCAATATGAATGAGCATCAGGGCATTTGGCAGCAGTTGACCTGTTTTAATGATGAATCTATTATGTTTTCAGAAGTGGATTCTGTACAGATGTTTGAAGCTTTGGACAATGTAGATATATTTCCTGTCCAAGAGAAATGTAATTCTATGGTGTCTCTTAAAGCATTAGATCTAAGTGATTCAGTGATTGTAAATAATGGGCATCTGCATGGAGAAGTAATTGGAGGAGATCAAGATGAAAGGGCTCCAAAGTCCAGATTAACTGGGACAAGGCAAAATAATTCATTCAGATGGTCAGGGGCATCAATTGACTTAAGTCCAGGACTACAAAGGATTTTAGACAAGGTACCCAGTCCTCTTGAAAATGAAAAGCCAAAATTAACGACTCCTAACTTGTCTAGTTTAAAAGGTAAAAGTACAGAGTTACATCAGAGCAAAGAAGTGATTTTAAATTTGGAAACAAATCAAGGGCAGCCAATTTTATCTTACCCTAATAATGAAGTAAAAGGCAAGATTGAGGCAATAGAGAGCAGTGCCAATCATGGTGAAATCTCATCCCTCCTACCTTGTAAAGAGAGCTTGATAGCTGATGATAATGGTCTCATTCCTCCTACACCCATTCCAGCATCTGCTTCTAAGCTGGCATTTCCAGAAATCCTTGGAGCGCCTGTAAAAGTTCAGAAAACAAGGACTGCTTTACAGCCTGCTGAAGATGATGCATTAGGCTCATCGTTAGATATTAATAAACATGATTTAAGTTTAGAGATTAGAAGCGGTCTCCAAGAGAATAGTCCTGTTAGAGAAGCAAGTTTTTCACTACAGTTGTCACAGGATGGATTACAGTTAACTCCAGCTGCATGCAGTTCACAAAGTTTGGCCATAATAGATGTAGCAAGTGACCAAACTCTCTTTCAAACATTCATTAAGGAGTGGCAGTGCAAAAAGCGATTTTCCATCTCACTGGCTTGTGAAAAGATTAGGAATTTGACATCTTCTAAAACTGCTACTATTGGTAGTAGGTTTAAGAAAGGTAAGGCGTTTTAAAAGTTTTTGTTTTTTCACACTTACCTATAAATTAGTGGACTGAGATAAGCTTTAGATTTTTCAGTATTAGATGTTAGATACAATCTATTCAAAATTTAGTAATTATCTCCTATTAGGACTTACATGTAGAACAGCTTTTTTTTTTCTTTTAAATTTGGTCTAGCTAAATTACTAATAGTTTTCCTCCAGTATAAGAGATGTATCCATTATATGCTATATTCGTTAGGATATAAATTTTTAAAAATTTAGTCTATATATTTTTAATATCAGATATTTATAGCATTTAAATGTTATGACAATGATTTTTAATTATTAGCACTCATTAATTATTTCCTATTAAATTATAGTGTCTGTTTACTTACACAACCATAAAAGGACATAGCAAATTGGTATTATGTTTTTCACAATATAATTGGTATTATGTTTTAAATACATTTTCCAAAATTTATTAAAGTAGAACTTGTATCTCCAGTGATAGTCATGAATTCCATATCAAAGTCTTGATTTCAAAGCCTCACGGAACTCTTCCAGGTTTCCAGAGAGTTAAACCTTTTGATCAAATAATGCCATGTGTATTACTGTCTTAGTGCATGAACCTTGGGTTTGGGATTGGGAATAGCCGTAGTCAGCTTGTCAACCTGTTGTGGGACATTGGGTTTGATTAGATTTCTTGAATCTGTATGTATGAATGAATCTGTTCATAAAGTTTTGAGTATTTGTCTGATCTTCAGTTCATGGAACATATGTGTTAATGGCAAGTTTGATGTACTTTTAGTGTTGAATAGTGCTTTTCATTTTTCATCTATCAAGCACAGAATTGAACACATTTTCTGTATCAGGCTCTATACTAGAAGAATAAAAATATTTACTTAAATTTAACAAGTATGTATTGAATTCCTATGTGGCAGTTTTCTAGTTGTTCTGTTAATTTTAGTTATTGAGGATATGGTTGTAAATAAAATGGGTTGTTTTTTGCTCCTTGTAAATGGAGGATATACTCTTTTAGAAAATGATATTGACTCTAGATTAAAAAAATCATACTTAATTCTTCACTAAGGAGTAAGTCTCTTGGTGAAGTTTCTTAATTGTTAAGAATTGGTGGATTTGCTATAAAGTTTTCATAGTGTGCAAGTGGTCTGTTTAAGTTGTAGAAATTTGAAATGTAGCTTATTTTTCATTTAGTTGAAACTCCTTTAGTCATGATTATAGTCTAAGAAATGTTTAGGATGTTTAATATGGTGACAAGTACCTTAATTGATGGGAAGCCTAGAAAGATCTTACGTAACACCTAAAAATGACTAAACTACATAATGCATATTTTAGGAGCTGCAGATTTTGCCTATCAAATATATTTTTATTGTCATTTTTACAATTTATTTAACAATTTATTTAATGTCTTTAATGTTAGAGATTTCTTTGACTATATCACTTTTGATTTACTTAGTTAGCTCACTTCAGGACACCCTTATTAGAGATGACGGATTTCCCCTTCAAGGCTCTGATGACATCCTGGTGGTTGGACTGGCAGTATGCTGGGGTGGAAGGGATGCCTATTATGTTTCATTGCAGAAGGAACAAAAGCATTCTGGTAAGTAGTCAGTATTTGATTCGTTCACCATATAATTAACGAAGCATCTGTTAGTATAGTGATCTTTTGTTGAGAATAATTTCCTGACATTACCTAGGATTTACTTACAGAATAAAAATATATTTTTATTTGGAGAATAGCTAGTGTGTACAGAATTGCATTAACTAGAATGATTTCCCCCCCTGCAGTGCTGGGTCTTAAACCCAGGGCTTGTACCTCGTAGGCAAATACACTATCACTGACTTATATCCAGAGACCAGAATAAATGTTTAAGAAGCATTGCCCTGGTAGCCCCCTGTCTGTTTCGTTTTTGAGGCTGTTAAGGCTGGACTCTAGCAGTTTCTTAGTGTTTCTTCTTGTGTTGTCTGGGTCTGGAGCTTGTCCAGAGACAATGTTGAGCTAGACAGACATAGTTGATAGTGTTGAATCACACAGCCTTTAGGAAAGGCTTTGAAATGGAAAGAATAGGATCTAGAAATTCTTTGTGATCTGATTAGGGTTGTTGGATACTCAGCTGTTTGGTTGGTTTTGGCTGGAAGCAAAATTAATAAAGATGTCAGATAGTATGTTTTCCTCAAAAAGCATGAAATATTTGCAGTTATTTTGCAGGAAAATACGTTGGGCTGAGTAGTTACTTGAAATTCTCCTTTTATGTTGGATATGACATTACATTATGTAGCTCCCTTTAAACTCATTTCAAAATACCTATTTTTAACTCCTTCTGAAAAATGTTAACTTGAATTTTTAGGTTTTTTTATTATTTTGTTTTTGTACTAGGATTGAATCCAGGAGTGCTCTGTAGCACCAAGCTACATTCCCAGCCCTCTTAATTTTTATCTTAAGATAGTTTTGTTGGGTTGGGATCGTGGCTCAGCGGTAGAGTACTTGCTTAGCACATGCGAGGCACTGGGTTCAATCCTCAGCACCACCTAGCAATAAATAAGTAAATAAAATAAAGGTATTGTGTCCATCTACAGCTAAAAAATATTAAAAAAAAAAAAAAAAAAGATAGAATCTTGCTAAGTTGCCCATGCTGGCCTTGAACTTGTGATTTTCTTGCCTCAGCCTCTTGAATAGCTGGGATTAAAGCACACTTCTAGAGCACTGCTACCATGTCCAGCTATTTTTAGAAGCCTTGATATTTAGAATTTTGTCCCATGTATTTAATCTAACCCAAACTAATTTTTAGATTATAAAGCACTTCATCAACATAGTTGAGATGACCTGTATAAGGTCATGCTGAATTTGTGATCATTTGGAACCATATCTTTAGGCTTCTGGGTCTTTTTCAGTCTTTCCACTAGAGATTATGGCTTCAAATGAGTCTATATAATTTTTTCATTAAGGCTTTCTTTCTCCCCCTGAAGAAATTAGTGCCAGTTTGGTCCCACCTTCTCTGGATCCAAGCCTGACTGTGAAAGACAGGATGTGGCATCTTCAATCATGCTTGCAGAAGGAATCTGATAAGGAACGTTCTGTCATCATCTATGATTTCATCCAGATCTATAAGATTCTTCTTCTGTCGTGTGGCATCTCTCTGGAACAAAGTTATGAAGATCCTAAGGTTCTATGTTATATTTGATTTTTGTGTACTTAAACACTGTTAGTGTTTAGAGTTAATTATTAAGTGACATGGTATTTATTTAGCTTCAGTAATGCAATGTAAATCTTTTAGAGAAGTCATTTCTCTATCCACTAATCTCATCCACCCATAATACAATATCATTATACAAATGTCTGTTTATAGATTAAAACAGAGATGTCACAAATCCTACTTAAACCCTAAAGTTCATGACTTTGCTTAGATATTTTTTTAAAAATTAATTTTGGTCATAAGTTGTAAGATTTTGTTCCACGGTAAGTTAGGTGAAAAGAGAACTGTTAGATTTAAGTAAATAATAGCAGGATTTTCCAAGTGTTCATGAGGGCAGAGGCAGAAAATAGGAAAAGTACATGAATACAAGATGCCAAAGGAGAGTATAGTTGGGGTCATGGAGGCAAGTCACAGTAGTCTCTGAATATGTTCCTTTGTAATAGCAGAGTGTGGCACATTATTCATAATGATGACCCTGGATTATCAGGTGCCACTTATGTCATTGTAATATACACTGAGCAGTAAAGTGTATGTTCAGCAGACATTCATTTATAATATCTTTAAAGATACATCCTTTTTCCCTACCTGTTGATCATAGATACATGAGGCATGCAGCATGTTCATTTAGAATTGAGAAATTATACTATTTGACATTTATTACTAACACAGTCAATAATAATAGGATGAGTTTTGGTTTCATTTTTTATTTTCACATAATACTGGGAACCTAGGGCCTTGCACGTACTCTGTGATTGCTGTGCCACTGAGCTATGTCTGCAGCCCCAGTTTTGTAGTTTTTTTCTTTCTTTATAGGTTTTAAATTGATCACTACTAGATATAAAAGATTGTTACTTGATTTTGATGTTCTCTCATTAAAACTATGGTAGCATCCTAGGTTTATATAGCACCTTCTTTATAAACTACTTGAAATATTTCATAATTGGTTTTATTGATCACTTTTTTATTAGAGAAACATAATTATACATTGTAATTGGTTTCATTTTGACAAAATCATACATTTAAGGGATTTGATTTCAATCCCCATTGGCCTGCCTTTTCCTCTCCTCCTCCTTTCCCCTTCTTCTTACTCCTTTGCTGTATTATTTTCTCCTACATATACATAAAGGTGAAATTTCCTTTGCTACCTTTATATATGAATATAACATGATTCTGTTAAATTTATTATCATCCCTTTTCCCTTCCCTCTCCCCTCACTCTCATCCTCCTCCTTCTACTCCACTGATCTTCCTTGTATCTTTATGATATCTGATCCCCTCCCCAACTGCTTTTTTTCCCTTATTTTACTCTAGTTTCCACATATGAGAAAACATATGTGGACCCTTAATTTTCTGAGTCTGGCTTATTTCACTTGGCATGGTTTTATCCAATTCCAACTGCTTACCAGCAAATGCCATTATTTCATTTTGTATGGCTGAGTAAAACTCCATGGTTAATGACAATATTTTTGATGCAAGCAGATAAACTATTAATTTATAAAATCTCATTTGTATAAGAAACATTAGCCAAGATAATCAATTACATTAGATTCTCTCATTCAGTATTCCTCTATAAAACTTTATTCTTAACATACAAAATAAGTGACTGAGTCATATAAGTAATTTTCAGAAATATTGACAGTGTTTAGATTTCCTTATTCTATATCCAGTTCTGGATCTCCTAGGTCTAGTATTAGAAACTACAATTCTCCTAATCTCATGGGGAAGCTGAAAATAATAATCAAATGACTAGTTGGATGGGCCTGGTGACAGACTCTCATGATGAAGGGAAAATATAAAGGCATTCTAAAACTCTGGGTATGAACTTTTGTTTTTTTGGTACCGAGAATTGAACTCAGGGGTACTCGACCACTGAATCACATCCCCAGCCCTATTTTGTGTTTTATTTAGAGACAGGGTCTCACTGAGTTGGCTAGCGCCTCGCCATTGCTGAGACTGGCTTTGAACTCGTGATTCTGCTGTCTCAGCCTCCCAAAGTGCTGAGATTACAAATGTGGGCCACCGCGTCTGGCTGGGTATGAACTTTTTAGTGGTAAAACATATATGCCTCACTCTGATGTTGAAAGAACTAAGTAAACCCCAAACCATACAAACCTATCTTTATTATAGTAAATTAGCTCACTTCAGCCTTGGTGGAGAAACCTCCATGTTAATTCTCAGACACATTGTATCAGCTGGCTGAGAGGTTTTCAAACCTACTTCAGAATGAGCCACTTAGGAGTGTTGTAGTGATGGGAAAGGTATAATTTTTTTTGCCTTCAAAACTGGTGTTATTGATACAAAAATGAGTCCTATTGGTACCAAAAATGAGTTATAGTTTATGCTTTCCTTCTCCTTTCTTGGGAAGACCACTAAATAAGTGTTAAGTGAAAATGGGGGAAATTATAAATAACTTTCTATTTTCCATTTTAATTTTAGAGTTCAAAAATGTCTGAAAAAATCCGGAAAACATTCTGATTCTTGTTCCATTTAGGTGGCATGCTGGCTACTAGATCCAGATTCTAAGGAACCAACTCTTCATAGCATAGTTACCAGTTTTCTTCCTCATGAGCTCCCACTCCTAGAAGCATTGGAGACAGGCCAAGGAATCCAAAGCCTGGGGCTGAACGTCAGCACTGAGCATTCTGGGCGGTACAGAGCATCTGTAGAGTCCATTCTCACTTTCAGTTCCATGAATCAACTCAACTCTTTGTTGCAGAAGGAAAACCTTCAAGGTAAAAATTTCCTGGATTTTTTTTATTACAGACTGGGGAGTGTGTGTATATGTGTGTGTGAATGTGTTTGAATTTTATCAAGTGGTTTTTATCTATGCTCAGAAGACATTTTTCACAGATTTTTAAAAGCGAGCCGTTTTCTTTTTAGAGCTATTAACAATTATTTCTTGTTTTTGTTTTATTGGTTCTTTTTAGTTATACATGACAATAGTCTATTTTGATATAATTATATAAGCATGGAATATAGCTTATTCTAATTAGGACCCCAGTCTTGTGGATATACATGATGGTGAGATTCACTGTGGTGTATTCATATATATACATAGGAAAGTTATGTCAGATTCATTCCATTGTCTTCCCTTTTCTTATCCCCATTCCCTTCCCTACATTCCCCTTAGTCTAATCCATTGAACTTCTATTCTTCCCTCCCTCAACCTCTGCCTTATTGTAGGTTAGCTTCCACATGTCAGAGAGAACATTCAACATTTGGTTTTTCAGGATTGCCTTATTTCAGTTAGCATGATAGTCTTAAGATCCATGCATTTACTGGCAAATGTCATAAAGTCATTTTTCTTTATGGCTGAATAATCCTCCATTGTGTAAATGTACTACATTTCCTATATACAACCTAGGTGAAGGGCACCTAGGTTGGCTCCTTAGTTTAGCTGTTGTGAATTGTGTTGCTCTAAACATTGATGTGGCTGTTTCACTATAGTATGCTGATTTTGACTCCTTTGGATATATACCAAGGAGTGGGATAGCTGGATCATGTGGTGGTTCCTTTCCTAGTTTTCTGAGGAATCTTCATACTGCTTTCCCAGAGTGGTTGTTTCAATTTGCAGTCCCACCAACAGTGTATGAGTGTATTCTCATTGTTAGAGTTGATGAACCTACATTGATATATCATGTTTATATGATTCATGTGTATTATTGTACATTTCTATGTTTTATTCACTTTCACTCTTGTGTAGTGTGTCATTATATGAATGTGCCCAAATTTGTCCATTTTCCTAATGATGAACATTTGGATTGTTTCAGTTTTATTTGTTTTGCTTCAGGTTTCATTTTGTTATGGTAAGTATTTCTATATGAATATTCTTACACATATACATTTTCCTGGTATACATTGGCAAGAATTTCTCTTGGGTGTAGGATTGCTCTGTCATGGGAATAGAAATAGTCAACATTTCAAGATTCTACTAAACTATATTCCAGAATGATTGTATAAGTTCACTCTCTAAAGAGCAACATGTAAGTTGGGCATGGTGGCACATAGCTGTAATCCCAGCACTTTGGGAGCCTGAGACAGGAGAATCACGAGTTCAAAGCCAGCCTCAGCAATGGCAAGGTGCTAAGCAACTCAGTGAGACTCTGTCTCTACATAAAACACAAAATAGGGCTAAGGATGTGGCTCAGTGGTTGAGGACCCCTGAGTTCAATCCCTGGTACAAAAAAAAAAAAAAAAAAGAGCAACATGTACTGGCAATCACATTCATACTGTCTCAACTTTGCAATTTAATTGGTTGTAAAATGATGGTACCTTTTCTTTCTTTTGCTATCTTTTACTTTTTATAACATCTTTTAAATTACTTTATAACATCTTTTAAATTTATTCTAGCTTCATGAAATGAGTTGTGAATATAACCTGTTTTTATTCTGGAGGAGTTTATGTATTAATGGAATGATGTGTTCCTTGAAAACTTGGTGAAATTTGCCTACAACTATTTCTCTATGTAAAGAGAAATAGCTGCAACTTTGATTTCTTTAACTGAAGGATTGTTGAATTATTTTTTATTATGTTTTGTTAAGCCATAAGAGTTTATCTGTATTTCTAGATTTTCAAATGTATTGGCATAAAGTTTACTAATTCTCTTTTGCATCTCCATTTTTTTTGTGAAAAAAATCAAGTTTTTTACATTTAAAAATGTTAAATATATTTTTCATGTATTTCTATTCATTATGATTATTGAAGTGTTTGCGCTCTATTTTCCTACTGTTCTACATTGTTTCTGTTCTTAGGGATCTAAATCTGTTGTTTCTTCTGAGTCCCTGTCTTAGTCATTTTTGTTGTTGTTGTTATCATGACTAAAATACTGACAAGAACAACTTAGAGAAGGAAAAGTTTATTTTGGCTCATGATTTCAGACGTCCGTTCCATGGGTAGCCAACTCCATTAGTATGGCAGAAGAGAGTGGCAGAGGAAAGTCGCACAGCTCGTGGCAGTTAGGAAGCAGAGAGGACATGAGAGGCCAGGAGGACAAGATATAATCCTGAAGGGCACACCTCTAGTGTCCTATTTCCACAAGCCATGCCCCACCTGCTTACAGTCACCACCCAGTAATCCATTCTGTTATCAATCCATCAAATGAGTCCTACTGATTAGGTTGCAGCTGTCATGATCTGGGCATTTCACCTTTGAACATTGTAGCATTGTCTGACATGAGGTATTTTTGTGGGATATCTAAACCTAAACAGTCCCATTCTTCTCTGCTAGCTTGTATATTTCATATTGTTTGTGAGTTCATACATGATTTCATCAGCGGAACCCTGCAGGACTAACTTGGGGGGAAGCCTTCCTGTAGAAATGTTTTGTTCCTGCCAAATTATACCACATCCCAGGACTATATTATTAGTCTTTCCCGAGAGTTTTGTTTCAGAACAGGAGTCCCAGACTCATTTCCTCCTCCTGTTGCAATTTCAAAGATCTGTTGCCCCTTAACCTTTTTTGCTGTAGGACTCCATCCCCATGACAGCCTTGTTCTTTCTTCCTGCCTGTGGATCTAGCCTGGCACTCTTACTTTGTGCTTCCCTCTTACTTTGTCACTCTTAGTTTGTGCTTCCCTGACTGTTCCTGTTCTGACCCAAGTTCTTTATTTCACTGATCTTACATCACATGAATTTCTGTTCTAGCTCTCTGCCTCAAAAGCCAGGCTCTGACTACCCAGTATTTGCTCCTAATTGTTAGAAGCCAGAGCTCTCATTTCTTTGCTTCTTTTTTTTTTTAATATTTTATTTATTTGTATGTGGTACTGAGGATCGAATCCAGTGCCTCACACATGCGAGGCAGGCGCTCTAACGCTGAGCCACAACCCCAGCCCCTCTTTGCTTGTTTTGATGGTGATTATGGGTGTCTCTGGAGATCCTTTCCTGCTGATTGAGAATAGCAAACGGTCAAAGAATGTGTACATGTGGAGCTGGGCAGGTGGGCTGGGGTTGCTGAAGTCTTGGAATGGATTTTTCTTAATGATGTAAGACAACATTTCCCACAATGCATTCAATGGATGCTTATTTTTTAGGATATCAATACGTATTATATGAAATAAAGGGTTTTATGGTTAAGTAACTTCAAGTTAAAATGTTTCCTTCAAGTCTTCTCAGAGTCCTTAATGTATTAATAGTCATCATGAATATCTAAGAACAGCATATAGATGCAGAAATTCACAATATACAGTATCTTAGGTCCACCCTTTTTGTAGAGCGTCTTTGAGATTAATATTACAAGAAAGATACTGGGAAAACTGGTTTAAAATGTCTACTCTGTTGAGAAATGTCTGCATATAGAAAAATGCTGATTTTTATTTCAGAAACTTATTTCTTTACTATTTGGCAAGAGCATTGTAAAGTATAAAACATCTATATTTAGTCCTTTGTGCAAGCGTGTATTCTGTTGGGACCAGAAATATTAGAAATAATTGTAGGGAATTAACCCTTTGTAGTTAGTTCAGCAAAGAAGGTTGACTGCCTTACTCTTGCTAAGAGTTGAAGCAGAGATATTGTCTTAGGAGAAATATAGTCTCCTGTAATTTAGACTATTCCAGTTCTTGTGCTCTGCATAAACAAGGATAATAGTTGTTTTGAGAACCTGCTGAGGAGACTGGAACATGAAACAGCTTGGGTAACATCTCTGGATTGTCCTAGACCAATTCTATGTAGTTTGGGCAGTGCTATATATAGTCACCTAGGATGAATTAATATTTAATTTTTATCTTTTTTCTTTCAGATATTTTCTGTAAGGTAGAAATGCCCTCTCAGTACTGCTTGGCTTTGCTGGAACTAAATGGAATTGGCTTTAGTACTACAGAATGTGAAAGTCAGAAACACATCATGCAAGCCAAGCTGGATGCAATTGAGACTCAGGCCTATCAACTAGTGGGCCACAGCTTTTCCTTCACCAGTGCGGATGACATTGCTGAGGTGGTATCATGGGAACAGGGAAGCTAGAAAATAACTTTTAGAGTTAAAATGAGATGTATGTGTGTATTTACTAAATTTGTTTACCTAAACACTAAAGAGCAGTAAAATAAAACAGCTAACCAGAATGCCCTGGGAATCAATTATTCCAGCACCAAATTAACATTTTACTTATGAGACAGGAAAGTAGTAGAGACTTCTAGAAGGCATAGTCCAGGATAAGATTTGCCTGGATCAGAAGCAGCATTCACTATGTATTTGTTGGACAAATGATCAGTGGTGGTGGTCCTGTGACAGTGAAGTTAAAATATGTAACTGCGGTACTAACTTCATCACTCCATAAAGTTAGTCCTTTCGAAAACTCTTTCTCACATCTTTCTTGAGAATAGAAAATTGGATATTTTTGTGAGATGCAAATAAAAAGGGGATTTTTGTGACTTTTCTTTTTTGAATCTGGCTAGGATCTATCAAGTTATGTGGATTTTGCCAAAATTGTTTTATTTTCAAAGGTGGTTGTTCTGTTTGCTCTTCTTGCTACACTCCTTCCCTATAAGGCTGTTTGGGTTATTTTAGGGGGATTTCAAACACAACTGATAGCATGGGCCTTCCTGGATCTTCTAGATAGGATTCAGTATTGTAGCATGTTGGTGAGGATCACAGGCTTGGAAGCCAGACTTTGGGGTTTGAGTCTTGCCTCCTCCATTTGATTCTTTACATCTCAGTTTTTTCTTCATTAGTAAAATGGAGGTTGTTGTGAGGTGTAAATGATAAATGTAAAATACTTGGAAGAGTGATCATCACATAGAAAGTGCTCGGTAAAATAATAAATCCTTGGGCTAGGGTTGTGGCTCAGTGGTAGAGCGCTTGCCTAGCACATGTGAGGCACTGGGCTTGATCCTTAGCACCACATAAAAATAAATGAAATAAAGGTATAAAAAAGGTTGTAAATCCTTATAAAAATACCCATTTTTAAGCTGCAGTTATATTTTAAAGAAAACAAGGAACTTTATTTCTCTTAGTAATGTAATATATCTGTATTGAATTCAGTGATGCCTTTTTGCTTTTGTGTATGTGTATGCTTTCTTTTGAATTCTTTAGCTTAGAAATCTTCAAGTGAATACTTAGCTGATTGTGCATAAAATTACACAGGAAACTGCTTGAAAATATGAAATATCTGGGTTTTGGCATAAGCAGGGTTGGGCAGGTACAAAGGCAAGTGAACCATAGGCCAAACTCCAGGCTGGGGAGGAGGTGCTTGATGTTATTGGCTCCTTAGGTCTTCATGTTAAAATGGAAATTACTTGGAGAGGTAATTTGTATAGGAGTTTCACAGTTAATTTTGGTTAAGTTTTCACCAAAGAAAAACACTTAATATAAAGAACTTTTAGATGTATAATTTGAGATATTTCTGATGTCATAATCACAATAAGCCTTCCTGGGATTATTGCTTTACTTAAGTAAAGCTCCATTATTTTTTCCTATTCACTTATTTGATTTTTTTCTCCTATCCAGTCATTTATATACACTTTGATATCTGCACTAGGATTTCCTGATAAAATATAGGCGGCCAAGTTTAAAATATGAATTTCACTTACACAGAAAATGCTTTAATAAAATTATGGCCCATGTAATTAAAATTGAACTAGTATCCTATGATTTTATTTGTTCAATGTTGCAACCTTAATTCCTGTGCATGCATATAGTCATATCCATATAACACAATTCTGTGACGAGTTACCAGCATTCATAGTAAACCTCTGTGCTGTTCACTCCTAAGGCCCCAGTTATTGCCTCTACTATGAACAGGAGCCAGCTCTTGGTTTCTATCAGTACTCCTATCCTAGGGGAACACAGGTATCTCTCTCCCTCCATTCTTTTGCCAACTTGTCAAAAAAAAAAAAAAAAATTTCTTGTACTTAACGCAGATGGTTTCAATTTTTTAAATTATTGTTGATAAAATATTCCAAAGTTCATTAAACCCATTCAAGGTATATAAGTGAGAGTAGACATACTAAATAATGCTCTGAATTGCCTGGATCTTAACCTCTCTAATTTGACTTGGGTTAGGTTTATGTGGGATCTTCCCTCTGCCCCAGAGCCTGGATTCCTGTATAGGCCCCATTTCTTCAATGGGTGCTTACTCTGCCCTTCATTATTTCTACATTGTATTGGCCATCTTCTCATACTTTTTTGTACCTAGGGACTTCCAGGGCCCAGCATTGTAGTGGTCAGACTAGGTAGGTTTCAGAGACTTCCCCATGGTGTCTTCTGCTTTTTTGATCACACAATGGCAATGTAAACTCTCATGTTAACTTTCTATCAAAGTTAAATGACTGAGTAACCATACCGGTTATCACTGCACAGGATATTTAGGAGAGGTCACAGTCCTCATAGCAATCTCATCTCACTGTCAGTAGCTTATTTGCTCTACATTATTTGAGCTACATCTTCAGCCCTCTCTATTGTTTTACTTTGAAACAAGGTCTTGCTAATTTGCTCAGCACAGTGTAGACATGTGACTGTTTAAAAACTTTGTTAGTATTTTCTGAAAGTGCTTCAATTAGAATATGGATAGCTTACCTGATCTAATAAATTTTCATTGCCATCATTTATTAAAAGTGAGAATTCCAAATTGTCCAAAGAAATGTTCTCCTAAACCATTTTAAACTGTAGAGATTGTTTTCTCAAATAACTTTTTTAAAAATATTTTTTGTATAGTTGTTGATAGACCTTTTATTTTATTTATATGTGGTGCTGAGAATTGAACCCAGTGCCTCACACATGCTAGGCGAGCGCTCTACCACTGAGCCACAACCCTAGCCCGCTCAAATAACTTTTAAAATCTTTGACAGTACTTGTAATTTGACTGTTCTTGACTAAATAAACATTAATTTCTTTCAGGTTTTATTTTTGGAATTGAAGTTGCCACCAAATGGAGAGATGAAAATCCAAAGCAGCAAGAAAACTCTGGGTTCTACCAGAAGAGGGCATGACAGTGGACGCAAGACAAGGCTGGGGAGAAAATTCAGCACTAGTAAGGTGCTCTTTGGGGCAGTCACAGGGCAGAATCTGAACTATTTTTGGGATTTTGGTGTCTCGAAAGAATGCTGATGGAATCAAGATCCAATGTAAATCAACACTTTAACTTACCCAGATACAAATAAACAAATAATTTGTGATTCAGTAGTCTACAAAATCAGTGGAGAAATTTCAGCATTAAAAAACTGGGACCATAATGTGAGTTATAGTTATGTCTCTCCTATCATTAAAACAGAGTGAAAGTTTATGCACTCAGTTCTACAGACATAATTTAATTATTATTATCTACTACTACTCTGGGACTTAACAGTGTAATATAATTTGTGTAGTTATATGAACACAGAGAATGGTATAGAAGAAGTAAAACTAATTTTTTTTCAGTTTCAGGACAAAATAATTTTTTTATGAATTTGTTTTGAGAATCAAATCTGCTATTTTCAAAGGAAATTTGCTAATGAAAATCCATGGAAGCTCTATGCATTAGTGCGAGAGAAGAGAGCAAGGGCTTACTTTTATTTTTACTGAAGTTTCAATGGAAAAATAAGAATAGAAAATGCAGCCACAGCAGCAGTGGAGAGATATCCAAGTTGCCATTCTGTAGAATTTTGACCCTTATACTACTAACTGACTTGTGTGCCTTTGGGAAGTTGTCTACAGCTCTATTCTCTACATGACTTTTCATTAGTTTCACTGGTCCTTTCACCTCACAAGTTTCTATTCAGTTCATCAAAAGTTCATATTGCATGGAAATGTCAAAGTTTTAAAAATGAATATCTCCTGATTTCCTTGATATGGAAACCATGTAAGTATCAGGACAAGAAGGAAGACAACTGGGATACTTCCAGTCTTGTAAGGAAAGGAGAATAAAAATGTGCAAAGAAAAGAAAAGATGTAATTTCTTGGTAGGGAATGGGGTGGCAGTTTCCTTTGTTAAACTGATATTTTATTTTTTTAAGCTGTCTGAATTGATAGTGCTCAGCAGTACTGTGTTTGCATTTCATAAACTGTACTTATCATAGTTTTATCACCATGGTGATTTTTTTCCATCTTTTTTTCTTTTTCTTTCTTTCTTTCTTTCTTTTTTGGTAATACTGGGGATTGAACCTAGAGATGCCCTATCATTGAGCAATTCTCTCTATTTTTTTATTTTTTATTTTGAGGCAGGGTCTTGCAAAGTTGTCCAGGCTGGTCCGGAACTTGTGATCCTCCTGCCTCAGCCTCCCAAGCTCAGGGATTACAGGCACGTGCCACCGCACCCAATCCACTATTATGATTTCTTAAACAACCTTAGCAGTGATTTTGAGTTGTGGATATAAGACTTATCAATCTAATTCTTTTTTTTTTTTTTTTTAGTACTGGGGATTGAACTCAGGGGCATTCAACCACTGAGTCAAATCCCCAACCCTGTTCTGTAATTTAGAGGCTGGCTTTGAACTTGGGATTCTCCTATCTCAGCCTCTCCAGCCGCTGGGATTACAGGTGTGGGCCACCACGCCTGGCTCAAATTAAATTTTGATACTGCCTTATTTACCTAAAAGAGAAACGTGTTTGCTATGGAATTTGGATATGCTAATCCATTCTTACCTTGTCATATTTCTTTTGCAGGATGTTTTAAATAAATTAAAGGCATTACATCCTTTACCAGGCTTGATATTAGAGTGGAGAAGAATCACTAATGCTATTACCAAAGTGGTCTTTCCCCTGCAGCGGGAAAAGCGACTGAATCCTTTTCTTGGAATGGAAAGAATCTATCCTGTTTCACAGTCACACACAGCTACAGGTGATGAGAAATGTTAAATATAAATAATGTCCAGTTTTGAGAAATAAAAAAAAATTCATACATAACACTTGCTTGTGATAGTCTAGGAATTCAAGTGTTGATCATTTGATTCAATGAAGTTCCACAACATATATAAAACTTACACTTTGTCTAGAGATGAGTTTTATTAAGATACACTTCCTGCTTTCAAGTACATGTATAGAGTAACTAGTGTCTGACACAGTGTTTTGCCTAAGAGTATACACAGGATTTCAATACTTGCTTCAGTGATCTTATCTAACCTTAGTGCCAGCCCTTTCCTGAGCCTCTTAAGACTCTTTCCTAAAGCATCATGGAGATTCCTCAGAAAACCAGGAATGGAAACACCATATCACCCAGCTATCCCACTCCTTGTTATTTATCTAAAAGAACTAAAATCAGCACACTTCAGCAATGTAACCACCTCAGTGTTTATGGCAGCACAGTGCACAATAGATAAATTATGGAATCAACCCAGATGCCTGTCAATAGATGAATGGATTAAGAAACTGTGGTACATATACACAATACAGTTCTACTCAGCCATAAAGAGCAATGAAATTATGGCATTTGCCGGTAAATGGATGGAAATGGGGACCATCATGCTAAGTGAAATATGCCAGACCCAGAAACTCAAAGGTCAAATGTTTTCTCTCATATGTGGAAGCTATTTTAAAATAAAGGAAAGGAGGAGGGAGGGTCTCACTGATTTGCTTAGTGCCTTGCTTTTGCTGAGGCTGGCTTTGAACTCGCAATCTTCCTGCCTCAGCTTCTCGAGTTGTCTGGCTTATTTCACTCAACATGATCTCTTCCAGTTGCTAAACTAAAGTGGAGCACAAAGAGGAGCTGCTTTCCCTTGCTGGACTTATTCCTGTTCTAAACAACTTTCTCTTTTCCTCTGTGTCCATTAAGCTAACCTCTTGGTCCTTTCTAGCAATTTCTTTTCCTTTTGGTATTTAAGTTTCACTTTGGAACACTTGCTAATGTTATATAAATTTAGGTAAAATAAAATACTTGGTGATAAAAGCACCCTACAATTTTCAAAGATGTTATACATTTGTTGGTCATAAAGCAGAGGGTAGTCAATTCTATTTTTATAATTGATTTTAGAAATAATATATTTTAATAATGTTTTATAATTTTATAGTAATATTTTAGAAATATAAGCTTAAGCATGGCAGAACTATTTCATGATTAGAATTCACTTTCACTAAGCTATTTGCATGTTGTATAATTTATTTTTATAATCTTTTTTGTCTTCCAATGTTACCTCATTAATTCAACTAATAGGCCAAGGCAGTGTGCTAAATATTAACTATTATTATAGAAAAGAAGACAGTGTGCCAAGGTAGTAACTGCCTTGGATGCTTGCCTTTGTAACACAAAATGGGACATTTGCTATTTGCTATTTTGTTAGCTTTGTAACACAGAATGGGACAATTAATAGTAACAATTATATTTAAAGCTACCATTAATTGAACACTTATTTTGTACTAAAAGCTAAATAAAAGAATGCAAAATCAGGCTTTTATTCAGAAAAATACTGTCTAAAGCATTTTAAATGTCCAATTCATCAGAAAAAGATGAACTTATTTACAGCAGCTACTAGAAGAGCCTGTTACAGTGAACAGTTCATCATAAAACAGAGGATTTTAATGTTGCTATACAGGTATACAAATGGCAAGAACAAAATTAATTACTCAAATACTTTTTTATGTGTTTTAAAGAAGTTCAATCAATGAATAAACAAACTATTAAAAACTTTGGGGGAAAATAAAGGCTTTATAAGCACTTAAAAATAGTTATTTACTAGAAAATTCATTAACCTGATTCTAGTCTCCAGCCAGGTCAGTGCTATCATTCTCTTGAATGATAGTGCTGATGAAAAACCCAGCCAGGAGACATCTGAAAATGAGGTCCAATTGCCCCTCACTGCTACTCCTGCTCATAGTGACCTACCTTGGTGGCATTGTTCTCCAGTGTCCCCCTGCTCTTCTGCTGTCCACAGTCCTCTCTGGCTTGTGCACCCTGGCTTGATAGCTCTGTTGTTCATTTCTGCTAAGGTCCATTTGAGTCACCTGGACTCGCTCCTGTGCCTGCTAACCTGTTGTAGCGCTGACATCAGGGACTCATTTTAGCACAGGAATAGTTCCGTTTATCAAGTTGCTTCTTAGCATGGGATCACTTTCCAGGGAGCTAAGTGAATGTAGAGCACAGTAATATAGCTGATTCATACAGGCATTTGTTTTGGAATGGTCTTGTATTTATGTTATTGCTAGATGCATGAAATGGTGAAAAATTTCATTGAATGTAAATTTAGTTTATTATTATAGAGCACACATGCAAAGGATAATTCATAAATGCAATGCTGTTAAAATGGCAGATTTTTTTCCTAATTTTATACCTTTATTCTGCTTGATTTTAGGACGAATAACTTTTACAGAACCAAATATCCAGAACGTGCCAAGAGATTTTGAGATCAAAATGCCAACACTAGTAGGGGAAAGCCCTCCTTCCCAAGCCCCAGGCAAAGGCCTGCTTCTCATGGGCAGGTAGACTCTGTTTCTCTGTATATAAATGGCAAAAATGTCCTCATATACAAAATAATGAAATGAGTTTAATTTTGTGTTCTAGACATACCCATTCTGTTCTAGGTGCTACCATTTCAAATCCTGAGTCTGTCTGTAGAAAAGCTAGTTGATGGTGGGAGGCTGAAAACCTGGGTCACTAATCGAATCAACCAGCAGTTGATCTGAATTTAAGTCAGATACTGTGCCTGCTAACCTGTTGTAGTGCTGACATCGGGGACTCATTTTAGCACAGGAATAGTTCAGTTTATCAATTTGCTTCTTAGCATGGATCACTTTCCAGGGAGCTAAGTGAATGTAGAACACAGTAATATAGCTGATTCATACAGGCATGTATTTTGGAATGAAGGGAAGAGGTTAGCATTGCCGCACCTGCCTGCCCTCCTGTGTGCACGTGATAGGAAGAAACAGCACTGAAAATTGATGAGATGTGGTCAAAGATTGGTTCATTTAGAGTCAGTTGTCTCAGTATTGGTCTGTGGAAAGGACTATTTGTAGACGTGTCACACTTAATATTAATAGAATATTTGCCCAAACCTGTTAAATCTAAAAGTGAGTTCAGTTTGGGTTGTTCTGAAATTTCTTTTTTTTTTTTTTTTTTGGTACTGGGGATTGAACTCAGGGGTACTCGACCACTGAGCCACAGCCCCAGCCCTATTTTGTGTTTTATGTAGAGATCGGGTCTCACTGAGTTGCTTAGCGCCTCGCCATTGCTGAGGCTGGCTTTGAACTTGTGATTCTCCTGTCTCAGCCTCCCAAAGTGCTGGGATTACAAGCGTGAGCCACCACGCCCAGCTCTGAAATTTCTTAAACAAAAATATTTACTGAAAAACCAGACCTTTCATATTTTTGAGATGCTTCGTGTTCATTCGATGATGTTGTTTGCACCACAGAGGACAAAATAAGAAGAGTTATGTCTCAAACCCTGGACACCGGGCACAGATGGGCGAGAGAGCTGCAGACAGAGGGATGCCGTTTTCAGTGAGCATGCGGCATGCTTTCGTCCCTTTTCCAGGTAAGGGATTTTGAGCTTCTCATTGCTGTGGGGATGTTTTCAAAGCTCTGAAGCTGTCAGTGGGACTCAGAGGCATGCACTGGCCCCTGGTCTCTCTGCAGTGGAACTCATCTTCCCCTTGTTTTGCCAGGTTGATGGCCGCTGTTCGTCATTGTCTTCATGGTTTGCCCTCTGCAACTTCTTTGGTGTAGCACAGTGGCAGTTGTCTACTGAAATCATGGTTCCTACGGCCACTGGAACTCTGCACAATCCAGTGGATCTTGTCAATCCTCATCCTCTTGCACTTCCCTACGGCATTTGTCCCTGTTCATCAACTCTCTACTTCCTTATTCTCTCTCCTCCTTTGACTTCTAAGAGCATAGATTTTATTGTCTCTCACTTGTTTTGCTCCCATGTTTCTTTTCCCTTTTTGCCCATTGCTGCTTCCTGTTGCATGGGGTGACCACCAGGCTATCTTCAGACTGCCTGACCTTATCAGGGGGTGGCCAGTGCCTTCCATGGTAATTTTTTCTGTTCAGGAGGGGATAAGCCACCTGAGAAAATAAAGTCTGAAATAATTAGTGAAAAATAAGACAAAATCAGAATTATGGTTTTGGGGGTTTTTTTTGGTACCGAGAATTAAACTCAGAGGCACTCGACCACTGAGCCACATGCCCAACCCTGTTTTGTGTTTTATGTAGAGACAGGGTCTCACTGAGTTGCTTAGGGCTTAGCCATTGCTGAGGCTGGCTTTGAACTCGTGATTTTCCTGTCTCAGCCTCCCAGAGTGCTGGGATTACAGGTGTGCACTACCGCGCCCAGCTCAGAATTATAGTTTTAAGAAGCATGGAGCACCTGATAGGTCCAACACACACAAGAGATAGAGCTGAACAATTAGAAAGTGGCTCTGTTGGTTTTATTTAAGGGGGTACATCAAAGACAGGGATAAGGTTTCAGGGGTGGTGTCTTGTTTCATGATGTCTATCTTGCGGTCAACAGGTTGATTGACATCTTGGCAAGCTAAACCCATCTCTGAGAG
>CM053409.1:62006050-62185303 GCA_028644305.1 Xerus rutilus
CAAAGTTCTAAATGAGAACTAAATTTTTGTTTTCCTGCTCAATTATATAGAAGTTGGATTTTATTATGTAGAATGTTATACTAGCTTTTCTAAGATCATTTTTATTTCAGGTGGCTTAATATTGGCTGCTGATTACTCTCAGCTTGAACTGAGGATCTTGGCTCATTTATCTCAAGATCATCGTCTCATTCAAGTGTTAAACACTGGAGCTGACGTTTTCAGGAGCATCGCAGCAGAATGGAAGATGATTGAGCCACAGTCTGTTGGGGATGATCTGAGGCAACAGGCAAAGCAGGTGATCTTGGTGGACATGTTTAATATAAATGAGAAGGATTTAGTGGTTCAAATATTTTTAAATTATTTTATTTTCAGTTTAAGAATCATTTTTCTGTCTTTTCATCTTTCAGACTACATTCATTAGAGCCAATCTCATGGTATTTATTATACTGTTTTTTGTAGAAACAATTGAAAGAATGAGATGGACCAAGATCTGAGGCCACTTAGTGTCAGGAATGGCATGTGTATTTAAGACCATACATAATAGGCTAGTCACAGCACCTGGTATTTAGTACAAGTCATTTAAAAGTGGCGTATTTCATTGTGTTGGTGATGGTTGCTGTTTATGGTTGTATGTTTGTTTTAAATCTTTCTAGTCACCAGATGTCCTGATATAAAGTTCCATATTTTTGTTTTTACTTTCCCACAGCAAGGAGCTAAAATATATTGCATAGAAGGTGCTCTCAAATATTTGTTGAGAAAAATATTGCTGAGCTGTGGATTACAATTAATAACTGATCACTTTTTAGCTTTTTGAGGCCTGTGAAACTTCCTGCTATCTTGTACCTTTGAAGTAGATGCAAATTCCTACTCCTGGATGAGAAGCTCAAGGCCATACTTACACATTTCCTAGCCTGTATTAACACTGACACTTCTTACCAAGTGCCCTGTGGGGCATCTGACTCATTCTCCAGAGAGCAGGATCATTGGCTTAGAAGAGGCACACCGCCCAGCTCTGAGGCCTGCAGCATTCATTTTATATTTGCACTTCCAGTTACTTGCTGCTGAAATGCTTACCAGTCTATGACATGGGTATCACTATCTTCATTTTGTGGATGAAGAAATAAGACACAAAGAGGTTAGGCGGTTAGTGCAGGATTTATGTCTTGTGAATGGTGGAAGTAGGTGTGAAACCAGGCAGTTGTTATCATGTAGACCATTTTCCTGCACTGCTCCCAAGATTTCCTCAGGAATTTTTTTTATTTGTGTTTAACCCAGATGAATTCTGCATTTGTGGGATTTCAGGAGGCTGTGAGTTGAAAAAGGGATTTATTTCCAGAAAATTCTTCCCCTTTTGTCCAACCGTAGGCTCTTTTTAGTCTTGTCCATGGCTAAAGAGAGGAATGTTGGTGGCACTTTCTTCCCAGACTTACTGGCGGTTCTTTGAGCAGAAGTTAATGAGGTACTCTGAGGAGTAAAGAGATGCTGTAAGATTGATGGATAAATGACAAATGGAAATAAATCTTTCCTTTTTTGTTAAAACATACACATATTCAAATTTACTTACTCTCTTTCTTTACCCCTCCCAGCACCTCAAAAAGTGACGCCAGGGGCTGGGATTGTGGCTCAGTGCTAGAGTGCTTGCCTCACATGTGTGAGGCACTGGGTTCGATCCTCAGCACCACATAAAGATAAATAAAGATATTGTGTCCATCTACAACTAAAAAAAAAAAACAAAGTTAAAAAAAAAAAAGTGATGCCAAAGGCAGCACAGATGTTCACTGGGTATTCACAGCTTCTGTGAATTTAAACCATCAAAGCAGATCTAATCATTTCTTTGATTCACCATGAAATAAAAAGTTTATCAAAATTCCAATACTAATGAACTCTGTTTGCATTTTATGTTGTTATGGCTTTTAATTTACTTTCTACGTGTGATAATTCCCTTCCAGATTTGCTATGGAATCATTTATGGGATGGGAGCTAAATCTTTAGGAGAGCAGATGGGCATTAAAGAAGAAGATGCTGCTTGCTATATTGACTCATTCAAGTCCAGATATACAGGTGAGGGGCTTGAGTGCTGATGCCATTCTCTGCCACCCAGCTGACCATATTAGATTAGCTTGAAAACTCAAGTTGGGGGCTAGGATTGTAGCTCAGCGGTAGAGCACTTGCCTCGCATGCGTGGGGCCCTGGGTTCGATCCTCAGCACCACATACAAAGCAATAAAATAAAGACATTGTGTCCATCTACAACTAAAAAAAATTTAAAAAAAAAAAACCCTCAAGTTGTAGGCTTTTCTATTAAAATCTCTTATTAATCAGAAATTTTCATCAGACATTGTTAGGGACAAATAGCATTAACCTTACTTATTATGACTTCTCACTAAGATATGCTTTTTTCCCATAAAAATGACAGATAAAGAATAGCAAAATACAGTTGTTTTATTGTGTTCGGGACCTGAACTGGGCGCTTAGACAACATTAGTTTGAAACAATAAGCTATGGATTAAATGTAGTAGGAACTCTGAGAGAAAACTACTGTTATAGAGCAGTTTGAGTATCATTATCTTAAATTATCTCTTCTTTTGACAGTTTGTTGAAGTATAATTTATAGACAATAAAAGTCACTCTTTCCAGGTGTATAGTTCTATGAATTTGACAAATGTTTGTGGCCATATAGTGTACATCACAACCAAGATATAGAACCATCATTCTTACCCGAAAAGGTTCTTTAGTCCTCTTTTCAAATCAGCCCTGACTTTACTCTTCTTGGTACCAAAGTAACTGGTGCTGCAAGAAAAAAATATAAAGATTTGAAAGGAAAAAGAAAACTGTTTTTATTCACATGTGATATGATCTTTTACTTAGAATCATGTGCATGGAGTTTATAAAAACTACTACTAGAACAAAACCAAGTTTAGCAAGGTCCCACCATGTAAGTTCAGTCTGTGAAATCAGTTGTATTTCCATATACTAGCAAGGAACAATTAATGAATGGAGTCTAATATTTGCACATAGTTTATGCTATCATAAACAAACATGACATACTTGGCATAAATTTCACAGAGCATGCACAGGACTCATATATCAAGAATTCTGAATTAAAAGTAGTTAAATAAATGTGGGGAATAAATTTGTTGGAAGGCACAATACTGTTATGACAGTTTTTTATAAGTAGTCATAGATTCATTGCAATCCCAATAAAAATGTCATCAGACTTTGTGTAGAATTTGACCAAGTAATCATAAATTTTTGTGGACAGCCAAAGAGCCTAAGATTACCACAATTATGTTTAGGAGAAAAGTACAATGTTGAGGATTTGTACTCCCTGATTTCAAAACTTATTATAAAACCATAATAATCAAGAAAGGCATAGGGTAGACAGAGAACAATGAGACATAATAGAGAGCCCAGACATAGGCCTATAAATGTGTAGTTCATTGATGTTTCAACAAAGTTGCCATGGCAATTTAATGGGTGGAGGATAGACTTTTCAGCAATTGGTGCTAGAATAGCTGTACTGTTACGAGGGGAATGAACCGCAACTTCTCACACTGTAAAAACTGAATTTGATTTAGAATAAGACTTAATAGCTAAGTTATAAATATTCTAGAAATAAGTAAGAGAAAAATCTTTGTGATGTTGAGATAAACAAAGTTGTCTTTTGTCATATTAACTGTATTAGAAAAACATTGATGAAAGATACCGTTAAGAAAACATAAAAGTAAGCTATACACAGAGAGAAAAAATATTTGCAGTATTTATTACCCAACAAAGGACATATCCAGAATATATTAAGAACTCTTACTACTCATGTTCAGGTGGCAAACAGTCCAATAAAATTAAGGTAAAAAATATTGAACAATTTACCAAATACATGAATATATGAATAGCCACATTAAATGTTGTCATCATTAGTGACAGGGAAAAGCACATTAAAACTGCAAAGAGGTACCATTACAAAAAGACTAGAATGTCTAAAGGTAAAAACAATATTTCTTTTACTTTTCTGGTGGGACTGTAAAATGGTAAAATCAAGTATGGCTCTTTCATATAAAGTTCAACATACACTTAGCCATTTGAACCTGAAGTTCTACTAGTAAAAACAAGTTTATCCACAAAAAAGATTTCTACATGAATTTTATAGAATTTTATTCATAACAATCAAATATTGAGGACTGGTTAGATGTATATTAACAACTAAATAAACACATTTCAGTCTCTACAATAGACTACTTCCCATCAAGGAAAAGGAATTAAATATTGATACTCACCTCAATATTGATGATTCCTGCAAATGTTTCTCTTAGCATTAAAGGCAGGCACAAATGAGAACATACAGTATAATCCAGTATTGTGAAATTCAAGAACATGAAAAACTAAGATATAGTGTTAAATAGATCAGTGAGTGTCTGAAGCTGATAATGGGGACTGACTGCAGAGGGAGATGAAATTGCTTGTATCTCATAGTAGTAGCCATAGGGTAGATACATTTGTTAACCCAAGGCCCTGGGTTCCAACCTCAGCAGTGAAAGGAAAAAAAAAGGTGAGATTCTGATTGCTTTCTCAAATTTATTTTTTTGTTTGGTACTAGGGGTTGAACCAGGGATGCTTCACCACTTAGCTACATCCTCAGTTCTTTTCATTTTTTATTATGAGACAGGGTCTTGCAAAATTTCTGAGGCTGGCCTCAAACTCATGATCCTTCCTCCTTGGCCTCTTGAGTTGCTGATGGGTGTGAGCCATTGCTTCTGGTCTGTGTTCTGAAATTCCTCTGGTAGTGGTCAAACCTCAGTAATAGCTTCATTTGGCAGAGTATTCTCCTCTTCCTCTCACCCATCTTCTTCCCAAAGGCCTTTCCTGTGCCATCCATACAACAGAAAGCCCCAACTGAGGGTTTTTCAGGAGATAAGAACCTCTTGAGCTCAGACATAGGAATGAGCAGGGATGAGACTGACCCACCTGGAGCAAAGAATTCATTCACCCTAAAGATTCTTATAAAATAAAAATCCTAGATGGCAGAGGATGATGGTTATCTAGGGATGATGGATGCATTTGAATAATACACTATATGTGATCTTTTTGAATTTTATTTTTTCAGTATCTTTTTAAATTTTAAGAAAAAGGTCATATATATTCCTAGTGAAAAATAGCATGACTTATGCATTAATTTCAGTAGGATTCTATTTGAGATGATAATGTCACTAATAACAAGGATCTAGTGGAATATTTTAGATCTCGAAATGGTAAGATTGGAGAGTAAAAGATCAACATGATTGTAAAACAGATCACTGAAAAGTAGTGTGGAATGGTCTCAGCATCCTAGAGTAAAACTCCAGGTACCTGCCCTGTTCTGGAAGTTAGTGTCACATGTTTTTGTTGTTATTGTTGATTAAAAAACAAGGAGTTGGATGATGTCATTTCTAAGGTCCTTTTGCTTCTAATTTTCTGAGTTTACAGAAGTGAATGAAAGTTTGTATGTGTACTTTCAAAGATGTGATAGTAGTGTTAAGAACCACAGTGGGATTTTGGTATATTTCGCTATGTCTGCTGAAACCACTGAATGAAATGAAGGATGGACTTTTAATTATTTCTGTGTTTTCTTTGTAGGGATTAATCATTTCATGAGAGAGACAGTGAAGAATTGTAAAAAAGATGGGTTTGTTCAGACCATTTTGGGAAGGCGAAGATACTTGCCAGGAATCAAAGACAACAATCCTTATCATAAAGCTCATGTATGTTGCAGTTTCTCTGATTTTTAACTTCATATTTCAATGCCATGTACTTGTTCAACAAAGGCTAAATGTTACTAATGTCTCTTTTTAGGAATACTACCATATTAATGGGATCTTTTGTATAAACAAGGGAAATCACTGATTTTATTAATGACTTTGCATTGATGGAGTCTTTGGGAGACTAATGTAAACTTGGGTTCACTTAATACTTCAATTAAAGACATTCTGTTGCAGTAAGTTGACTACTTATTAGCTCTGGTAACAAACTTAGGTAAACTTTCTTAGGTATTTTGGCTTTTCTGTATTTCTGATACCATATACTGATTCATCATATCATACCAGACTGCTAATATTCCTCAGAGTTTAGCCAGTCCTTAAGTTCTGATATTTTAAAATTCTAATTATTTATTTTAAAATTGCTATTTTATTAGAGATTATTAGAAAACACCTAGTGAGCAAGAATACTTAAAACATTACTTTAAAGATTTATCGATGATACTTGCTTGAATTATTAAAATCTTTTTCTGAAATAAGTGGGATTTATGTAAGGATTAGTATTTTCTTCTATTATAGTTCACATCTACCTATTTTAAACCATTGTATTTTGCCCTTCCTTCATAATTTTGCATGTCATTGTACATAATGGAAGTGCCCAACCCCCTCACTACTGTCTGGCACTCAGAGCCTTTGGAGCACTGATGCTTTTAGGGATCCTGAGCAATAGTCAGCTTCTTACTTCCTCACTGGCTAGCCTCTCATGTATGCACACAACTTCAGATGTTCATCACACTTTTACCACTTATCTCTAAGTAAACAGGGCACTGTAGTTGCTGCACTAGGAGACACGAGTCTTAAGTCATCAACAAGATAAAGCAAACAAAAAACATGTAAAGACATCCTATGTGCCCAATTAATTTGACTTCAGGGAGGAGGTAGGACTTGAATAGAGTCTTGAAGGTTCTTACAAGTTTAGATTATTGGGAGTGAGAATAAGATACGTGTGTGACTAAGTGAGGACTGACCAGCAGCCAAGCCGATAAGAAGGGAGAATTTGAGTTGTTAGGGTAGATAATTTTCTACCAGTTAGAAGCCAGCTAGAAAGCTCAAAAGCCCTTTTCAAGAGCTAGAAGGCTGAGAAATTAGGACTTGATCTAACAGGAATGTTGTTTCTTGGGATTTACATGATGAAAAATGGAGTTATTAATGTAAATAAATCATGTTTGTGAAAATATTTTTGTACCTAAAAGTATGAGAATAAGGTGTTTTTGTTTGTTTGTTTTATTTTAATGCTAACTACTTAGGGATCCAAGTTCTAACAGATTCATTATATTGTCTCTATAAAAAAAAATTCTAGCCCTCTGAATATAGAATAGAGTAAGCCTAAGATTATTTTTTGGTTTGGTTTTCCTTTTGTTAAATTTTTTTGTCTCAAGAGAGACACATTGAGAAAGCACTGACAACAAATGTAAATGTCACTAAATTATCACAGAACCACATCTGTGTAACTGCCACCTAGGTCAAGAAATAGAATATTCAGCACCCAGGAGCCTCCCTCTGCTTTCCCAGGAACCACCACTCTCACTGCTTCTAACATTGTGGTTTTGTTTTACATATTTTTGAGCTTCATATACGACACATCTGTGTGTTCTTTGGTGTCTAGTTTCTTTGACTCACAATTACAAAGGCAGGTCATTCATGTTTTCTCACGTCAATGCAACTGTATTGTCTATACTCATAAGTGAATGTAGCACAGTTTATTCATTTTTCTCTTCCTGGGCATTTGGGTTTCAAAATTGAAGATTTTTTGGATCTTGCTGATTTGAACATTCTTGTTTAAGGTTTTTGGTGCACATGTGTTTACATTTATGTTTGGTAAAGACCTAGGTGTAAAATTGATGCATATTTTCAACTTGAGTAGATAAAGGCAATTGTTTTTTTGTGGTGGTTGTAGCAGTTTGTCCTTCTCTCAGGACAGTATGGGACTTCTTGCTCTGCATCCTTTTCAACACTTACTTTTAAGCTAATATGATTGTAACTATTCTGGTGGGTTTAAAGTAGTATTTTATATTTTTAATTTACATTTCCTTGAATACTAGTAAGGCTGCATACCACCCATTTAGTTATTTTTTCCTAGAAAAATTCCTGTTCAGATTTTCCGTTTTGTTGCTGCTATTGTGTGCCATTTTCTTGACTTATGGAAGCCGGTAACTGGTTACACACAGGGAAAACATTCTTTCCCAAGTTATATCGGGCCTTTTCTTTCTCTTATTAGTAATTTTAGATAAGAAGAGAGTATTAATTTTGTTTATTCCCCAAATTTTTATTGGGAAATAACATACCTGTTGTAAAGGGCACATATCTTAAGTGGGAACCTTGAAATTTTATAGAGGCTTATACCCATATAACCACCCTCAAGATCACGATGTACAATTTTTCCAGTTCCCAGAAGGCGTCTCTATGCCCCTCCAAATCAGCTCTGTACCTCTGCACACACACCAGAAACCAGAGCTTAGTTTTTATGTGAACTTGAATTTTACTTAAATTCAATCATACCCCATAGAACTGATCAGTGAAGGTGCCACCCTGCCTTAGTTAGGCAGATTTGTAAGAAGCCTGGACCTGTGCAAGAGTGAATTGTTCTTCCTTGTGCTTTTTCCTTTCAAGAACATTTGGCTATGCTTTGTTCTTTGCATTTCCATATCAGTTTTAGAATCAGATGATCAATTTCCACATAAACAAAATCCTGTTGGGACTTTTTATTGAAATTACCTTTACTTCACAAATCAAGATGGGATTAATAAACATATTTACAAATTTGAGTTTTCCAATCCATGAACATGATATATCTGTCCATTTATTTAGATCTTTAGGTCATCTTCAGTTCTCTCAGTAACCTCATATAGTTTTGGGGAAATTATCTTATACATCACTTTAATAGATTTGTAGTTAGGTATTTGAAAAGTTCTAACAGCATCATAAATGGTATCTTTAACAGTTTTTCTTTTACATTTTCTAACCATTTGTTATTATTACATGGAAATAGTTTTTTCTCTTATTGTTATTTTGTCTAGAACCCTTGCAAATATTATTTTATTAATTAAATATTGATGCTTTAAGTTTTCTATTGACATAATTATCTGCAAGAAAGTAGTTTTAGGGCTGGGGCTGCAGCTCAGTGGTAGCGCACTTGCCTAGCACACGTGAGGCACTGGGTTCGATCCTCAGCACCACATATAAATAATAAATGAATAAAATAAAGATCCATCAACAACTAAAAAAAAATTAAAAAAAAAAGGAAAGTAGTTTTATAATTGCTCATCTGTGATAGTCAATTTTACGTTATTTTAACAAATCTGAGATAATCAGCTTATAAAGAAAAAGATTTTTTTCACTCACAGTTTTGGAGATTTCTGTCCATGAGCACTTGGCCTTGTTGCTTGGGCCTGTGGAGAAGCCATACATCATGGCACAGGGTGTAGGTGGAGCAGAGCCGCCCACCTCACAGCCAGGAAGTTGAAGGGAAGAAGAGGAAAACTCCAAGGTCTTATAATCCCACCCAACGTATGCCTGTGACCTTAAGACCTCCTGCTAGGCTCCACCTCTTAATGGTTCTGTGAGCTGCCAATAAGGACAAGCTGGGGACCATGCTTTCAGTACATGGACTTTGGAAGGACATTTAAGGTCCAAACTATAGAACTTTTCACACCTTATTCCTTTTATTGCTTTTGTTTGACTTACTGGCTAGGACAATGTAAAATAGAAGTAGGATGTTGTTGCAAAGAAGCATCTTTGTCTGCTTTCATATCAGGAGGAAAGTGTAAACATTTCACTTATGAGTAGAACTTCCGTTGAGATTTTTAATGGTGCCTGCATCAGATGAAGGAAATGCTAATAGGCTGTAGATTATCTGTCACAACTCTTCAACCCTCTGGTATAGTACAAAAAAGGTCACAGATAAGACATAAATGAGTGAATGAGGGTGTGTTCCAAGAAAAGTTTATGTATAGAAATAGGAGGTAATCCAGATTTGGTCTGCAGCCTAGTTTGCTGACGCTTTTTCTAATTGTTGCTTCATTGATTATAATCTGCCATTTTTTCCCTCTGGTCTTTTGCAGTATATTTTTCTTTGTCTGATTTCTACCATATTGTCTGCCCTGTGCCTAAGAGTGTGTGATTTTTAATTATGTGTGTATTGAGGGGAGGGTTAATTGAGCCTTCTTGAGTGTATTAGGGCTTCCTGAATTTGTGGTTGATATCTTTTGCCAGCTTTGGAAAATTTTAGACATTACTTCAACTATTGTTCCATCATATTCTTTTCTCTTTTTTCTGGAATTGCTATTATAAATTGTAAGCTTATTTTTTAATCTCTTATGTTTCATATACTATGTTCTGTATTTTGTACATTTACATTTCATCATACTTTATTCTGAATATTTTTAATTTATTTTTCACTTAACTGGTTGATCTGTCAATGTGCTGTTTGAAATACCTATTGAGTGTTTGTTATTTTCATTTTTTTAGCTCTAGAATTTGTTTTGTTCACATTTTATGGTATATCACCCTCTGATGAAAAGTTCAATTTTTTCTTTTATGTCCTTGAATGTATTAAACAGAATTATGCAGTTTACTCAGGTTGATAATAGTTGATCTTTTGGTGAATCTCATATCTCTATACTCTATTCTTTTTGTCTTTGTTTTTCTTAGTTTTCCATAAAAAAGTTATATTGTCTTAATTCCTTGTCCTTGTTAGTTTTTACCGAGTGTCAAGCATTGGATATGGAAGATTGAGGAAGTAATTTTATCTTGTATGATGATTTTGCTTACATTCAGAGAAAATGTACCTTTATTTTTTGTAGGAGTACCAGAAACCAACAATATAGGACTACCCTAGAGACAGAGATGATTTGAAGCAAAATGTTAGGGTCACATTTCAATTTATCTCTTTTCCTTGAGTGTTGGTTTTGGGTTGCAACCTGATGATTACCAGATCCTTTCATACTTGTGGGATCTGAACTCAAATATTTGTTTTCCTAAAACCCTGAAGACTAACAGATCTGCTCAGCTTTTTAGCTTCTCAGCTGCTGCTTCTTAAAATCTTTTTGTTCCTCTGGGAGAAACAATAGCCTCCAATGCCAGCATCTCTTCCTTTGGTTTCCTTTCTCTCCTAGATCTCTAGTTTCTAGATTTTTAAAAAAAAACTTCCTTTCACCTGTCTGAGTGATTCAAAGAGGCTTTTTCTGACTACCTTTTTCAGTTGAGAGATTGTCAGTGGGAGGATTGGTCTTAATGGCCAAGTCTTCCATTTCCAGAAGACCACATTTTTTTTATGTAGATAAAAAAATCCTGGTAATGAAAGAACTGAGCTTTGTGGACACAAGCCAAAACTGCCAAGTTTACTTCATTTGGAAGAGAAACAGAGAAGTACAATGTCATAAAGTATATATTAGTTGTTGTGCTTGCTTAGTGAAACCAACCCCAAAATTTCAATGGTTTATCACAAGGTTTATTGTGCATTCATGTTACATTTTGGCTCCATGTCGACCATGGCTTTGCTCCATATTTTCTTCATTCTGGAATGAAGTATACACCTGGGATATGCCTCCTTTTTGTGTGTGGTGATAAGTCTCACATTTTACTGGCCAAAACTACCATAGGCTGTCCTTTCATAGGGAACAGCACTTAAAATTGCATGGGCATGAGGTGTGGGGGGGATTGTAATTGGTAGGCTGCAAGGAATAGCGAGGGGAGTATCCAGTTTCAAGGAGGAGGTGTGAGTATAACTGAAATTCAGTCATTCTTTAAACAGTAAAAACTGAGTTTACAGTGGATTAATTAGCATTTGATAAGCAACAAGTTACTTTTTTTTTTTTAGGTATACCTCTTCAACAGTTATTTAATCTCCTAGAAGTTGGGTATAGGCCAGGTGGCAGGGAACTTAAGAGGAACTCTGAGTTATATTCAGTAGACACCTACCATTTTTTGAGACATTTTGGGGCATCAGGAGTGATATTCATGGAGAGGTTATAGCTGGTTATACTCAGATCCTCTCTCCTATTGTTCTGAGGTAATTATTTTTAGCAGCCATAGTTGCCAGCCAAGAAGCTGATTGGCAGCAATCATTTCAGGAAAGTTTTAATGTATCACCCAGGGATCCAAGGTCTACACTTTCTCTAGCAGCTAATGTAGCCATGTAGCCTCAGTAGCCCATAAGAAGTTCTGATTTTTATCAGCTGGAGCCAAACTCAATTAAAGACCAACAGGCTATTGGTATGGGGATTTGCTTCCATTCCACAGCATGAAGAATGATGTTCTACTTAGATCTATTTAGGATTAAGAGTATTTTGAAGAATAGCTGGGTGCAATGCTGCACCTTGAGAGGCTAAGGCAGGAGGATTGCAGGTTTGGGGATACTGTGGTTAACTTAGCAAAAACTTTATCTCAGAATTAAAGGTCTGGAGTGTAGCTCAGTGGTGAATTGCCACCAGGTTCAATTCTCAGAACTGTTTAAAAAAAAAAACCAAAAAAACAAGGAACAAAGAAAAAGTATTTTGAGGAATAAATCCTTTAGAGTGGAGTTTAGAATAGCTAGAACACTGATGGCATATTTTTCTAAGATAAAATGCTTTTGAGTTAATACATTCTAAATGCTATGCAGATTTGGGATCCTAGTTGAGTACTGAAGATTTCTAAACTGAAGCAACCTGACTTTCTACACTTAGTCTAACCTCATGTGTGGAGAGTCCAGAATCTAGAACCATGGATCATTGTGGTTGTTATTCTTAGGATGCAACCTAATAATTGATATTCTGGGTCATGTCTCAGTCCAAATTTCCATTCTGGAGCAAATATGAATACTGATCTGTGGACACTCAGGTCAAGCAGAAAACCATATTGGTGTATCCAATAGAGCACCTGTTATTGTATTTCATAGGCTGAGCGTCAAGCTATCAACACTACAGTCCAAGGATCAGCGGCTGATATAGTCAAAATAGCCACAGTTAACATTCAGAGGCAACTAGAGACCCTCCACTCAACCTTCAAATCCCATGGACATCGGGAGGGTAAGCTCCAAATCAATAGAACAGGTTTGTCCCTTGATGAAGGCCCTGCTATAACATAGTGAAAACAAAAAAAGGGAAGTATTTTATATTTTATTTCTCAGTAGTTCTCAATGTCTTTATACTCTGAAATTATTAAGGATCCCAAAGAATGTTTATGTGGGTTATATGTACTGTATTTACCATATTAAAAATCAAAGCAGGGAATTTGTTTTTCTCTTTCCACATTTTTTTATTGGTGCATTATAGTTGTACATAATGATGGGATTCGTTACAGATTTATACATGCACACAATGTAGCAATATAACTTAGTCAATATCACTCCCCAAGCTTCCTTCCTCCCTCCCCTCCTCTTACCCTATGGTCCCTTTCTTCTATGGATCTCCCTTTGCTTTTCATGAGATCCCACCCCACCCCCACCTTTCTTTTCCTTTTTCCTTTGAGTTTTGCTTATTTTACTTAACATAATGGTCTCAAGAGACAGGCAATCTAGATATGTCATTGAGGATGACTTATGGTGTCATACTGGGTTAAAGGTAGCCACAGATTGGGACCATTGAAAGGAGTTAACATTCAGAGGCAACTAGAGACTCTCCACTCAACCTTCAAATCCCATGGACATCGGGAGGGTCCATATGTAGCCCAGGGCAGCAGAGCAGGGCAAACGAAAGGATCCCAGCATTCTGAGTCAGAAGCCAGGTAGCCAGGAGAAATTGAGAGGACAAAGTTCTGATGATAAGAAAGGAGAAAAGCTAGAGAATCCAGTCAACAGTGGGCAATAAGTGGGGTCTAATGGAGCAGATCCAGTCTCAGCCTAACTGGTAAAAAGACGGATTTTTGTGTTTTATATAGAGACAGGGTCTCACTGAGTTGCTTAGTGCCTCACCATCTCTGAGGCTGGCTTTGAACTTGCGATTCCCCATTCTCAGCCTCCTAAAGTGCTGGGATTATAGGTGTGCGCCACTGTGCCCAGCTAAAGACACAGTTTTTGCAGTTCTGGTGTGGGAGCCGCTTGCCAGCTTCAAATGCCTTCATTGTTTTAGATGTGGCGAGAGCCTCCTCTGAGCAAACTTGGGCTGTAGACAATGAGGGTTAAAGGTCCCCAAAGGGAAACAGCAGATGTTGGAGGAGATGATACTTGTGCTGGGCCTGAGGGCTAAGTAAAAAATTTGAATGACAGAAAGTGAGGATTGCTGTGCCATGTGAGCCAACAAGTAAAGGCAGTTACTCTGAAGTATTCAAGTTGAGCCTCATCTTAGTGATCGGAGGGGCACAGTCTGTACTACCTGGCCCAGTTAGTTAGGAAATGATAATAAATTCAGCACAATGGTTCTTTACCATTTGAGGAACTATAGATTCTTTTCAGAATCCACTGAAAAGTGTAGATCATCACCACAGAAAAATGTGTGGACCCTTCCATATAACTTTAAGGGATTCACAAGTGCTCTGAGGTCCATATGTAGACTTTATGCTCTGAATAATAAGAATCTGTCTGGAGTATACAGTAAATCGGGGAAGGACCAATTCTACAATTTTGACACTTGTAGCTCTAAGACATCAGGGAGTGCCCCCTGACAAAACACTGCCTAACAGTAGGAGCTCTAGTTTCTGGCCCCCTTCCACCCTGCTGCTACTCCCCACATGGTGTAGGGGACTCCATGGAAAAATAAGAAATGAGGTAGACTGGAGCGTGGAGCAGACCTCTTCACACCCTACTTTCCGCCTTCTTTTTTAGAACCCTTTCTGGGAGGAAGTCATTGCAAATTTGAGTTTTACCTGATATAGAGGCTAAGTAGCAGTCAGCCAGTAGTTCTCTTCCAGATAGTTGTGAGTCTTATGTGTTTTAATCTCTTGATTAAAATTCCCTACAGTTTCTCAAAATCCCTTAAAAAGATTCTCCAGTGGCACAGTGACACGCTACTCATTTTTCCTACTTTTTCATGAGGTAGGATTGTTATCAAAGAGAAAACTGCAAGGGATGTTCTGTCCAAACAGAGGAGGCTTCTTCATCCTTCAGCTCCATGATGAACTTTTATACGAGGTGGCAGAAGAGGATGTTGTTCAGGTAATTTTGCAGGGTATGGTTCATTCCATAGGAAGCGAAGCCTCTGTGGGTCAGGCCACTCGCTTTTTCTTGTGCATGAGGTTTTGGGAGCCTTCACTGGCTGCTGGGTGGCTAGGTACTTGTTGAGTCCTTACAACTAGAGAAGGAGTGCTCAGTATCATACTTAATCTTAGAGGAAATCAATGATGCTGGGGTGATTTTGTCTAGGAGAAGCTAGATAATAATTTGGAGTGTTGCCCTGATGGTTTCCAAGCTCTGAATATTCTAGTTAAAACTGTCCGGCCTCCTGCTCATCAGTGAAGGGCATTTTGAGATTCCTGCCTCTTTTCTGAGTGTGTTTTAAGCACCTTTGGATGAAGAGCTCCAGTCTGGTTTATCAACATGTCAGTGGATGGGTTGGGAAACAGCCTTTGACTGGACAGAGTTTGGTAACCTCGTAAAATTGTTTTCTTTTGTAGGTAGCTCAGATCGTCAAGAATGAAATGGAGAGCGCCATAAAACTTTCTGTGAAACTGAAAGTGAAAGTGAAAATAGGTGCCAGCTGGGGAGAGCTGAAGGACTTTGATATATAGTCATGCAGTTGACCAAGTCCCAAGGAAGCCTGGTGCAGATATTGTCACCTGAGAAGAACAGAGATTGCCCTTTCACCTGCTTCATGGAGATAAATTCTCAGGTCTTGATAGATTTAGGATAATTCTACAGTGAGGTTCTTTTCTCTATAACAGTAAAAAAGATGTTGAGGATAAGGAGGGGGCTAAAATACTGTGTTCAATGATTATATGCACTCTGAAAGAATATCTATGAATTAGCCTTTCATAATTTATTGTGGCTTTAAACAGGTCCAGAAGATATGCTTGAAATATGCACTTAGCACTTAAGCTCCTTTTCTCCCTGATTGAATGTGAAGACTGAGCCACAGCCTTAGAGGCATTTTCATGGGTCCTGGAATCAGGCTCCCCTGATACAGACCCAACAGGAGACCAGGCAGATGAGGATTGGGTCCCATGTACACCACCAGGGTTCAGCATTGTGTGTGATGTTTCTCCATCAATTTTAACTTAAATAGTATTTTAAAATAGCATTGGCTAATAAATTATGAATTCCATAAAGTAGTAAGACTTGGAATAGATGGAGCCTAGGAATGAATTTTCATGAAATATTTATCCTTTTTCTTCTCTAGTTGTTAGAAGGGAAATATTTTGAATACATACATACATGTATACGTGTGTGTGTATGAATATGTATATATAAAATAAAATGAGCTATACCTTCTCAAATGCATGTCCGTTCTGTAAGATGAGATTTATTGCAGTTGAGCATAACACTGCTTCTGTGTTTGTGACATGGGGAGAATACTCCTGCTGAACAGACTGAATTTTGTAATCCTAATCAGAAGTATAGAACTGATCCTTTTTTGTTTCCTGTTGACATAAAAGAAATTTATGAGAAACTTTATATCAGTGGTTGTTTGTTAAAAAATGTATTTGGTTGAGAGTATCAGAAACCTATGTCCTTTATGTCTTTCTGTAGCTTGTCCAACAATGGCATATAGGAAGTGCTTATTATATTCTTAATCAGTTATCAGAAGAGTTCTTTTATGTTTATTAATCAGTGTGAAGAAAAAAGACAGTTGCTTCATAGGTAAAATATAGTGCACAATCAGTAAGTGGGTATTAATGTACAAGGGACTCAGTGTTCTTTTTTACAAGTGAGGGGAGTGGGCAAGAGATGGCAGAGGTATGAGGGAAGATATTGTTATTTCTTGAGATCCCCCCCCCCCCCGTATTCCCCTGTACCACATTTCTTGAAGAGAAAAGCTATTAGCATTTTTAGTATCCTGGTGAGCTTAAGATCCAGTGCAATATAAAACTATGAATGTTCTTCAGATGTGAGGGCAAATTGTACCTCATTTTTTTGCACCACTGGCCCTGCATGTGTAGCACGTGCATTTTCTGTTCTTTTTGACCTATTAACTAAACTTAAAACAGGTAGTCCTGGCTTTACAAGATTCAGATATGAACAAATTCCAGTTATTGTAGATTACTAAAGTGACATAAATCTCCCCATAACACAAATCAAATTCCAGTTATTAGAATATATTAACTGTGGTACCAGAGCCAACAGTAGCTCCTGCTAATGGGGGAACCCAGACTCAGGCTCAGGACTGCCTCTGGGGACACTTGCAGGAGCTCCAGCCTAAGTAAGGCCCAGGACCGCCACCAGTTCCACGCCAGCACCACTGCTGACTGGCAGGAGTACAGGCCAAGGCACAAGAACACATCCAGGGACCTCTGTGGGAGGCCAGCCAAGGTTATGCCCAAGACTGCTACCCACTGATCCACTTACCCACGCGAAAACCCAGACCTAGGCCCAGTATCACCTCTAGGTACCCCTGCAGGAATCTGAGCCTAAGTCAGCCCCAAGACCATTCAAACCATTCTGAGGCAGAGCCCTTGTTGATCTGCGGGGGCCCAGGCCCACCATCTGGGACCCCTGAGGGAGCCCAGGCCAGGATCAGGCCTAGGACCACTCTCACAGGCCTGTGTGAGAGCCCACGCACAGGAATGCCCCTGTACAGAGTGGAGATCCACACTGTTGCTTCCTTCCTGTATCCATCTTGGGACGCTGCAGCCATCGCCATAGCTCTTCCCAAGTAGTAGTCTCCACTTTGGGACAACAGACAGGGCCTGGAGGCAGCAGCCTGCCACAGCTCAGCATGCCACAGCATCTCCAATCAATCAGCCCAAAGCCATTGTGAGTCCCACCCTTTTAGCCCCATCTCTGAAAGTGTTTGCATCTTGGGCAACCCCCACTGCCATCATGAGTTACTTCCACTACTGCTGCCACCATCTCTCCAAGGGGAGATACAGGTATTCTGTAGGGCCACTACAAGATTATAGGACAGAAACCACAATACCTAAGATTGACACTGCAAGAAAGGAAGATACATAATCAACATGATAAAACAAGGGAAAAAAGTGCCCCAAACAAATCAAGATACTACAATAATAGACTCCATTGATAGCACAGTTGATGAAATGTCAGAGAAAAAATTCAGAATGTATGTAATTAAAATGATCTGCAAATTTAAGGATGACTTAAGTAAGCAAATACAGGCAAAACCTGATCACTCCAATAAAGAAATAAGAGAAAATAAAGGCAACCATTGACCACTCCAACAAAGAGATAAGAGAACAAATAAACACAACCATTGATCACACCAACAAAGAGATAAGGCAACAAATACAGAGAGCAAAAGATTAAGAGCTAGAGATTATGAAAAAAAAACAACAATAATCTGAAATTCTTGAAGGAAAGGATAAACCAAATAAAAAACTCAATAGAAAGCATCACCAACAGACTAGATCACTTGGAAGACAGAACCTCGGATAATGAAGACAAAATATACAATCTTGAAAATAAAGTTGACCACATAGTGAAGATGGTAAGAAACCACAAACAGAACATACAAGAATTATGGGACAGCATCAAAAGACCAAATCTAAGATTTATCTAGATAGAAGAAGGCACAGAGTTTCAAACCAAAGGAATACACAATCTCTTCAATGAAATAATATTAGAAAATTTCCCAAACATGAAAAATGAATTGGAAAATCAAACACAAGAGGCTTACAGGACACCAAATGTACAAAATCACAACAGATCTACACCAAGCCACATTATAATGAAAATGCCTAGCATACAGAATAAGGATAGAATTTTAAAGGCTGCACAAGAGAGGAATCAGATTACATATAGGGGAAGACCAATTCGGATCTCAGCAGTTTTTTCAACCCAGACCCTAAAAGCTAGGAGATCATGGGACAACACATACCAAGATCTGAAAGAAATGGCTGCCAACCAAGAATCTTATATCCAGCAAAATTAAGCTTCAGATTTGATGATGAAATAAAAACTTTCCGTGATAAACAAAAGTTAAAAGAATTTACAGCGAGCAAGCCTGCATTACACAGCATTCTCAGCAAAATAGTCCATGAGGAGGGGATGATAACCAACAATAAAAATCTACAAAGAGAGGAACTACACTAAAGGAAGGGCCAATCAAAGGAGAAACCAAGTCAAAGTGAAAACCAAAAATAAACCAAAATGACTGGGATTGCAAATCATAACCCTGAATGTGAATGGCCTAAACTCATCAATTAAAAGACATAGACTGACAGACCGGAGTAAAAAAAAAAAAAAAAAAGACCTAACAATATGCTGCCTTCAAGAGACTCATCTCACAGGAAAAGACATCCACAGATTGAAAGTGAAAGGGTGAAAAAACCTTATCACTCACATGAACCACATAAACAAGCAGCAGTTTCCATCTTCATAGCAGATAAAGTGGACTTCAAACCAAAGTTAGTGTAAAGGGATAAAGAAGGACATTTCACACCTCTTAAGGGAATCATACATCAATAAGACATTACAATAATAAATATCTATGCCCCAAACAATGGGACATCCACGTATATCAAACAAACCCTTCTCAACTATAAGAATCAAATAGACCATAACACAATAATACTTGGTGACTTTAACATACCTCTCACACCACTGGATAGATCTTCCAAACAAAAACTAAACAAACTACAGAACTCAATAAAACAATCAATAATTTAGACTTAACAGACATATATGAGTATTCCATCCATCAATGAGTTAATACATTTTTTTCTCAGCAGCATATGGATCCTTCTCCAAAATAGATCATATGTTATGCCACAAAGCAAATCTTAGCAAATACAAAAAAGTAGAGATACTACCCTGCATCCTATCTGACCATAATGTAATAAAATTAGAAATCAATGACAGATTAAAAAATAGAAACTACTCTAACACCTGGAGACTAAATAATACACTATTGAATGATGCATGAATAACAGCAGACATCAGGGTGGAGATAAAAAAACTTCGTAGAGGTAAATGAGAACTCTGATACAACATATCAAAATCTCTGGGACACTATGAAGGCAGTACTAAGAGGAAAGTTAATTGCATTAAGCTCATTCATTAAAAGAAGAAAAAGTCAACAAATAAATGACTTGACACTACATCCCAAAGCCCTAGAGAAAGAGGAACAAACCAACAACAAAAGACGTAGAAGACAGGAAATAATTAAAATCAGGGCTGAAATCAATGAAATTGAAACAAAAGAAACAATTTAAAAAATCGACAAAACAAAAAGCTGGTTCCTTGAAAAAATAAAATTGAAAAACCCTTAGCCACCCTAATGAAAAAGAGAGAGAAAACCCAAATTACTAAAATTTGTGATGAAAAAATATCACGACAGATACTACTGAAATACAGAGGATAATTAGAAAGTATTTTGAAAATTTATACTCTAGTACAAGACACTGACAAATTTCTAGAAGCATATGACCTACCCAAACTGAACCAGGAGGACATAAACATTTTAAACAGATCAATTTCAAGCAAGGAAATAGAAGACACCATCAAAAACCTACCAACCAAGAAAAGCCCAGGACTAGATGGATTCTCAGCTGAGTTCTACAAGACCTACAAAGAAGAATTAATACCAATACTCCTCAAACTATTCCATGAAATAGCAAAGGAAGGAACCCTTCCAAACTCATTCTATGAGGCAAGAATCACTCTGATACCAAAACCAGGCAGACACACATCAAAGAAAGAAAATTTCAGAACAATATCCCTGATGAACATAGATGCAAAAATTCTCAACAAAATGTTGACAAATCGTATGCAAAAACATAATAAAAAATAGTGGTCAAGTGGGGTCCATTCCATGGATGCAAAGTTGGTTCAATGTACAGAAATCAATTAATGTAATTCATCGCATCAATAGACTTAAAGATAAGAATCATATGATTTTATCAATTGATGCAGAAGAAAGCATTTGACAAAATATGGCACCTTTTTATGTTCAAAACACTAGAAAAACTAGGGATAATAGGAACATACCTCAACTTTGTAAAAGCTATCTATGCTAAACCCAAGGCCAACATCATCCTAAATGGAGAAAAATTGGAAACATTCCCTCTAAAAATGGGAACAAGACAGGAATGCCATCTTTCACCACTGCTATTCAACATAGTCCTTGAAACACTAGCCAGAGCAATTATATTGAAAGAAATTAAAGGGATACAAATAGGAAAAGAAGAACTCAAACTATCATTATTTGCCAAAGACATGATTCTTTACTTAGAGGATCCAAAAGATTTCACCGGAAAACTTCTAGAATTAATAAATGAATTCAGCAAAATAGCAGGATATAATAAATCAATTGCATTTCTACACATCAGTGATGACTCCTCTGAAAGAGAAATTAGGAAAATTACCACACTCACAATAGCCTCCAAAAAAATAAAATACTTGGAAATCAATTTAACAAAAGAGGTGAAAGACCTCTACAATGAAAACTATAGGACACTAAAGAAAGAAATTGAAGAAGATCTTAGAAGATGGAAAGATCTCCCATGCTCTTGGATGGGCAGAATCAATATTGTCAAAATGGCCATACTACCCAAAGTGCTATACAGATTCAATGTGATTTCAATTAAAATCCCAACATCGTTCCTTATAGAAATAGAAAAGGCAATCATAAAATTCATTTGGAAAAATAAGAAACACAGAATAGCCAAAACAATCCTTAGCAAGAAGAATGAAGCAGGAGGCATCACAATACCAGACTTTATACTACAAAGCTATAATAACAAAAACGGCATGCTACTGGCACCAAAATAGACATATAGAACAGTGGTACAGAATACAAGACACAGAGACAAACCCACTTAAATACAGTTATCTTATAGTAGACAAAGGTGCCAAACACATACATTGGAGAAAAGATAGCCTCTTCAACAAATTGTGCTGGGAATACTGGAAATCCATATACAGAAAATGCAACTAAACCCCTGTCTCTCACCATGCACAAAATTCAACTCAAAGTGGGTCAAGGACCTAGGAATTAAACAAGAGACTCTGAGCCTAGTAGAAGAAAAAGTAGGCCCAACCCTTCATCACATTGGATTAGGCCCTGACTTCCTTAACAAGACTCCTAAAACCCAAGAAATAAAATCAAGAATCAATAAATGGGATGGATTCAAACTAAAAAGCTTCTCAGCAAAAGAAACAATGAAATGAACAGATAGCCTACATTCTGGGAGCAAATTTTTGCCACATGTGCATCAGATATAGCATTAATCTCCAGAATATATAAAAAACTCAAAAAACTTCACCCCCCAAAAACAGACAACCCAATCAATAAATACCGTAAGGAGCTGAACAGACACTTCTCAGAAGAAGATATAGCATCAATTAACAAACATGAAAAAATGTTCAACATCTCTAGCAATTAGAGAAACGCAGATCAAAACTAAGATTTCATCTCACTCCAGTCAGAATGGCAGTTATTAAGAATACAAGCAACAATAAGTGTTGTCAAGGATGTGGGGGGAAAGGCACTCTCATACATTGCTGGTGGTGCATTGCAAATTGGTGCAATCAATCTGGAGAGCAGTGTGGAGATTCCTTAGAAAACTTGAAATGGAACCACCATTTGACCCTGCTACCCCACTCCTCCATCTATATCCAAAGGACTTAGAAACAGCATACTACAGTGACACAGCCACTTCAATGTTTATAGCAGCTCAATTCACAATAGTTAAACTGCGAAACCAACCAAATGCCAAATGTTCTCTCTGATAAGTGGATGTTGATCCATAATGGGGGAGGGGGCATGGGAAGAATGGAAGAACTTTGGTCAAAGGGGGGGGAGGACGGGGTACAGGGGCAGGAAAGATGGTGGGATGAGATGGACATCATTGCCCTAACTTCATGTACAATCAGAGAAATGAAAAGTTGTGCTCCACTTGTGTATAATGAATCAAAATGCATTCTGCTATCACGTATACCTAAGTAGAATAAATAAATTTTTTAAAAAATTTTTAAAAAGAAAGAAAATGGCTCTTGAAAGTCAGAGGTAATTTCCTGACCCCAAAACTCACTATATTAAATTTTCCCTACATATTGTTTATAATACAAATTAATTTATTATATGAAATTATAAAAAAAATATAAACTGGAATTCCATAAGGTTCAAACTTTGCTGGTAGCTCTTCAGCCCACAAATCATTATGTAAATAATTTACATTAGGCAGAATAAGCTCAACCTGCCCCGAAATAGCCACAGCCTAGTCTCTGACATCTGGGAAAAAGGGCTTTGCTAACTTGAAGAAGATCTTGAGATGAGAAGACTTCTGGATTATCTAGTTGATTCCAGTAGAAGCACAACATTCCTTATAAGAGGGAAACAGACGGTCTGAGTCAGAGAAGGACAAGAAGGGTCAAAGAGAGATCTGAAGATACTATACTGCTGGCTTTAAAATGGAAGAACGAGCCCTGAGCCAAGGAATGCAAGAGGCCTCTAAAAGCTGGAAAAGACAAGGAGATGGATTCTCCCTAGAACTTCCAGTAGGGAGGTATCCCTGCTAACACCTTGACATTAAGCCAGTTAAGACCATTTTAGACTTCTGAACTTCAGAATTTAAGACAATGATTTGTGTTGTTTTGAGCCAGTAAACTTGTGGTAATTTATTTTAATAGCAATTGGAAACTAATGCATGCATTATGTGGAATTAACAGTCGCATCCCTTCGTTCTGAGTCGTCAGTGATCTGCCAGTGCATCTCCGTTCACTTTATACACAGAGAGCAAAGCACATGGTTATGATCACTCCTGTCTGCCAGGAACGAAACCATGTGGCATTTTTAAAAACTGGATATGGAAATTGCCTGATAAAGATGAAAGTGTTCCAGAGAAGTGGAAACAGACAATGGGAGAGAAATTCAAATTGAACATGAATTGAATTATGTTCAGCTAGAGGATCTAGCTGTGAGAAGGCTGACACTGCTGTTTTTAGGAACCTCTAGATGCACAATCGGAAAGACTGAGTGAAGGTGAAATGATCAGCATAGATGAGGAAAATGGTTGTGAGCTAAATGATAAAGAAGTCTCAGCAGAAGTGATGCCAGCAAAAACTTTATGTATTAATCTATAAATCACTATAGTTGCAAAATCTAAACAGAATTTTTAAAAAAGATGTCCTAAATCTTACCTGGAAAAAAATGCCAATACCTATCAAACTTGAAAAAGAATAAATATATCAGTCAGATATTAGGAGATATTCAGAAGTTATAATAATTTAAATTTGATAAGGGCATAAAAATAGACAAATTGGTCACTAGAAAAGACTAAAGAATTTAGAAAACAGCCAGGTGCAGTGGCACACACCTGTAATCACAGTGGCTTGGGAGGCTAAGACAGGAGGAGCACGAGTTCAAAACCAGCCTCAGCAACAGCAAGGCACTAAGCAAATCAGTGAGACCCTGTCTCGAAATAAAATACAAAATAGGGCTGGGGATGTGGCTCAGTGGGCAAGTGCCCCTGAGTTCAATCCCCAGTACATGCCGCCCCCCACAAAAAATTTAGAAAACAGACTTACACATATGAGAACTGATTAAAATGCCATTTAAAATGAGTGTTGAAAAGATGGTATTTTTTAAAGTATAATGATGCTATCTATTTCTAAAAATATTGATCCATATTTCAAATGTTCACAAAAATCTTCAGGTAGATTCAAAATATAACTATAATGAAATAATCTATGAAGGTAAATAAAATATAAGAACACATTATGACTTTACAGAGGAAATAGCCTTCTTTAAAACAAAGTTCAAAAATCAAAGACTAAAGACCATAAAATTTGACTGCATTAAAATGAAAAATTCTCAGTATGAAAAAATGACATTGTCAATAGTTAAATCATAAAAGACAATGAACAGTGTAACCTTGGGATCAGAACATGATAGGTAATCCAGAAGGGATCCCAGTGCTAGTAATGTTGACACGCAAGTGAGGACCCCAGAACCCTGCCCCAAAGGACAAACCACACACTCATCACTTGTACCTCAGCACTTACCAGTGCATGGTGCTCAAGGGTCAGAACAGCTAGCAATTGCTATAGAGGGGAAAAGGAAAGATATAATAAAGATCAGAGAAGAAATAAATAGTCTAAAAAATACAAAACATCAGTGAAACAAAGGGTTGGTTATTTGAAAAGATGGAATCAACAAACCTTTAGCTAGATTATCTAAAGCAACAACAAAGGCGAGGGGCAGGGGGAAAGAAAAGACTGAAGTAGATGAAATTAAAGACATGAAAAGGAGCTTTCACAACAGAAAATTATTAGGGATATTTTGAAAAACTATATGCTAAAAATTGGAAAATCTAGAAGAAATGGATAAATTTCTGAACACACATGACCTACCAAAATTTAACCAAGAGGAGATAAAAACATTTGAATAGACAATAGCAAGTAGTGAGTTGAGTCAGTTAATAAAGTCTCCCAACAAAAGAAAGCCCAGGATCAGAAGGCTTCACTTCTGAATTTCACCAAACTTTAGCACAAATGCCTCTCAAACTTTAATAGAACTGAAAGAGTTCCAGGATTACACTGTTACCCAGACCTGACAAGCACACAACAAAAAAAAGTATAGACTAGTATCCTTGATGAACATAGATGAAAAATTCTCACAAAATACTAGCAAATCAAATCGAACAGCACATCACCAAGATCATATGCTATGGTCAAGTTGGTTTCATTCCAGGGATGCAAGAATGGTTCAACATACACAAATCATTAACTCTAATACATCGCATAAAGAGACCAAAGGATAAACTCATGCTCATCTCAACAGATACTGAAAAAACATTTGATAGAATTCAACATCTCCTTATGATTAAAGCCTTGAACAAACTAACTATGGAAGGATCATGACTCAATATAATGAAGGCTATCTGTGACAAACTCACAGCCAACATCATAGAATGGGAGAGAACCATACACATTGCCTCTCAGTACAGGAACAGGACAAGGGTGTCTACTCTCACTGCTCTCATTCAATATAGCACTAGAGGTTTCAGCCAGAATAGTTAGTCAAGAGAAAGAAATAAAAGACATGCAAATAAGGAAGAAGTAAAATTATCCCTGTTTGCAGATGATAATGATCCTATACATAGAAAAACCTAAAGACTCCACCAAAAACTATTAGACTATTAGAAATACAAAACCAACATGCAAAAACTGGATTTTCTATACACCCATAATGAATTTGCTGAGAAAGAAATGAAAGCAAGCCCATTCACAATAGATACACATAAAACAATAGCAACGGTGACAGACCACCTGTGAATAAACTAAGGCAGCGTCTATTAAGGTCATTTGCTCATTTTTATTGTGAAAATTTACAAAAAAACTACAAAGCACTGAAGAAAGTAATTGAAGAAGACACTGAAAGGTAAAAAGACCTCCCTTCCTGGATTGAAAGGATTAATATTGTTAAATGTCCATGCTCCTTAAAGTGATCAATAGCAAAGGAAGTAAATCATTCCCATGAAGATATCAATGACAGTCTTCACAGAACTAGAAACGTCCCTGAAGATAATATAGAAACACAAAAGACCCCAAATAGCCAAAGCAATCCTGAGCAAAAAGACCAAAGTTGGAGATATCACAATGCCCGATTTACTACGGTGCTAAGTAACCAAACCAGCATTGTACTGGTATAAAAACAGACTAATGGAACAGAATAGGGAACCCAGAAATAAGCCCAGACATCCCCAGTCAATTGATTCTTGATAAAGGCACCAACGACATGCTTTGGAGAGAGGACAGCCTCTTAAATAAAATGGTGCTGGGAAAATCGAATCTGTGTGCAATGAAACTTGGCCCCTATTTCTCACCCTGTATAAAAATCAACTGAAAACAGCCCAAAGACCCTAGTGTAGGACTTGAAACTCAATTAACAATTAACATATTGATTACATCAAACAAAGTCTTCACAGCAAAGGAAATAATGGAATGAAGAGACAGTGTACAGAATGGGAGAAAATCTTTCCAGCTATTCATCTGACAGGGTTAATATCAAGAATATATAAGGAACTCAAAAAACTTAATAAAAAATGAATAATTCAATTTTAAAATGGGCAAATGATCTGAATAGACACTTCTCAAAAGAAGACATACAAATGGCCTATCATATGATAAAATGCTCAATATCATTAGCCATCAAAATTGAAATTATAGTGAAATACCTTCTCATCTCAGTTAACATAGTGATTACCAAAAAACAAAATAAAATAAATGATAAAGAAAAATCCCCAAATAACAAATGCTGGCAAGGAAATGGAGAAAAGAACTCTTATGCACTGTCAGTGGGGATGGAAAACACTACAGAGTTTCTTTAAAGTATATCTAGCATATTATCTAGCTGCTCCACTCCTGGGTATATACTCTAAGGAAATGAAGTTGGCATAGCATAGAAATACTTGCATACCCATGTTTACTGTGGCACCACTGACAATAGCTAAGATAGGGAATCAGCCTAGGTGCCCATTAACAGATGAATGGATACTGAAAATATGGTGTATATATACAATAAAGTATTCGGCCATAAATAAAAATGAAGTATTGTCATTTGCAGCAAAACAGAGGGAGTTCATCAAGTTAACGTGAAATAAGTCAGACACAAAAAGACAAGCATCACATTTTATATTTCACGTGGAAACTACAAATCAAATCAAACTGAAGACAGAATAGTGATTACTAGGGACTGAGAAGGGGTGCCTAGGGAGGCAGTGGGGAGATGAGGTACAATAGAAAGCAGTTAGAGTCACATGATCTGTAGTAAAGAATTTCACTCCATCTTTGATGTTTGCTGGTAACAGTTCAGCCTCACTCCTCATCTTCCCCTTCTGCCCCATATCTGGGTAAACTCAGAAGAAAGCTTGGATGCTCCCTTCTTTGTCACCGGTGGGAATTTCAAACCACACAAGCCCCTGACCACAAACCCTGGTACACCCCTTGTAAAACCCTCCAGCCAGTCTCCTTTTTCCTTCTTCTCCCAAGCTGCCCTGCTCTCTAGAAAGTTTCAAATTCTCTTGGGGTCTGTGTGGTGCCATCAGTCTCAATATCCAAAACCAAATGTTGTAGCAAGTGGGCTGGCCCCATCTTTCTGTAGCGGGTCATGATACCACTGTTCAGAAAAACAGTCAAATTATGCACAGACAAGTTACAGAAAGGGAATTAAAAATGTTTAAGCATTAAAAGGTGTTTAATGTCACTAGTATTCAGAAAATCTCAATTAAAATAATAAGATGCTATTTCATCTTTCATATTGTGAGGAAAAATAAACATTGATGTTTGAGAATAGCAAGATGAAAGGAAACAGTCATTCTTAATCCCTACTGGACAAAGAGTGAGTTTAATTGGCAACATCTGTTTTAAGGGTTGAAACAAGCATGCCCTTTGTTTTAGCAATTCCACTTCATATCTTCTCTAATGAAACACCTGCACATCTGTAAAATGCATGTACAAATGTTCACTGCAGTCTTACTTGTAATATTGAAATATTGGAAAATATCCAAATGTCTACTAGTTCAGCAATGGTAACAAATTATGATTTGACACCATGGAATAATATAAGAAAAATGAATCTTGAGTACTGGCATAAGCAGATAATCTAAGACATAGCAGGTACATGTGAACATGTTGCAATATAGAAAATGTCTAGAAGGAAACACAGCAAATAACTGCTTACCTTAGATAAGGGGAGGAGGTAACCAAGAGAAACATTCACTTTATCTTGTCTAAATTTATTTTATAGCTATTACAAATGTTCACTCAAGGGTTATTTGTGTATTTAAAATGCATTTAAAAATTTTTTAAACAATGGCTGGATTCCCAAACCAGCTCACAAAAACATTTTTAAGCCATTAAGCAGCTATGCATTTTCTATGAAAGACAGAAGACCGTGTCACTAAAGTGCAAGGAACAACAGAATATAAACTATTTTTATTGATATAGTTTTATTTGGAAATAATTTCAAACCTAAATAAATGTTTCAAGAATAGTACAAAGAATCCCAAACAAGTGGGAATCAAACTCAAGATTTGTTAATTGCTCCAATTATGTCATGTATAGCAAAAAGGCCCAATTCAAGATCATGTGTTGCATGCAGTTATGTTTCTCATCTCCTTAAATCTGGAGTATCCATCTTTCCTTGATTTTTGACATTGAACATTTTTAATACAGAGTAGTCATTTTATAGAATGTCACTCAATTAAGTTTCATTTCTTATTTCTTTAGAATTAGACCAACTTTGTGTTTTTGGCAGGAATATTGCAGCGGTGATGCTGTGTTTTCACACGCAGAACATGATGTCGATCTGTCTTGGTTACTGGTGGTAGGACTTTAATGACTTGATTAGCAAGGTGTCTGCCAGGTTTCTCTAGTGTCAAGTTACATTTTTCTTTATCATTAACAATATTATTTTGGAAGATGCTTTGAGACTTCAAATTATCCTATTCTTCCATCCACTTTAGCCCACTAGTTTTAGCATCTACTGGTATTTGTTATCCAAATTATTACTACATTGGTTACCAAATGGTGATTTTATAATTACATTGACATTTATATTGGTTGATATTCTACTTTAAGGATGAGCTTTCTCTCAGTGTGGATTTATGGGACCTATTTTATTCAATTACTATCATTACTTTTGATGCTCAAATTATCCCTGAGTTGGTCTGCACAGGCCCTTTCAAGTTGGCTTCTGTCTTTTTGATGTTCCCATATTTTGTCAAATACTTAATTTTTCTAGCACAGAAGTATGTTCAAGCATTCAGATCAGCCATTTCTTCAAGGAGATTCAGTTTGTTTAGCAGGTATTTGGAAATCAAAATCTAGGCACTAGTTGTGCTCATTGCTTCCCAGGGTATGCATTGCTCCTATCTACTCATTGTTTAGAATTAGGAAATACATATGTACAAGACACACACACACACACTGCTTCACATTGTGTATTTGTAAACTATGTAAATATATCTACATCTGTACCTACCTATATAAAGACACACACATACACGTAATTCACACAGCTCTAATAATCCAGTACTACAGGGTTTATTCTAGCTTTGTTTCCAAAAAGTTTTATCATTTTTAATTGACTAATTATATATGTGTATATATAATTATGGGATACAATTTGATGTTTTGATATATATGCATTATGGAATGATTAAATCAGGCTAATTAGTATGGCTATTGCTAAATTATTTATCACTTCCTTGTGGTGAGAACATTTAAAAATCCTTTCTCCCAGGTCTTTTAAAATATACAACACATTAGAATTAACTTTAATCACTTTGCTGTGCAATAGAACTTATAAGAGTTCCAGCTTTCCACTTTAATTTTATTTCCCTCTATTCTCCATCAGCAAGAGACCTGGCTCCCATCTGCAATATATTTACATAATTGCTCTATCCTCTGTATAAAACTGCTCTGTCTTCTGCTCTGCCTCTATGCAGGGGCACGTCTAGAGGTTCCCCCACCATTACTACCACCTGAAGGTTGACCCTGCCAACTCAACTCTAATCTGTCCTCTCTGTTCCTCTCACCCTGCCCTAGTGCATCAGTTGTTGCAGCAGGCTGCATTGTTGACTTTTGAATTGAATGAATGGAAGGAGAGGGGTGGAATCAGGCAGTTAGAGGAGGAAGGGAGGGAGGGAAGGAAGAAGGATGTCAAGTCAGTATTTCAAATATTGAATGTAGGTTTGTGAAGCCTGCATGATTGTAATGGAAAGATGAGGAAGTAAATTGGTCCTTTTTGAGAAATTTCTGAAAGGAAGACTAGTGTTTGTATTTTAAAGGATCTGTCTTTATATTTGTTATTTTAATTAAAAACACCTTTTTTTTAAAAAGCTGGGTGGGGTGGTGGACACCTGTAATCCCAGCGACTCAGGAGGCTGAGGCAGGAGGATTGTAATTCGAGGCCAATTTCAGCAATTTAATGAGGCCCTAAATGATTTAGTGAGACTCTGTCTCAAAATAAACAAATAAAATGGGCTAGAGACTTCGCTCAGAGTTAAAGCGCCCCTGGATTCAACTCCCAGCACAAAACAAACAAACAAACAGAAACCTCCACATTGTTTAGCCTAGGGTTGGTTGGTTATCTTTTTCAATTTTTATATGGAAGCAATACTAGGAGGAAAACTGTGGTGGTGGGAAAAATTTCCCGAGACAAGTAGAAAGAATTCTGAAGAAAAAGGTTAGTGTGTTAAGGCCACAAGATAAATATAAGGAAAATCCCAAAGAGGAACCAAGTGTGCTGATGGAAGCCAGAGAAGCCGGAGAGCACACTGGATTGCTGAGTCTGAATTTGAGGAATGCTCATCCTGACCACTAGGTGGTAGTAGAAACCCATAACAGCTTCATTTTTCTGTTGGAGCAGAAAAGAAGCCAGGAAGTAAAGGTCTGCATGTTGAGTATGTATTTCTTACTCTACCTTCGTTTCTTATGCTGTACTATTACCAAATTTATTTTCACTTGTATCTTACCAAAGATGGAATTTATTCAAAATCCTCAAACTTTTTAAAAAAGTTTTCAAAGAGTTACACATCTCCCTAATTTGATAGAAAATTTGAATGGCTATTTTTAAGACTTTTGGATTAATAAGTTCTATTAAAATCTATAAGATTTGGGGACTTGGATTTAGTCTTTTTCTCTTTTTCAGCTCAGGTAAATGTACTCTTGCATTCACTCCCTGCCTTTTAAAAACAAAACCATAGTTGAGTGTTTGCAAATGTCTTACCTCTGCCCATATTTAATCTTGGCAAAAATCATTAGTAGTGCATGACATCATGACATAAGAGAGCATCTATGTACAAACATATACAATTTTATTGATATCTCTACAGACTACAAGAATTTTAAGTATAGTCACAATTGCTGAGTGCAACAGAAAAATAGTAATTTGTCATTTTCTGAAAAGATGCAAAAATTCTGAAGATGAAAGATACATCAATGGTGTCATCTGTTTCTTATTTCCTAGAATAAAACATCACATAATTAAGTACTAAAAATTATAGGTTATTAGAGATTTTGATCCTGTGTACAATTGTCCAAAACCACCACCAAGTTTATTTTCTGGCTTTGCAGTTGGGAAGGGTGGGCCAAAACCAGAGGAGAAGCAGTATTAGAGCAGATAAGTCTGAAGTTTTTCTATGTGTTACTGCCCTTGATAGGCTGGACTCTCCTTTTTGAATGTATAATTACTTTTGAGGCCACTGGAGGTCAGAAGGTAAATTACAGGCATCCTTTTCCATTTAAACACATAATAACTAAGAAAATAAATCTAAGTGGCTCTGGAAGCTTTTGATTGAGACAATCAAAAAGGAAGAGTTGTTTTCCCTTTTTGTTAAATCAAGTCCAACAAAATATACCTATAGCAGAACAGGTACCTGGTACCCATATCTCCTCCAAAAGAAGAATGAATAAAAAATTTGGACCCGATTTAATAATGATTACCTTGAGAATTTCTACTATCCAAACATTGAGAAATCAGTTCTCCATTTAGCTTCACATGCTGTTTAATTTACCATGATATTTCTGGTTTCTTGTTTTGTCACATGTAGAAGACAATAAAAAACTTGTAAGTTTGAGGTGAATTAATTAATGGGCAAGTCACACATGAGAATATCATAGAATTATTAAGAGGTAATGGGGCACTGCCTAGTCAGAAATTCATACATACTTTTGCTCTGGGAGAGGCACAGAAAAAGTATCAATCCAGTTAACATTGTATCTCTTACATCTTGCCTTCCCAGACCCTTTAGAAGTGAGGCTGGGACACTGGAAAAGGTAGACAAGCATGTCTTCCTTAGCTGGTCATAATGTAGTGGTTAGCAAACTGTAGCTGGACACTGGAGTCACAATGGGTACTTTCAAAAATGCTGATGTCTTGTTCCTACTCCAAGCAATTTTGATATAATTGGGAATTTTAAAGTCTCAAGTAATTATTAATGTACTGCCAAGGTTGAGGATCCTCTTCTAGATAAATATATAAATAAATGTATTTGTCTGTGCTTCTGTTCCTCATCAAAAACTCTTCCGCTTTCCTCAGGATCCCATGTCCCTCCCCACACAAAACACTCATGCACCACACTGGCACTTCCTCCTCCTTTCCCAAGTCAGACATTACCTATCCTGCATTTCTTCCACTCAGGGCTATGTGGTTTGCAAATATGCACTCTTAACTCATGTTGATAACCACGCTCTCTGGAATGGTGCATGTTAGAGACATTGCTCAATCGAAGTCCAGGACAAGTATTTGTGACACTCAGAGCACTGTGTACATGAAATAGTCCCCATCTAAAAATGGAGTTGGGCAATGAAGATAGGTGAAGAAGCTCTCCTAATGCGGAGAGCAAGACCTGATAGGACCTGCTGACTCCTTTGGGCATTGTCCTCTCTGAACCAATGTGTCCAGGGCATAGTATTCTTTTTGCCTATGGGGCAGCCTGTGGCATTTAGATATACTCTGGGTCGTCCCAATAATCCTAAACCAAGGAGAGGATCTTTCATTTACTTTTCCAACCAGTTTCATTTTTCCCTTGTGTCCAAACATTTTATGGTCAAATATGTTAAAGAACCTACCTTAATCTTCTTCAACTAATTTCAGACCTACTCTTACTCCTTTTTTTCTCCCAGAGTCATGTATATAATGAGTACCTTTAAAACTGCATATGTGGATTGTATATAAAGAGATTTTTTCCTTTGATTCTTTAAAAACTTTGTGGGTAGAGGCCTGGATTTGACTTACTGAGAATCAATTCCTATAGAGTTGAAAAAATTGTCTTAATGCTGAGTTACTTGAAAACATCTTAGCTCTGTCACTGTCCTACTAAAGCCACTGTCAGATAATGACCCTGGTGGTAAATGGGGCACTAAGTCTGGAGCTCAGTGAAGTATAGGAACCAAATCATCAGTATTGTTTTTAAAGGGAATTAAAATAAATGATAAAACATTCATTCTCTCTCCAAAGTGCAAGAAAAATGGATAATTTTATGGCAGAGATTCTTGCTCACATTATTATTAGATCTGGGAAACAAATACTTCCATCTTCTCATTGACAAATAGAATGGAAAGGCTCATTTTCTGCTGGAATACTAAAAAGGGTTTACGTCTTGAGGAAGCCATAGGAAGGTAAAGTCAACTTGTCAGGACTGTAGTTTGTAAGTCTTATCTTCTGATGCTACCTTAGCAGATATAATGCAGTTTTCAATTTTGACGGTAACCAAGGCTCAGGGTCATCTTCTATATCATTGTACAAGTTACTAGGATTATTTTTCTTATGTTCCAAGACAGAGGAAAGCTGAGAATATGCAAAAAATTTCATGGATCGACAGTACTCATTTTCCTAAGATGATGATAATGATGAGATGATGGTGGTGGTGTGGGCACGTGCGTGTGTGTATGTGCATGCTAAGGTCAGTGAAACAGAATAGGAATGTTCAAAGAGAAAAATCACATCCATATTAGATTCTTGTTATTGCTATCTCTTTGAATTACAAAATGATTTTGATACAGTAAAACCTCATTAATTTGGATTCCACTAGTCAGGAGCTTGTGGGATAAAGTTACCCTTACATTAAGAAAGGGCTTGTAAAGACAATTTTGTAAGGACATTTAAGCTAATGGTTTAAATCTGGTCTTTTCAAGTACTTCAAGCACCTGTTTACTTAGGATGTGCTAATTATAAACTTTTGATCTATTTATTGAAGCTTAGAGTTTTAAGCACTTCTATTGTGAAATGCTATAGTGTCCTTTTTGATATTTTTAGTGTGCTTTAAAATATTCTATATTTTTTCACTGATTCATAAAGCTTTCCTCAAAATTGTATAGTATTGCTTATGGAGCCACACGTGTAATTTTGGGTATAATAATTTTTTTTTTTTTTAAATATTTTGTTTAGTTGTAGATGAACACAATATCTTTATTTATTTTATGTGGTGCTGAGGATCGAACCCAGTGCCTCACGTATGCGAGGCAAGCGCTCAACCGCTGAGCCATTACCCCAGCCCCTTGGGTATAATAATTTACCTTACTTACCTTGTGCACTTTTATATAAGACATATATTACATATTTCACAATCTATTCCTTTAAATGATGTATAGTAGTGGCTCTCAACTTGGAGCAATTTTGGCAATGACAGGGACATTTTTGATTGCCATTACTAGGGGTTCCTACTGGTATCTAGTGGACAAAGGCCAGGGATGTTGCAAATGTCCTATAATATATAGGACAGTTCTTCCAAAAGAAAGAATTATGTGCTAATAGTGCTATGGAGAAACCTTGATATAGAACAGGTTACATCATGTGTGTGTGTGTGATGGTGGAGTTTCCTGGAGATGAAGTGAGGGCCTTACTCATAGTAGAAGAGTGCTCTGCCATTAAACTATAGCCCCAGCACAGAACAAGTTAAATCTTACTGGGAATTTCAGTGATATTCTTTAATTTAGTGCTACTTTGGACTTAGTTTGACTTATTCCTAAAATAAATATCTCACTCTTTTATTTTTAAAATGTACAAATGATAAAACATTTGTCCAGAAAAACCAGAAAACTGGGTCCTTGAAACCGACAATACGTTTAGTATGTACATTTGTAGCCAATATTTTCCAGATCCTAACCTCAAGTTTCTTTACATTTTCACTTTATCATTTTATGTGTCATATCTATATTTCCAAGCCAGGTTCTGTTACCCTAAGGCTATTACAGTAGTCTGGGATTAACCAAGAGGCTTTTTTAAAAAAGAAATCAGAAGAATTCAAAGACTCTGAGAAATGCTATCCTAGTATACATTTTCTGACTCTTTCAGTAATCTTTACTCTTTTCACAATCATGGAGAACATTTTAAAGGAAGCACCACTTCTAAGGAAAAAAACTGAACAAATACTAGTTTTGGCTTAAAATAAACTGAACTCCAGGAAAATGGTGAACTCTTAAGAAACAGAAATGTAAATCCAATAAGAACTTGATAAGTAAAAACCCAAAAACCCAACAAGCCAAATCTATAATATCAAAAAAGATTCTTTTTGAAGGAACAAGATATTACAAGATAGGTCCTAGTGTGTGTGTGTGTGTGTGTGTGTGTGTGTGTGCGTGTGTGTGTGTATTCATATTGACTTTTATGTGTGTGTGTGTGTATTCCCATTGACTTTTATGTGTGTGTGTATTCCCATTGACTTTTTTTTTTTTTAATTTTTTTTTTTTTTAGTTGTGGATGGACACACAATATCTTTATTTATTTTTATGTGGTGCTGAGGATCGAACCCAGTGCCTCACGCATGCGAGGCAAGCGCTCTACCACTGAGCTACAATCCCAGCCCTCCCATTGACTTTTAATTTCCAGAATCATGTTAACTAGTGATGGCTAGTGTCTTTGTTTTATCTCTAGTACTTCTCTGTTGCATTATAATTGAAATCTTTTATCATGTTAAGTATATTCCTTGCTCTATTTGAGAATTTTTAATAGCCAATACATGTCTGGTATTTATTAACATAATCAGGTGGCTTATAGTAGTTGATCTAATTAGTGACAAAATTGTTGATTTTGTATTGTTAGGTATTTTGTTGTTCATAATGGTAACTGAGGCCAAGATAGCAAAAATACCACTACATTTTTAAAAGATTTCCATTAATAGTATTGAACCAAAGAGTATTTTCTAATGAAAGCCCTTATTAATCAGAAATGTAATAATCAGAATCCCTTTCTCAAAACATTAACTGAGGTTTTACTGAATCACATTAACGAGAATGACCAGTTTGGTCTGTGAAAGTCAGGCTGCAAAAGCACCTTGGATTGTAGACCCGACTGGGTTTGAACAGTAATATACTGTGTAACTGACACAAGGATACAAATGGAGCTTTAAAAATATATCACTTTAGAAACCAAAATTGGAGTGTGTGAAATTTCACCCTTTGTGAAATCAGTTCTCAAAGCTAACTGCATTGTTCCTATAGTCTGTTCCCTAAACCTGTCATCAACTCCTCTGCAGAGTACAAGCCAGGCTGAAAAAAAATGCTTTAAGGTAACCCAACCCTGCATGGATTATGACTAAAACTAGCAACCCATTCTGAAGGTGACAGAAATAGAAATAATTGTGTTGGGAATAATTTACTATACTGGTGATACTTGATTATGACCAAGAATTGTGAATGATGTAAAATACTAAGGAGGGAGAAAAATGTTAATCGGACTCCTGTCATAAGAATTCAATAATGTCCTAGTAAAATGAAAATTACAGATGAGAACTCTGGGTTTTTGTTTTCCTTTTTAGTTGGGTATGGCAAATACACTTGAAATGCACTGATGTCTTCTAATGCAGACTTTGAAATTGTTGGGTGTGGCCCAATTTATAAAAATAGTTTACCGTAATTCTTTTTTTCTTCTGTCACAACATGCTTTTTTTCTTTTCCTCTTAAGATGTTAATTTATCATGCAAAGATTTTTTTCATTAAGTGCATTAATGCTTTTGTTTGTACAGGAATTTTCAAATCAAAAAGACTTCCCGCAGTTCCTAAATGTAAATCCTTAGCAAATTACATGCTAAGATGATAGCTCCATTCCACATGGGAAAAGACAAATTCAGCCATTATCTTGGGATTTTTAACCAGGGTTCCAGCCTTTGGGTTGTACAGCATCATTGATAAGTCTCCTTTATGATAACTTCAGATGGACTGTGATGGAACGTTTTATAGAAGAAACTGGCTTCTAGCAGTTGAATAGTGATGCTGGGAATAAATTTGGTTTCCCTGAATAATGGTTTCTCAAAGCAGTCAGAGCTTCTTAAGAAGTTCAGAATTGGTACCATTTCTTATCCTTATATTTCAGCATTAACTGCAAAGAGAAAAATAGTCATCAAAAGTTGCTAAAAATATCTGTAAAAGTACTATTCAAAGCAAGTCCAGATTGACTAAGTAAATATCAAAACTTACAATAAAACTTGTTTTATTTTGTGGAATGGAGTACATGTGAGAAAGAGTTTAAAAAAGAAAAAAACCACCAAATCAAGATATAAAGATCCACCTGATAAGAAATGATTTTTAATGACTGAGACAAAATGGAAGGTGTGGATCCAACCTCTACTGCTGCCCCTCACATCTTCCTGTGAGGCTCACATCATCTATCTACATACTTTTTAAGCAGTTGATACACAATACAGATCAGTGGATCATAACCAATGGATAATTTCCTTTAATTATCCCTTGAGGTAAATAAGTATCAATATATTACAGTATTTAAAAAATATTTCCCCAAAGTGGGGGGAATTATGATACTTATAAGAAATCCAGGTTACAGGATTACTCATGTGGCATCTCTGTTTAAGCTTTCTTGTATAGGACTTAAATGTTTAAAGTTACCACCGTGTGAGGATATCTATATGTGTTTAATCAGTTTACCTCATGTGCATGTTTGGAAAATGCTTCTGCACTGGTCATCATGCCTGCAGTCTTCTCTTCCAACTCGCCTAGCCTCTGTCCTCTCTCGTCAAGTGCAATCCGGGCGCGGGTCAGCTCTCCCATGACACCCCCAGCGGCGCCTTTCATCCCTTCTATACCACCTGGTCCAGGAATGTGCTGTGCAAGGCTGCGGGATGCTTTTCCTGCTGTAGCTTCCCCAACTGAAAATTCAAGCCATAGCAATTTAAAACATTCTGTCAGCAATTCAAATAGTCCAGGTGGTTGTCAAAACAAAATACGTAAATTCTGCTGTCATAATTTTCCACTGGAAGAGTGATATATGTGGTATTGTCACATATATGTGTTACTCTCACATATATGTGTTTGAAGATGCTAGCCCTTACTCAAGAAAAACTCGTAAGAACAAGAGAGACTGAGAAATACCGTTACCGTATGTGTGTGTGTGTGTGTGTGTGTGTGTGTGTGTGTGTGTTGATGTGTATGTCTGGTGTTTCATAAAATATGGCACAACTGCGTTTCTTGGCATGGCTGAATTGGAATTCTGAAAACATGAGACTTCATGTTTAGCCCATACTAATGTCTGGTCCTATCTGAGCCTGATTATTTGCTTACATTTCTGCCCAGGTCTTTATTCCAACCTTCTCTGTTCATCTTGATGTATCAGCCTTGTAGGCCTCAGGTTCTCTCTTCCTCTCTCTCTCCCTCTGTAAATACTAGAGAATGGGCTATAAGTGATGGATATCAATTTACATATGTTGAAATTTTGTGACTTCATAAGAGTAAAAATTTCCCAGTCAAATACAAAGCTAGTTCCATTCTATTTCAAAAAGACAAAAATGTTTTTATTAAAATCTTGGTAGAAATTCAGTAAACATTTCTAATGATATAACATTGGGATAGAATCTAATTTTTAAAAATAAGGGCCTTATTGAGATATAATTCACATATAACAGATTTTTCCTTTTCAACAAAAAGCATACAATTTGCTGGTTTTTAGTGTATTCACAAAGTTTTTTAACTATCAGCATTATCTGATTTTAGAATTTTTTATTATGCCACAAAGAAACCTTGAACCCACTGCTAGTCACTGTCTATTTGCTCCCTGCCACAGCCCCAGCAACCAGTGATCGACTTCCAGTCTCTATGTATTTGCCTATTCTGGACATTTCATATAAATGGAATCATAATAGCTCAGTGGTAGAATGCTTGCTTAATATGTGCAAGGTCCCATATTTGATTCCCAGTTATGCAAAAACAAACAAACAAATAAATAAATCATATAATATGTGACCTTTTAGGTCTAACTTCTTGGGTTTAGTATGATTTTTTCAAAGTTACAGCATGTTATACATGTATTAATATTTCATTCTTTTTATGGCCAAATAATATTCCATTGTATGACAGCACCTAGATCTTTTTGCATAGTTAAAAGTTCAAGAGAAAGAGTTTTGATATGTGGAACCAAATGGCATATTCTGGAAAATATATTCTCATCTCTCTGAAAATGTTCTCTAGTATCTTCCTATTGATTTTCAATTATTGTTCATCAGTTTTCCTGGTAAATTTTTTTTTTAATATTTTTTTAGTTGTCAATGGATCTTTATTTTATTTATTTATATGTGGTGCTGAGAATCGAACCCAGTGCCTCACACACGCTAGGCAAGTGCATGCTCACACATGCTCTACCACTGAGCCATAACGCCAGCCCCTTGCCTGGTAAAATTTTAAAGTAGTTTATTCTGTGGCATTTATAGCCATTACATTCTGAATTTAAAGAATCTGTTTCCCAGTAGTGATTATAGGCAGGCAGATTAAACTTTTGTTTTTCAAACTTTAATAACTGAATGTCTTCACCGTGTCATGCAAATATGCTCTACCTGCAACTGAGACATTTATTAGCTGGCTTGTTATTTGTTTGAATTATATGTATTATTTTTGCTAAACTATTTCCAAATATAAAGTGGCTAATTTTATTCATGTTTAGTAAACAAATAATTTTCATGGTACAGAAGGCAACAAATATTCAAACTTTAAGATAGAAGCAAAATGGCAAGAATGCCAGAAAAAAAAAAGAAAATCTCTTATACACTTTGGTGGGACTGTAGATTAGTACAACCACAATGGAAATCAAAAGACTAGGAATGGAACCACCATATGACCCAGCTAATCCACTCCTTGGTATTTATACAAAATAACTAAAATCAACATACTATAATGATACATGCATACCAATATTTATAGCAGTACAATTCACAATATCCAAGTCGTGGAACCAGCCCAGCTGCCCATCAGATGATGGATATAGAAAATGTGATATATATACACAATGGAGTTTTACTTGGCCATATAAAGAAGAATGAAATTATGTCATTTGCTGGTAAATAGGTGGAACTGGATAACATCATGCTAAGTGAAATACACCAGACTCAATCACATTTTGAATGTTTTTTCTTATATGTGAAAAGGGAATAAAAAAGGGATGTCATGAAAATAGAAGAGAGACCAGCAGAGTAGAGGAAGGGGATGGAAAGGGAGGGAATAGGGAGGGGAGGGGACATGGACCAGAATTCAAACTGATCAAATTATGCTGTGTCCATATAGAAATATAATACAGTGAACTCTACTTTTACGTGTAATTATAAATCACAAATTGAAAAAAAAAAGGGAGACCAGTAAGAGTAGAGGATGGGGATCAGAGGGAGGAGGGAAGGAATAGGGAATGTACTGGGGAATGAGATTGAACAAATTCTGTCATGTGCAGGTATGTTTGTTACATGAATCCCACTGCTGTGGGAAATTATGATGTACGCATACAAAACAGTAGAAGAAAAAGCATCCAACCTAGAATTTGAGATCACATATTAAACTACACACAATATCATGTCTTCCATTTTGAGATGCATTTTTTTGATTAGGAATTACTCACAGAGCTCTTCTCTGTCAAATGTTTGTCCACTTCCACCGAACAGTCCCTTAAGAAAGCCTCTATTCTGAGCTTCTGGTGTCTCTATGGGAGTAAACAAATCTCCTAGCATGTCCTGTACCAAATTCAAAGGAGAAAAAAACATTAGAACAACTAAGAATAAATTAATAGATAAAAAGGTAACGCTGTGGTAAAAGAGTACATCTTGAAAGACAGTCTGCTTTTCCTGCTGGTTTTCGCTTTGCTCAGGGTTCTTACCTTAGATTTCTTTCTCCATTTCCTTTCCTTCATTTCTCTAGTAACTGATATCCTAAAATTTTCCTTTTTTCCATCTTCTCCCCTATTGATATCTAGCATGGAAAATCAATATATTCACTCTTAGAGTAATTTCCATGTATGATCAGTGACTACCAATTTAGATATTTGAAACCACAGCCTCTTTCCTTTCCTGGTTCCGTTCTTTGAACCATGAATGGACTTCCCTTAGAAATAAGAAGCCTTCAGTGAAGGCTAGATCTATTTTTATATTTGGTAAAAAATTATGCCATGGTTAAATATCATTGAAATAATTCAAAATAGCTATGGCAAGGTGCAATCATTCTCAATATTTGATGAGTCTTAGAATGACTAGGAAAATATCTCATTAGGAATGCAGATCTTCCACAAATACTAAATCAGGATTGATCTAGATGTGCTCTGGTTATCTTGCTTTTCAGGACTTTTTAAAGCAGACCAGCATTTAAGAACCATCAGTTTGGAGGGAGAAACTAAGACCAGGAGTCAGGAGACTTGTGACTCAATACAGGTTTGTCCATGAACTTCCAGCTTGACTTTAACTTCATCATCTCTTCTCACCTCGACCCACTAGCCCTGTGCTTTTCTTCCCAAAGCAAAAAAATTCCTTCCTTTTTCTCATTCCTATGTCTAGTATCCCTCAAATACAATGGATTACATTTTATAGCTATTGAATCTGCTAACTTTTCTTCATCCTAACTGCTGGTTCCCCTATTTGGGGTCACAAAGAAGAACATATATTAAAGATTTATTCTGAGAAAGGCATATTTATTGTGCAACCCAATAATATTTTAGCTTTATACATCCCTCTCATTTTACAACCTCTCTATTTTTTTAAAAAATAAATGCACTTGACCTACCTGTAGATTATCACACATTTCCTGGCTGTATGTTATTCCTGGACTTTATTGTAGAGACTCCTGTTCACCCTCCCTGGCTTGTTTTGCTTCCTCAAAAATAACTGCCATACTATCAGCCAGAAGCTGTGTTTTCATAAACAAATCTGCTGAGTTGTTTTAAATGACTTCCTATACCTCTTAGGATAAGTGCTGAGTTCCTAAAGGATCTTACAAGGTGCTCCCAGAGTTTTTCTTGACTAATTCTCCAGTACCATCCCTCAAATCTTCAGTTCCCAACCACTGTACTTTCTTAGCACTTTCCTGGATCCTGAGGATTTCATACCTATACCACTAGCCATCTATCTACCTGAACAACTCCTACTTACCCTTCAGAAGCCAGTTGTGCCCACAGTCTTTCTCTAACTATTCCCTCCTTTCTTTCTTTTTTTTTTTTTTTTTGGTACCAGGGATTGAACTCAGGGGCACTCGACCACTGAGCCACATCCCCAGCCCTATTTTGTGTTTTATGTAGAGACAGGGTCTCACTGAGTTGTTTAGCGCCTCGCCATTGCTGAGGCTGGCTTTGAACTCGCGATTCTCCTGTCTCAGCCTCCCGAAGTGCTGGGATTACAGGCTTGAGCCACCGCGCCCGGCCCCTCCTTTCTTCTCATCAACCCAAGTGCACTTCTTCTGTGTCCCTAGCACTGGTGTAGATATAGAGTATCCACAGAGTACTTACTCACTTATCTCTCTACCCTGGCAGGCAGTGATTCGTGTGCTTATTGTTGTATTTCTAGAACCTTGCAAAGTCTAACGTATATAGTAAAAATTCTCTAAATATTTGTTAAATAACAATATAGTGATCATAATACAAGATTTATATATTCCAGGCACTGTGCTCATTGCTTTATATGAATTCTTATCTAATTCTAGCAATAATGCTCCAAGGTAGCACATACAGGTAGGTTAAATAAAATGCCCAAAGTCGCAAAAAAGAGGTAGCCAAATACAACACAAATAATTCAGCATTTATACTCTAATCTCTACATTATAATGAATGATTTTGGTTTTCTAATTTGTAAAGTAAAAGTGTTGAGCCAGTTAAATCTCTAAGATGCTCTTTTAAAATTCTGTGACCATTCTTAGGCAAAATTAGATAACCTTTTATATCTGTCCTGTTTTGAGGCTGTGCTTACTGCTATGATCAAAGACAAACGTCCAATTCTCTTCAGCATATATGGTTATTTTTGTAGCCCTTGATCAAGGTTAAGGTTTCATTAAACAAGCCTATGAACCCCCTGAGCTGGATACAAACTTTCTTGTGTTCATACATATTTCCCATCTGGGAGGAGAGTTTATAATCTTTCCAGAAATACTCAATAGGCAAAAGCAAACAATAAAATAAAAAACATTTAACTGTTAATATGAATGATCTTCATATTCTTTCTCTTTCTTATTATTTCTGTGCATACCTAGAACTGTACCAGAAGTTGGCAGGGTCACAAAGAACAACATATATTAAAGATTTATTCTAGGAAAGGCATATTTATGGTGCAACCCAATAATATTTTAGCTTTATACATCCTTCTCATTTTACAACCTCTCTATTTAAAAAAAAAATAAATGCACTTGACCTACCTGTAGATTATCACACATTTCCTGGCTGTATGTTAACCGCTGAATTTCAGTAGGAGAGACAAGATACAATGCCTGTCCTTCATTGGTAAAACAAAATGTCCGCGCTATCCTCATGTCTGTCAGTGGCAAATAATTAACATCCAACATTGGGCGAAGACTAGGTAGGCTAAGAGGAAAAAAGTAAATCCACATTTCATATTCAAGTTAAAAAAGCATTTCCTAACATAAAACACTTATTCAAAAACCATTATTTCATAGTTATTTCATTTTATTTTCTTGAAGGTTCAGTGTTAATAGACTTTCACATAAAATCATACAAAAAACAAAAATCATGGTCCAGGCCTGGTGGCACATGCTTGTAATCACAACAATTTCGGAAGCTGAGGCAGGAATATGGTGAGTTCAAAGCCAGCCTCAGCAATTTAGCAAGGCATTTAGCAACTCAGCAAGACCCTGTCTCTAAATAAAATATTTAAAAAGCCTGAGGATGTGGTGAAACACCCCTGGGTACAATCCCTGGTGCCCCTGCCCCTGAAAACAAATCATGGGCAAGTTTTTCTATCTTAATCCACAGATGCTTAGTAATGCCCTTAAAGGATTAAATATAGAGAACAGCAATCTCTGGGACATTTTTGTAGCATTCATGGTTTCTCTCAATATGATTACAGTCTTTGGTTATGTCAGAAACACCACAGCTGGAATGTATCGACTTGGTCTGTGGCCTTTCTTTCGGGCAGAACTCCTGAGTTAGAAGAAGTTATGACATAGAGTGGGTTCAGTTCACTGTGCCTGGGAATGGAGTGGCTTTACCTCCCATTCCTTTATTCCCTCTATACACAGGAAATGAAAATTACCTATAACTTAGGGCACCTGCACTGAAGGCATAATTAATAAATGGACACGGCCAAGGCTGTAAGGGAATGAGAATAAGTTATAAATAACAGATCAGAATTTGTACATCCAAATGAATACCACACATCTGAAGTAGCTCACCCTCTGGCTACATCCTAATCCTAATAATGCTGTAGCTATAAATTTACTAAAATAGTTCTCAGAATGTCCTTTTGGATACTGTTGTTAGAGCCAGTTTTACAAACCACTGAAGAAAATAAAACCAGTTTTACTGATTTTCAATCACACCTCTAATGTCAAAAGTGGGGAGGGAGCTTATAATTAAATCTCAAGTTTTGAAATCATTCTACTAAGTGTGCTCAATGATTTTAAATCATCCCAGATCATAAAACCAGCACCTCAAAAAATACTGATGTCCCTTATCGAGGTAGTCTGTAACTAACTATACTTTTGACTCTCAAACTTTATTTTATAAAATGGGACCTGAAATCTGTGCTATTGGAATAAGCTTTTTCCTGAGATTCCAGGGCTAGATTGCCTGATATTTTAGCCACTAACTAATCACATGTGAATATTCAGCAGTTGATCCTTGGCTAGTCTTAATTTAGGTGTGTTTAAAAATGTAAATTATACTCTGAACTTCAAAGACTTAGTAAGAATAAATTATCTGAAATCTATAAAAAAGATATTATAATCTATCTGTTATAAACCTTCAGGTAACTAAACCCCTCTAGATATGAGTCTGAAACAAAATCAGTTAAACAGATTTCTGTAATTTCAGTAAAATTAATAGGTGGGATTGGGAGAGATTCTACTGATTTTTCTGATAGGCTACATTGTCTAGGTTGTGTAATATAAATGAGTCAAGGAAAGAAAATTTTAAAAATGTAAAAAGGTACAATCAATTCAGGCAGGAAAAGTGAAAGATCAAGTCAATTGCTAAGGACCAGGAAACAACTGGCTTTAAAACTGAAGAAAAGTTTCTTCTCTTTGGGGGCACTTTAATAAAGAATCAGAGTCCATTAACTAAAGGTGGTTCTTACAAGTGGCTATGTTTGAGAATTCATGCAGATAGATCTTTCATATTCTTTTTTTATTCTCTAACTTGCTTTTCTAGGTCTGAGTACATTAGGACCTTAGCAATCAATCATTAGCTGCTTCCACCTATCAGAAACTAGGACTTGAGGAGACTGGGCTAAGGACAGTTACAGGGTCTGGAAAGATCCTGGGAATATACTCCATATAGGAAAGCAAAGAAGACCAGGAACAGGTCAATTTATAGGATTCAGTTCTTCAATCTACACAGCAAAGTACATATCATTATTTCTTAGCTATACATTATATATTACTAAAATAATGTCAAAATCATTTCCTTTTCAAATATTTTTAAGAATCCTCAGGAAAACACAAAAGTTTCCATTACGACATAATATCAAAGTAGCCACTCTCATGTAAAACAGCTTTTACACAGGACAAAGGGAGACTGAAATATCGTTTTCCCAATGACTCCTGGGATGTTTAAAAACTTGTTTTTCATTTATTAAATAATCAATCTCTCACCTCATAAATATAGATGTTAGAACATATTCATTTAAATAGAAGTTAATTTGGAGATATTTATGATACCATCTTAGGAATAATAAAATTTCACAAAAACAGGATAAAATAATCATCATCAAACTAAAATTTGGACTGTGACATAATTACAGTTTAAAGGGAGATGATTTTTGAGTAACGAAATGCTAGCTTAGAGAAGGGTTGTGTGTGTGTAAGAGAGAAAATAAACACTAAAATATACATAAATGTACAGATTTTTTTTAAACTGAGTCAAATGTCACTTTCAAACAAGACAGATATAACCTTCATTGGAAATAAAGGAAAAATCCGAGAAAGAGAGAAACAATCAGAAATATACAAGAAAATGAGCAGACCACAAAATGATCATTTCTCCCCCAAAGTTTATCTCTAAGTACTTCCCCTTATCTTATAAATCTGTTCATATCCCTCAAATTTAAAAATGATAAAAATGAAGCACTGTCACAACCTAGTTTTAACCTTTCCTATCTTTCATTTTTCTTTTTTTAAAAAACAAAATTTTCTAAAAGAATAATCTATAATAGGAGTAAAGGAGCAGATAGTAAATAAATGTTTTAGACTCTGCAGTGCAAAAGCAGCCATGGCCAATATACAAACAAATGGGTGTGGCTCTATTCCAAAAAAGCTTCATTTATAAATATCTGAATTTCACTTAATTTTCTCATATAAAGAAATAGCCAAACGTTTAAAAATGTAAATACTATCTGTGGCTTGTGGGTTGTACAAATCAGATAGAGGATGGGGTACATTTGGTCCATAGGTTATAGTTCACCAATCTCTCTTTATATACCTGCCTCTACTGCTGTTTCCTTGAAAATTAGCTTTTGCCTCCACCATGTGCCTAAGATTCGCTTTCTTATAGGTCACTAATATCCAAGTAGTGGATCTATTGTTTTCCTTTTTATCGGAATTCCTTGACCTCTCTGCTATATTTGGCTACCTTTTGACCCCACCTCCTTTCTTTTGATACTATTCTCTCTTTTTATTTCATGAAGTTATAACCACTCTGGCCCTTTTCCTTTCTTTCTGGTGACTTCTTCTCAATCCCCTTTGCTGAATGCTCTTCTTTGTTTCATAATACAAATCTAGAGGAATCCCCAAGTTTCTGTGCTCAGCTCAGTCTGTTCTTCATGACTTTTTGTACTATCTTTTTTGATGATCTCACTCACTGTCCTAACTACTAATGTATTTACACAGAAGACTTCTAACATGTGTCTGAAAGTCCAGACTCTATATTGCTTGATAAATTCCTGCTGGATGACATATATGCCTCAAATTTCAAATATTTATTTTCAATTCAATCTCAAACTTCTCATTACCATAACTTTTCTAAATGCTTTCATATTTGCTAATAGCATCACTAATAGCCAAATTAAAGAAATAACCTTAAGTTCTCTTCTAACCCCCAAATTTAACAGCTTCCATTACTTTTCACAACTAAATAGCTTTACATACAGCAAGCTTCCCTCCATAATCCCTCACACTTTTCCTTCCTTGCCTTCTATATAATTATCATTTCAGTTCAAAGGGGTTGGGGTGCAGCTCAGTGGTAGAGTGCTTGCCTAGCATGCGTGAGGCACTGGGTTCAATCCTCAGCACCACATAAAAATAAATAAATAAAATAAAGGTATTGTGTCTATCTACAACTAAAAAAATATTAAAAAGTCAATTGTAAGCTCTGCCTCCATGTGTATTTTCTAATGAATAGAGGTTAATTACTTGCTTTAAAATACCATTTCTTATATCAATTAGTCAACAATGTTCCCTTATCTACCTCTCCAGTTTACTCTCCTTCCAGTGACTCTTCCTTTATAACTCACATTTAACTATACCATGACTTCGAACTCCAGGGACTGATTTTATCAACAGAAAATTTAATTTCATATTTCCTCTGTTGAATTTATATTTTGTTACAATTTTTGTGGTATACAGATTAAACCCAAAGGGCCCTCTACCATTGAGCTACATCCTCAGCTCAACCCTTTGCCCTTCTTTTTTAAAAAAAATGTTTTTTATTTTGAGACAGGGTGTGGCTAAGTTGCCCAGGCTAGCTAACTTGTGATCCCACTACCTTAGCCTTCTGATCACTTTCTGAACCTCTGTGCCCAAGTTATGTATTATAATTTCTTGTGTACATTTCTTATCTCCCAATTAGATGGTAAGCTTCTCAAGGGTTACTTCTTAAGGGTTACTAATTTTTATATTGTTTACAGGCCTAGTGCAATGCCTAATCATTTTAATGATTTTTGGAACTAGGGGAGAAATTAAAAAGAATAACAGTGACTTCTATATAACTGTTCTTAGTACTTGCTGAAGTCATAAAGTCATATTTTAATGTCTTACAAATTTTATTTGATTTCACTAACAGTAGGATGTAATATACTGTTGATGAGCTGATAACTTATTTTTAAAGTGTGTGATGATTTTTATTATACTTAGTGCTGCCTCATCTTTTCCTAGACTTACAATCTCAAATTTATTAGCATGCAAAAAGAAGTATGCAAGTAATGCTTTACTTTCATATATCCTAGAATAGCAATAAGGATCCAATAAAACTCTGAGTTTAGTATTCTTATTGGTTTAAGTATATCAAAATGTACTTTATTATCATGTATAACTAAAAAGAAACAATAAATGAAAAATTCTTATGTGAACTATGTAGCAAAAGTAACAGCTTCATTTTCCTGTAGCTTATTCATCTTTTATTTTCAGTGCCTCTGGCATAGCATTTGGAAGCTAATGTTTGTTGAATGACTGTATGAGTGACTGGAACATCATTCTTTCCTTAGATTCCTTGATGTCAGTTAAAAATATATATTTAATTCACAGTGTCAAGCATTTTTTTAAGGAAAAAAATCCCAATAGAACACACCAAAAACCCCCAAGCTCTCATCAAATTGTTATTAAAATATTTACAAACATAATTAAACCATGATCTCAGGTTGCTTCTTGATAACATCTTGCACATTAATCATATACTTTTTAAGATTATACCTTGCTGGCTTTGTTGTGATTACCAGATAATTTATAAAGAAGGCAAGTACCTCATTATCATGATATGCCCATTAGCACAAAAGCATGCCAAGCAGGCACTGTTACACATGACCACCACATCTGCTTGCAGTATAAAAGATGTCTCGGTGATGTTATGAACATAAAGGCAAGTCTGAGAAGGCAGTGAGAAGACTTTGGCTTGTTTTTCTGAGCAAATTATTGTATATTGATGATCTCCTATTTCTTGGGATGCAGAGGAGGAGTTCATGACCAATTTTCTTCTCCAAGTTTTTTCATTTTCATCTATGGTATTTGGATCCCTCCAAACTTCATAAGGTGGTTGCATTAATCCTCCAGTTCGGTCCAAACAGGAAAATGTTAGTACAGCTCCTTTCAATGAGAGGAATGTACCTATAAAAACAATTTCACATCAATGGCACATAAATTCTAAAATAGCTTTTACTCATCTGGGCAATAAACATTTACATTATATAATTTGTGTTTATAGTGTCATAATATTGCACTAATACACACGAATCAGTAAATTTGTGAGTTCATCCACTGTATTAATTTAGAATCATAGAATATTAGGCCTAAAAGGAACCTACGACATTAGCTTGTCAAATTATTTTATTTAAATGGGAAAATAGATCCGGAAAGATGGCGACATTGGGCCAGGTCACATGGCAAATTAGTGACTGAGCTTTGACTAGAATTCTGGTTTCTTGATTCCTATTTCAGGATTTTTTCATTATTTTTATATCATCCCCCTTAAAATCATTTTGTAAAATACAAATTGAAAAATGCATAACTTTAATTTATTGAAATAATTTCAACTGAAAAAATAATTACACCATCTGATTCTCTTATTTTATAGGATCATTTACTCGTAAAAGTTTCTTTTTTCTTTTCCTGACATTGAACACTCAATAAATGTCATAAAATTTCAATATCTGGTGTTTATGCTAGAAATTTTAATTGTATGAAAAACAAACATCTTTAAAAATAACTACCTTCAGCTCTCAGGCAAGCTTGTGCATCTGAATTCAGAAAAAGTGTTCACTTACCTGGATTCTTCAAGGTTGATTGTCCACATCAGATCTCTACCTATTGGTAATTTTTACTGATCTCAGAAGACTGTATACTATACGGCTAAGGAGGTAACTTAGGCTGCACTGTCCTCTAAGCATCATCCTATTAGCCCTTTTTTATTTTGTCCTTTGATATTATGAAGAGTAAGAGTGTTAACCCAGGTTGATCTATTTCAAGAGTGCAGTGTGACAGAGATTCGAAAAGGGAAAGATGTCAGATGAAAACACATTCTGTGTAGGAAGTACTTTTCCTTATAATTTAAACAACTTAAAAATTATAAAATTCAAAATAACATCTGGATGATACAACATCTCAGTTTTATTTTTAAATCCACTTGAAAAGTAAGAAACCTGTACAAATCCTAGAAGAGGGATGGGATTGGGGGTATAGGTGCTCACTCAGGGTTTAAAGAACAGTTCTCTCAAGACCCCATGTATAAAAAGTGACGCCAAAATGTATGATGATTTAATTATGCTATTATGCTACTCTGTAAAGCCACATTTTCATAACTACCGGCTACGGGAAGATTTTGTGTTTTATTTAGAGACAGGGTCTCACTGAGTTGCTTAGCAACTCGCCCTTGCTCAGGCTGGCTTTGAACTTGTGATTCTCCTGTCTCAGCCTCCCAAAGTGCTGCGATTACAGGCGTGCGCCACTGCACCTGGCTCTGAAAGATTTTTCTAAGTATTGTCATGGGTCATATAACATCATATAATTCAGTCAATGAAGACCATATATATAATGGAGCTGTAAAATTCCCATCACCTAATATGCTGTAGCCATCATAATGCATTATTCATGTGATTATAGTGATGTTGGTATAGACCTACTATGATGCCAATTGCAGAAGAGTAACACAAAAAATTATGCACAGTATGTAATACTTCATAATAATAAGACATAACAACGTTACCACTTTAGGTATTTACTATACTGCTGTACTCTACTTCTTTGTCATTGTTTCAATTTACTCCTAAAAAATGTTCACTGTAAACCAATATGCTGTGTTATGCTGGCAGCAGCCTCACACAATCTGTGTTTACCAAGTCTCTTGGTTGTATCAAGAGGCCAAATCTGGTGATTGACTTTTGACCATCTAGGTTTGTCAAAGCACACTCTATGATGTCACATGATGAAAGTGCTCGTGATGCATTCCTTAGAATATAACCTTATCATTACATGATATATACCTACATGAATATCTTTGCACCCTCAATGTAGGCAAGGCACAAAGTAGGTTAAAAAGTCAAGAAACCCGTATTTTGGAAGACATTTTACTTATTCCCAGTCCTTACACACTGATAGCATTAAAATGACATTTTTAATTGAGCTGCCCTTGCCAAAACTGCTTCTTTGGTTTCTAATTTGTTTCCTATAGCAGACTGATATTAATGTGAAGGCTTCTTTGCATCATTCCATGGTAATTAGGGCTCAAAAAACCCCACCTCAAATTGCCGCTTTTCTGATTGCTGTAATAAATTATCCTTTGTCTCTGACACAGGTGTTGCAGACCTTGTATGAGCATCTGTGAAACAGCAACTTACCTTTATTAATTTGCACACAGAATAAAATCTCAGACTCTACAGATCTTGACTCTCCAGAATGACAAAGGGAAGCCTTGTAGGACATGCAATCAGAGAGACAAAGTAGTGCCAGATTATGCAGGTTCTTGTAGGACACAATAAAGACTGTAGAGTTTTACTTGGAATAATATAACAAGTTTCATTTAACAAATTCATTCTTTCTGTTGGGCATATTCTAAAGGGTGTCAAGGTTGGAAATAAGGAGAGCAGTGAAGAGATTAGCATAATGATCCAGGTGGAAAATAGAGGCTTGCTTGAACCAGGTAGTAACAGTAAATATGATGAGAAATGTCAGGATCTGAGTACATTGTGAAGGTTAAGCCACAGGGCTTGCTAATTAATTGTATTTAAGGTATGAAAGAAACATAGAGATTAAGGATGATCCTAATGTTTTTGATCTGAGCAACTTGAAGACCAGACTGACAATGGATGTGGGAAAGACTGTGGAAGAAAAGAGAGAGGGCTGGGGCTGTAGCTCAGTGGTAGAGCACTTGCCTCGCATGCGTGAGTCACTGGGTTCAATCCTCAGTGCCACATAAAAATAAATAAAGATATTGCATCCATCTACAACTAAAAAAAATATTAAAAAAAAGAAAAGAGAAATATCAGGAACTCAGTTTTGGACATGTTAAGTTTGAGGTGTTTATTACATAACCAAGAGGATGTCAAATATCTAGATACCTGTGTCAGGAATTTGGGGACAGGTCTAAACCATAAATATAAATACAAATAAAAATTTATGACCCATCAGATTATAAATGCATTTAAAGTCATGAGGTTGGATAATTTCTTCTAGGGCTTCAATGTAAAAGAGAAAAGAGAAAAAGTTAAGAGAGTCAGTCATGGGGAATTATGTTGTTTTAAATCCAGTGCAACGAGGAGGAACCAATAAAGGAGACCGAGAAGGAACAGTTAGAACTACAGTAAGAAAACCCAATAAACACAGCGTTCTTTAATCTAAACGAAGTGTTATAATGTAGAGAGAATTTGTATGAGAGGTTGCAGATATGTGAGGGAAGATGTGGCCTGAGAATTTACCATTGGATTTACTTAAGAAGTGAGTGGTCGCCTATAAGAAGGTAGCTTTGTTCAGCAGTGCGGGAGAAAGTGTGATCAAAACGAGCTCAAGATAGATTGGGAGAATGAAATTAGAAACAGTGAATATACTACAAACATTTCAATGAAATTTGCATTAAAAAGAAGTGAAATAGAATAGATTCAATAGAGGCTTTTCTTTTTTAGTGGGAGGAATAACAGTATATTTGTATGCTAATTCACTAGAAAAAGAGACACTTATTTAAAAGGAAATAGGAAAATTGCTGAGTTGACATTGTTGAATAGGAGAAAAGGAGTAAAATCTAGTGCACAAGTGCCAAATTTTGTCTAGTTAGGAGAGTAGAGAGTTTATTAACAGTAAGAGGAGAGAATAGGGAGGCTATGGAGATATAGACATGTTATTTATCCTGTGTGGGGGCTCTGTGTCATTATTAATAAGAAAATTGTAATAGACTAGTAGACAACAGTCAAGTAAGGTTTCATTTGCAGGATCAGCATTACCTGGGATCTTGTTACAAATGCAAATTCTCAGACTCTACTCCAGACCTATTGAATCAGAAACTCTGGAGTGGGGTCCACTACTAATCTGTTTTACTAACAAACCCTCCAAGTGATTTGAGTGAGTGAGAGAGAGAGAGAGAGAGACAGAGAGACAGACAGACAGACAGACAGACAGACAGAGAGACAGAGAGGAGGGATTTCCTTTCTTGGAAGGTATTTGATTACTGATTCCAATTCCTTACTAGTTATGGGTCTATTTAGACTTTATTTCTTGATGATTCAGTCATTGTAGGTTAAATGTTTCTAGAAAAGTATCAGTTTCTTTTAGGTCATCCAGTTTGTTAGTCATCTCTCAAGATTCTTCTTTTTGTTCCTATGGCATCAGTTATAATGTTTTCTTTTTCATTTCTGATTTTATTAAATGTCCCTTTTTATTAGTTGGTATAGTTAAAGGTTTATTAGATTTTGTTTTCTCAAGTAACTAACACCTTGTTTTGTTCAAAATTGGGCTAAGGACGTGGGTAGACGTGTTTCAAAAGAAAAGAAACAATTGGACAACAGGTATATACAAAGATGCTCAACATCACTGATCATCAATGAAATAAATATAAATCATAATCATAATGAGATAAAACTTTACACCTGGCAGGATAGTTATTATTAAAAAAAATCAAAAGGCAACAATGTTGGTGGGGTGTGGAAAAATTGGAACCATTGTACACTAGGAATGCGAAATGGTGCGACTGCTATGAAAAAGAGTATAGAGGTTCTTTGCCGGAAACGTCCCGCATGTGGGTGGTGCGGGTGAGGTTCCCTGACCAGCAAAGGGCTGGCTAAGAGAAATAAAACAGCGAATAAGCACAAAACGCAGAAAATAGTTTTTAAAAAGGCAGGGGCAGGATGGGCCTGCAACCAGATGGTTCTGGCTTCTAGCATCTAGCATCTGGCTTCTGGCTTCTGGCTTCTGGCAAAGTGCTTTATTTATATTGAGGAACTTCAAAGGCCTTCCACTGAACATTCTTTTTTTTTTTTTAATATTTTTTAGTTGCCAATGGATCTTTATTTTATTTATTTATATGTGGTGCTGAGGATCGAACCCAGTGCCTCACACATGCAAGGCAAGTGCTCTACCACTGAGCCACAACCCCAGCCCCCCCACCACTGAACATTCTTTACCAAGGTAGGAAGAGGGTGGGGGGCAGGTAGACTGACTCAGTGCCTAAGAGGGTACACCCATTTCTGGTGATGCAATAAGAACTTCCTTAGCAGAGAGGAAGAGGTGGGGCACTTGCATTAGGCAGACCTAACTGTAGAATGCCACAGAAGGTTCATAATGCCAGCCCATCTCTTCCCTGGCTACAATACCGAAGAGAAGTCCCTCATGCATTCCACAGAAGGCTTCTCACAGTTCTTCAAAAATTAAAAAATAGAATTAACATGTAATCTAGCAATACTGCTTCTGGGTATGTATCCCAGGATCAGGATCTTGAGGAGATATGTACTTCTATGTTCACTGTAGTACTATTCACAATAGTGAAGTTGTGGAAACAACCTAAATGTCCAACAGATGAAAGGATAAAAAAGTAATAGATACATATGACGGAATATTATTCAGCCTTTACAAAGAGGGAAATCCTGTATTATTTAACAATATGGATGAATCTTGAGGACATTATGTTAAGTCAAATAAGCCAGTCACAGAAGGACAAATATAGCATGATTCTATTAACAAGATATTTAAAATTGTCAAACCCATAGAAACAACGAACAGAATGGTGTTTGTCAGGGGGAAAGTGGGAGTTGCTAATAAACTAGCATAAAATTTCAGCTATGAAAGACAAGTTCTAGAGATCTGATGTACCTATGAATAATACTATTGTTAAGGTTTGAATGTGAGGTGTCCCCCAAAAGCTCATATGTGAGACAATGCAAGAAGATTCAGAGGAGAAATTGTTGGATTGTGAGTCTTAACCCCATCAGTGAGTTAATCTCCTGACAGGGATTAACTGAGTGGTAACTGAGGTTGTGGGGTGCAGCAGGAGAAGGTGGGAACTAGGGGCGTGGCTTTGGATGGAGTATATATTTGTATCTGGCAAGTGGAGATATATGTTTTTCTCTCTCTGCTTCCTGGTCACCGTGTAAGCTGCTTCCCTCTGCCACACTTTTCCACCATGATGTTCTGCGTTATCTTGAACCCCAAGGAATGGAGCTGGCTTTCTATGGACTAAGACCTCTGAAACCGTGAGCCCTCAAATGTTTCCTCCTTAACAGTAGTTCTGGTAGGGTCCTTTAGTCACAGGAGCAAAAAATCTGACTAAAACAACTACGAACAGTACCCATAAGCTTGGCCAGTTGATATAGGATGAAAAATAGATATTGTGGAGAGGGTGAAGCCTGGAACAACTATCACAGGGTCAATAAGTGAAAAGTGAAGAATAAAATTTTACTTTAAAATTGAAATAGCTTTCTGTCACCTCTCTTTTTTTCTTATGAAACTCTACTTCCATTTTTTATTTTTACTACTATAAATTATTGCTTTCAAATAGGCTTTCTGTCTTTCAATGGTTGATTATAGAATAAGTCTAAACATAGCCTCATAGCTTTCTCCTTTTTATTTAATAGACCTTATTTTTAAGAGCAGTTTTAGTTTTACATAAAATTAAGCAGATAGTACATAGAGTTCCCATATATCTTTTCTGTTATTTCCCTATGCTTAACATTTTTTATTAGTGTGACCTATTTGTCATACTTGATGAACTGGTATTGATACATTATTATTAACTAAAATTTGAAAGAATAGAAATTGGCATGAAAACTTAAAGAAAAGACAGTTTCTCATTAAATTGATAAGGAAAAATAGCAAATATTTACAAATTAAATGCCAAAATTTAAATCTATACTTATTTTGAATTTTTAAAATCACTTTTGTTCTAAGTTTGTTTGCTACAGATGGCAAAGAATTTCCCTATAAAATTGAGAGATCTGTTATATTAGTTCTGGGGACTGTTTATTTCTATCTTTGCTTTAGAAAGCAACATTTGCTAGAATATTTTTAAGCTTTGTACTAAGGTTTTCCTCAGTGCTTTTCAGAAACTTATTTCCCAAGGCATTACTTAGGTTGGTAGTTCCACAGTTTACTACTGGAGCAATGGTAATAACTCTTTTTCCCTGAAAAACAGAAGTTACAATATGACAAATGTTGGAATACTATATAATTTTATGAAGTTCTCAATAGTTCCTGTTACACAGAAGATTTAAGTGCATAACCTTTGTCCCAAATCAATGCAAATTATTGATACCTTACATCTAAATTTGAGAAAGTAGTAATTAAGGAATCAAAACTTACCACTTGACAATACCACAACCGGCTCTGTAAATCTTTGTTCATCTGCTGATGGTAGGTTTAGGGAGATGATTAATACCATTCCCAGACTGGTTCCAACAAACAGACAAGGAGAGATGGTAGAATCATTTTTCCGTGCGAAGGAATCCATGAAGTACAAAGCTGTAATTGCTTCTTTAGAATCTTTGTCAATACTGGAGATGCTAGAGCTTCTGGAACGATTATATGAATTCTCTCTGTTCTCTATGGAAATTCAAAAAGACTAAAGTGAAGTATCAGTGTATTTACAAAACAAGTAAAGTCAAATATAATACATAAAAGTGTGAGTAGAAAGTAGAATTTAATTCTTCATTAATTGACCTGGAAGGTTGTTTATCCAGCTCACCAGCTCATTTTGAAGGTGGAGAGAACAGAGTCCAGAAGTTATCATAAATTTAGTCAGAGCTAGATCTAGAACATGAGTCTCCTGTGTTCCAAATCACCATTTTTCTTTCTCTACATTAACTCATAAATTAGTTAAAATTATCTAACTTGGAAAGCAGACTTAAATAGTCAAGGTTACAAGAATTTCGGATACAATTTTAATTGCACTTCCCTCTATCTCTCAATTGTTGAAAGTATTCCTAGTGATTTATTTGCATTTCCCACCTACTGACAATACTGTGGCTACTGACATGAAAGGAACAATCTGAAATATTATGTGACAAATACATTGCATATCTGGGGAGATTATGAGAGGAAAAACTAAAATTTTACCAAGGGCCAAATGCAAATAGTATTTCTCTGAATTGGTTTGAATCCAAATCCAGTTCTAATTTTGCCTAGGACCAAAGGAGCCATAGACTATACCATCCTTTCAGTGCTGGTAATCTTTCTGAGATGGCTTCAGTCTGCTTAAAGGAAAGAGAATGGCCTCAGATCCTATTGCTTATTAACACTTGTACATGTGCACACTCCAACACGCATAAACTCACCCATTTCAATTAAATATTAATAGTGTTGTACAGTTCTTTTACTTTTCTTTCTACTGTCCTCACTCTTTTCCCTCTTGATAGGTCCAAATGTGCCTCCTAATTATTTTTGTAAAAGAGACTAAATATAGGCTCCTCAGAATATTTTTCCATGAAACAAAATATAGTATTCATAATTTTCCCTTTTTATGTCTCAGCAAATTTATTAAAATATTTTATAAATTATTTTGTCATAAAACTTAGAGATCAGAGGAACTGGGAAATAATCTATTTATTTTATAGATTCAGTGACAGAGACTTAGAGTTAAGTAATTTCCCCAGAATCCAGCACAAATGAGGGGCACAAATATCTAAAACTCAAAATTGGCAGCATTAGTCAAGTGATTAAAAGAGTATTATTTGTTTTATAACCCTTACATGTTGCTTCTAGTTTAACATTCCAGCTAATATATTTCTCCCAAACTTTCAACTCGTGATTTGTCACCATTCAATTCTCAGACACTTGTGAGAAAGGACACCATTATATTAAAGACATAATATTAAAGGACAGCATAATATTAAAGAAACAAAAATTGAACAAATTTTACTTTACATTTTTTTGAAGAATATAGATTATCAAAAATTTTAATGGATATTACATGAGGAATTACTTTTAGTATAGAATTAGTATGAGCAAATCTTCCTAAAATGTTTTTTTCATATTTCTCTTCTTTATTTTTAATTCTTAATTTTTAATTCATATTTTTAATTCTTAAAATTTCTTAGTAACAGGAGATTAGTAGCAAAGTTAAAAGATTCTCTTCTTTCCCTTTCTTAACAGCTCTAGTCTTTGGCTCTGGTACTTTATTCCATGTTCCCACACTGATTCCATAAATAAGTAAACAGACCTTCCTTTTAAAAATAAATGAAGATAAAGGTTCTAAGCTTGAGAATTAAATATTTTTCCTTTCTTTTTCTTGATCACCTTCATTTGACAGTTGAGGAAATTAAGCTTGTAAGACACTAAATAATTATCTACGGATAGAGACACTAAAAGGCTTTCCACTGAGATGTAAATAAGCTCTCAATTTTTATTGGAAGGACAGAGAATAGATTAAGGCATAGGTTTTCTATTTCAGAGAGTGGGTGGAGTCTATCTAATAGTGGAGTCATTCTAGTTTTAGACATAACTGAGGTAGTGAAGTAAGAAAGGGATTTGGAGTTAGCCACAGCCACATCAGGCTCTCAGTGACTCACTGCCTAGTAGATATTAGCATCTTTTCAATGTGATTTCCATTCCTTGTCCACAGCACTTGTTTCCATTGTAACCAAATTTTAACTGTACCCAACAAATTTGATATGTTTAGCCTACCTTCTGTTGTAACTGGTAAAGAAATCTCCATGCAGGCAGCTGACTGAGCCTTTCGAAATGGTGGTCTTCCAGGACCCCAGCGATTTACTTTTGAAACATCAGCACTAGAAAGACGTTTTCCAGAACTGCAACTCTGAGAAGTTGGACTTGTGCAGTGTCCATTTACATGGTCTGTACCAAGAGGAAGAAGGCAGTGTAAATATCATGATTAAATACTCATATATTCAATATAGTCCTTGAAACTCTAGCCAGAGCAATTAGACAGACAAAAGAAATTAAAGAGATTCGAATAGGAAAAGAAGAACTCAAACTATCATTATTTGCAGACGACATGATTCTACACTTAGAGGATCCAAAAAATTCTACCAGAAAACTTCTAGAACTGATAAATGAATTCAGCAAAGTTGCAGGACATAAAATCAATAACCATAAATCAAATGCATTTCTATACATCAGCAATGATTCCTCTGAAAGAGAAATTAGGAAAACTACTCCATTTGCAATAGCCTCCAAAAAACTAAAATACTTGGGAATCAATCTAACAAGAGTGGTGAAAGACCTCATGGAAACTACAAGACACTAAAGAAAGAAATTGAAGAAGACCTTAGAAGATGGAAAGACCTCCCATGCTCTTGGAAAGGCAGAATCAATATTGTCAAAATGGCCATACTACCCAAAGCTCTATACAGATTCAATGGAATCCCAATTAAAATCCCAAAGTCTTTTCTTATAGAAATAGAAAAGGCAATCATGAAATTCATTTGGAAAAATAAGAGACCCAGAATAGCTAAAGCAATCCTGAGCAAGAAGAGTGAAGCAGGAGGCATCACAATACCAGACCTTAAACTTTACTACAAAGCTATAGTAACAAAAACAGCATGGTACTGGCACCAAAAGAGACATGTAGACCAATGATACAGAATAGAAGACACAGAGACAAACACACTTAAATACAGTATACTGGACAAAGGTGCCAAACACGTGCATTGGAGAAAAGATAGCCTTTTCAACAAATGGTGCTGGGAAAACTGGAAATCCATATGCAGCAAAATGAAACTAAACCCCTATCTATCACCATGCACAAAACTCAACTCAAAGTGGATCAAAGACCTAGGAATTAGACCAGAGACTCTGCATCTAATTGAGGAGAAAGTAGGCCCAAATCTTCATCATGTCGGATTAGGCCCCAACTTCCCCAACAAGACTCCAAAAGCACAAGAAATAAAAGCAAGAATCAATAAATGAGATGGATTTAAACTAAAAAGCTTCTTCTCAGCAAAAGAAACTATCAATGAGGTGAACAGAGAGCCTACATTCTGGGAGCAAATTTTTGCCACACGCACATCAGATAGAGCACTGATCTCTAGGATATATAAAGAACTCAAAAAACTTAACACCAAAAAAACAAACAACCCAATCACTAAATGGGCTAAGGAGCTGAATAGAAACCTCTCAGAAGATATACAATCAGTAAACAAATATATGAAGAAGTGCTCAACATCTCTAGCAATTAGAGAAATGCAAATCAAAACTACTCTCAGATTTCATCTCACCCCAGTCAGAATGGCAGCTATCCGAAATACAAGCAACAATAAGTGCTGGTGAGGATGTGGTGAAAAAGGTACACTCAAAGATTGCTGGTGGGACTGCAAACTGGTGCAACCAATCTGGAAAGCAGTATGGAGATCCCTTAAAAAACTTGGAATGGAACCATCATTTGATCCAGCTATTCCACTCCTCGACCTATACCTTAAAGATTTAAAAACAGCATGGTATGGTGACGTAGCCACTTCAATGTTTATAGCAGCACAATTCACAAATGCTAAATTGTGAAAGCAACCCAGATGCCCTTCAATAGATGGATAAAGAAACTGTGGTACATATACACAATGGAATATTATTCAGCAATAAAAGAGAATAAAATTATGGCATTTGCAGGTAAATGGATGGAACTGGAGAACATTATGCTAAGTGAAGTAAGCCGATACCAAAAAATCAAATGTCGAATGTTCTCTCTGATTAGTGGATGCTGATACATAAGGAGGGGGTGGGACTGGGGAACATAGATGAAATGGAGGAACTCTGGATGGGGCAGAGGGGAGGTGGGGGGAGGGAAGGGGGAATGGGTGTAGTAAAGATGGTTGAATGAGATGGGTTATCATTACCCTAGGTGCATGTATGAAGACACAAATGGTGCGACTATCTGGTTTACAACCAGAGATATGGAAAAATTGAGCTCTATATATGTACTATGACTTGAAATGCACTTAAATAAAGCAAATAAATAAATAAATAAATACTCATATAAAGTAATTGAAAGGTGTAGATTAACAAATGAAGAGCAGTAAGAATCCCTTTTGTTCTGAACCATATAAATATGACTAAGTCCTTACTATTTTTAGTTAGCAAAATATGTATTAAAAATATATTTAATTTTTAGAAGTATTTTTATAATCTGACTAATGTAGTTTAAAATTTATTCTATATCTCTACTATGTCCTCTATTATTTAATGGCGATATGAAATAAATTATAATCTTGGACTTTTGTTGCACAATTTAAATATACTCCAATTTATGTAAGTTTTGGAAGTACTTCCAGTACCTAGAGTTTAAAAAATAGAACTGGAACATTCTACTGTGTAGCTGAAAATGGCAATTAAGAATATTGGGAGCCAGGCTGTTTGGGCACAAGCTCTAGCTCTGCACCTCATTAGCTGTATAAATTACTGAAATTCTTCATGCTTTAGTTTCCTCACCTGTAAGTTTGGAACATTATTATCTGTCCCATGGAGTTTTGTTATTTGTGTGTGTGTACACATGTGTGTACATGTGTAATAACACATGTCACATGCCAAAATACATGCTGGCATACAGCAGACACTGAAAAAAATTTTATTATTATTACTCTTGTCCCAGAGTATAAAACTACTCATGTCCAAATGATAACTGTTCATTTAGGGCTGTGAGTTAAGCTTGATTTTGATGTGACTTACAAAAGAACAAAACAATGAAGAAAAAAAATCTTGGGGGTGGGGTTATAGGTCATTGTAGGGGTACTAGCATGCCCTGGGTTCAATCTACTAAAAATATGTCTTATTTTTCTTAAAAATAACAAATTATGTTTCAACTATTACCTATAGTCTTGCAATATTCAGAATGCATTCTGAAATGTGCTTCTTCTAACTATCAAAAGATGATAGTTATATGCAGAAGAATGCTTAATAGCACAGCAGACGTGTGAAACTAGTATTTGGTATATACTCTATTATAGTCTTTCTCTATTGAAGAATTTGAAAGCCTAAAATTATACATTTCCTGATTCCCTTGTAGCTAGTCAAGGATGAATTAGTTCTCACCATTTTAATGTGCCAGCATGTTTTTTAAAAATGAGAGTTAATATGTATCAAATATTTAAATTGTGGGAATTTTATAATAATATCTTATTTAATCTTCACAAAAACTCTGCAATGGAGGTGATTTTATTATTATTATTCTGATAATGCAGATGAGGAAAGTGAAGCTCAGAAAAAGGGTTCAGAAAATTTTCTGCTATTACGTACATGGCAATTATGTAGGCAGAATTCTAAACCGGATTTTCTCGGTTAATATCTGTATGCTTAAACACAGGGGAAGAGGGTTAGCTAAGTATTTAGGAAGGGATAATGATTTTTAGGATATATTTAGTAGAGTTTAGGAAGCAGAAATAATATACACTGAGATCCAAGCCTTTTCGAACCAATCATCCTCCATTTGACATCTATTTCAGAAATCTCAGAAGTAAGGGCAGAAATATCTCATCATGAGTTAGCTGTGGTGAAGCTGAAATCAAGAACCCTGAGATCTTTCTTCTTTATCAAATCCAGACTTATAAATAGGAAGAACACTGAGGCCAACATTTGAGACTAACACCTTAGTATGAATTAGAAAATAGCAACTACTGTGGAGGGACAAATGGCAACACCACCACCCCCTTAACCTGGCCACAACCCTGGGTATAACCATTAGAAAAAACTTCCCTTCCTAAATGGAGAAAAATTGGAAGGATTCTCTCTAAAAATGGGAACAAGACAGGGATGTCCTCTTTCACCACTGCTATTCAACATAGTCCTTAAAACACTAGCCAGAGCAATTAGACAGATGAAAGAAATTAAAGGGATATGAATAGGAAAAGAAGAACTCAAATTATCATTATTTGCCAATGATATGATTTTACACTTAGAGGATCCAAAAAATTCCACCAGAAAACTTCTAGAATTAATAAATGAATTCAGCAAAATAGCAGGATATAAAATCAACAACCATAAATCAATTGCATTTCTATACATCAGTGATGAATCCTCTAGAAGAGAAATTAGGAAAATTACCCCATTCACAATAGCGTTAAAAAAATGAAACACCTGGGAATGAACTTAACAAAAGAGATGAAAGACCTCTACAATGAAAACTACAGGACACTAAAGAAAGTAATTGAACAAGACCTTAGAAGATGGAAAAATCTCCCATGCTCTTGGATAGGCACAATCAATATTGTCAAAATGGCCATACTACCCAAAACACTATACAGATTCAATGGAATCCCAATTAAAATCCCCATGTCATTTCTTATGGAAATAGAAAAGGCAATCATGAAATTCATTTGGAAGAATAAGAGACCCAGAATAGCCAAAGCAATCCTTAGCAAGAGGAGTGAAGCAGGAGGCATCACAATACCAGACCTTAAACTTTACTACAAAGCTATAGTAACAAAAACGGCATGGTACTGGCACCAAAACAGACATGTAGACCAATGGTACAGAATAGAAGACACAGAGAGTAGTGCACATAAATACAGTTATCTCATTCTAGACAAAGGTGCCAAACACGTACATTGGAGAAAAGATAGCCTCTTCAACAAATGGTGCTGGGAAAACTGGAAATCCATATGCAGCAAAATAAAACTAAACCCCTATCTTTCATCATGCACAAAATTCAACTCAAAGTGGATCAAGGACCTAGGAATTAGACCAGAGACCCTACACCTAATAGAAGAAAAAGTAAGCCCAAATCTTCATCATGTCAAATTAGGACCTTACTTTCTTAACAAGACTCCTATAGTGCAAGAAATAAAATCAAGAATCAATAAATGGGATGGATTCAAACTGAAAAGCTTCTCAGCAAAAGAAATAATCAATGAAGTGAACAGAGAGCCTACATTTTGGGAACAAATTTTTGCCACACGTACATGAGATAGAGCACTAATCTCCAGGATATATAAAGAACTCAAAAAATTTAACACCAAAAAAACAAACAACCCAATCAATAAATGTGCTAAGGAGCTGAACAGACACTTCTCAGAAGACGATATACAATATATCAACAAATATATGAAGAAATATTTAACATCTCTAGCAATTAGAGAAATTAAAATCAAAACTACTCTAAGATTTCATCTCATTCCAGTAAGAAGGGCAGTTATTGAGAATACAAATGGCAATAAGTGTTGGTGAAGATGTGAGGGAAAAGGCACGCTCATACATTGCTGGTGGGACTGCAAATTGGTGCAGTCAATCTGGAAAGCAGTATGGAGATTCCTTAGAAAACTTGGAATGGACTCACCAGTTGAGCCTGCTATCCCACTCCTCTGTCTATATCCAAAGGACATAGAAACAGCATACTACAGTGACACAGTCACTTCAATGTTTATAGTAGCTCAATTCACAGTAGCTAAAGTGTGGAACCATTCTAGATGCCCTTCAATAGATGAATAGATAAAGAAGCTGTGGTATATATACATAATGGAATATTACTCAGTGATAAAAGAGAATAAAATTATGGAATTTTCAGGTAAATGGATGGAGCTGGAGAATATCATGCTAAGTGAAGTAAGCCAGTCCCCCAAAAACAAATGTTCTCTCTGATAAGTGGATGTTGATCCATAGTGGGGGAGAGGACATGGGAAGAATGGAGGAACTGGTCAAAGGAGAGGGTGGGAGGGGGCATGGGGGCAGTAAAGATGATGGAATGAGATGGACATCATAACCCTAGCTTCAGGTATGACTGCATATATGATGTGATTCTACATCATGTACAACCAGATAAATGAAAAGTTGTGCTCCATCTGTGTACAATGAAACAAAATTCATTCTGCTATCATGTATACCTAAGTAGAATAAATAAATTAAAAAAAATAAAACAATACAATCACTTTGGAGGGAAAAAAAGAAAAAACTTCCCTTTTCACAGACATGATACCTTGCTCTAGGGATCACAGCTTGTCCAAAGAGAAGTGGGATGAATTGCAGCCCTCTTCACACCCACTCAGCTAGGGACATATGTATGTGACAGAGTCCTGAGAACAGTGCAATTTATCCACTTAGCCAGAATTCTTTGGTCTTGCTAAACCAAAGCCACACCTGCCTAGCTGTTACCATCTTTTGGTAGTTGTTTCATGTAAACATGTTTCATTTCAGCTCATACCATAATGTAGCACTATCAATTAATATTACTCAACGTGCTTGCTTTTCTTTTTTTGCCCTACCTGCTGTGGTGGCCAAATTTTCCCCAGCTTCGCATGTTTGATTGGCTTATATTACCACATACAGGCACATCAGAGTTTTGTTTTCAGTAGGGCTGATTAACTTAAAGGATTTTTTTGCAGTTGAAATGTTTAAATATATGTAATGAATTTTCATTTTTAATAATCCTATCACCATGCTAAATACTCAAAATACATATGGATTGGTAGAAAACAGTTAGAAAGCCAGGCGCAGTGGTACATGCTTGTAACCCCAGCTGCTTGGGAGGCTAAGGCAGGAGGATCTTGAGTTCAAAGCAAGCCTCAGCAAAAGCAAGGTGCTAAGCAACTCAGTGAGAGTCTGTATAAATAAAATACAAAACAGGGCTGGGAATGTGGCTCAGTGGTCAAGCGCCCCTGAGTTTAAAGTTCAATCCTAAGTACCAAAAAAACAAAACAAAACAAACAAAAAACCCCACATTTAGAAAGAAATGTAGTTGTAGCTTAGATACAGTCATTCTAGAAATTTATGATAAAGAAATAATGCTAAATAGAAAAGAAAAATATAAACATCCATTGATAAAGATATTCACTATGGTGTTAGGTATAAAGACAAATTGGAAACCAGTTATCCTTTACAATCAAACATAAGGCTTTAGGTAAATTGCTGTATATATCACATACAGAGTATTATTGTCTTTAAAAATATTTTAAAAAATATTTTTGAAGTGCTTGTAAAAACATATCTATGCCATTGTGTTTTGGTTATCTTCTGTTGTGCGTGCGCACACACACACACACACACACAACCACTCCAGAGTTGATGTATAACAACAATAATTTTATTGTGTCCACAGATTCTGTGGGCCAGGACTTTTACTAGGTTAAGTATGGATGTCTTATCTCCACGATGTCTGGGGCATTAGTTGAGAATGCTTCACTGGATGGGGGCTTTGATTCCTTTGGAGGCTTTTTTCTCCCATGCCTGGCCCACAGTGATGCAAAGGCTGAGATGGGTGGGAATTGCCAATGGTGGCAGCTTTAAGAGGCTTATGCTTCAGAAGTTTGGGAATGGTGGCTTCTGGGTAGTTGGCCTGTTATCACAGTGTCCCAGTGTTTCAAAGGGTCTGGCAAATAATTTTTAAAATAGGATGGAAGCCATTTTTCTGCTTCTTTGGTGACATTGCAATGGTGACATTATTTGGTTTTGAAAGCAACTTTTCAGTGTCCGGTCAAGAGGCCACTTTGTATGTCAAGAGGCAGCTGTTGTGGTAAATTCCTGATATTACTTATAGCAATACGTTCTTAAATTCAACAGTTGATTGGCAGTGATCTTCTGATTTTCCACCTATAGTAAAGGTGTCTGGTCCCTTAGTACATCTGTATAGTGATCTTATTCTAAAAGTCTCACCTGTAGGCCAAGCTTAGAGTCCACATCTCTATTTTTTCCAATGATCTGATAAGCACTTACTTTCTTGTACTCTTTCTGTATAACCAGAATGATTCATATTTCCTACCAGTTGCTCTCTGATTATATTGGTGCTTTAGTCCAGCTATATCATGTAGTCCAGTTACATGGCATATAGAGAAAAATCTAACATTCTAAAAAATTTCAATCTTAGAGCAATAAGTAAAAATTAAGGGAAATGACTATTCTCTATTTTAGACAATTCTCAAATTTGAAAAATTGTACTTTTTAAAAAATTATCATTATACAAAGGAATGACTTACTAAAAATGTCATATTGTATTTAACTGAAGTTATTTTTAAAATGATCACTTACTAAAGCTTTGTAGAATGTAAATGAAGATTTGATTTAATATGAGTTTTGTTAAACAAACATGTTAATATACATTTCCCAGAAAATAAAAATTACTATCATGCCTATGCCACAGAGTTTGACTCTATGATGAAATAAATGAACATAGTACTAAATAAAAATGAGCACTATATTTTAAAAACTATGAAGATAAATAAAATACAAAGACTTTGCATTAATTCACTGATAGGGATTAACTGGATGGTAACTATAGGCAGGTAGGGTGTGGCTGGAGGAGATGGGTCATTGTGGGCATGCCTTTGAGGTATATATTTTGCCCATGGCGAGGGGCGTCTCTCTCTCTCTCTTCTCTCTCTCTCTCTCTCTCTCCCTCTCTCTCTTCCTCTCCCTCTCCCTCTATCTCTACTTCCTGGTGCCATGACCTGAGCCACTTTCCTACCAAACTCTTCTGCCATGATGATCTGTTTTACTTTAGGCCCCAAAGAAAAGAATGGAGTTGGCCATGTATGGACTAAGACCTCTGAAACCATGAGCATCCAAATAAACTTTTCCTCCTCTGTGTTCTCATCAATTCTTTTGGTCACAGGAATGAAAAAGCTGACTGAAACAGTAAGATTTTCTTTGTGACCTAAAAAATTATCTATTTTGGAGGAAGTTCCATTAACTGCTGAGAAGAAGGCAAATACAGATGTTGGATGAAATATTCTATATATGCCTGTTAGGTTCATTCAATTTATAGTATTAAGGTCAGAAGTGTCTATACCAATTTGATGTCTGGATGACTTATCTGTTGCTGAGTGGGATATTTTGAAATCATTCAGTGTTATTGTATTGGGTTCTGAGACTTAATGCCAGTAAGTGTTTATTCTATGTAATTAGGTGCACCAATATCAGGGATATAAATATTTACTATCACTATATCTTATTTTTAAAAATATCTTTATTTATTTATTTTTATGTGGTGCTGAGGATCGAACCCAGTGCCTCATGCATACGAGGCCAGCGCTTTGCCACTGAGCCACCACCCCAGTCTCATTATATCTTCTTGTTGGACTACTTCCTTTACAGTAAGTAGTGACTTTCCATGTGTCCTCTGATTAATTTTTACTTGAAATTTGCTTTGTTAGGTATGAGACTAGCTACTCTTGCTTGTTTTCAGATTTCATCACATGGAACATTTTTTCTCCATGCTTTTATTTTCAGCATGTGGATGTCTTTGCCAGTAAGATGAGTTTCTCTCAAACAGCATATAATTGGGTCTTATTTGTTAACTCACCCTGACAATCTATGTTTTTTAATTAAGGATTTGAGACCATTTACATTCAGAGTTATTATGCTTATTATTTCTTGACATTTTGATTTGTTTCATATATTTAATTTGCTCTGAATTTTCATTTATTTAACTGCTCTTCTAGTGACTTCATCCATTCAGGACCTCTGAGGTTTGTTTTTAAGTTCTGTGTGTAGAATTAAGTATTTTACATAGTGCTGGCTTAGTGGTCATGAATTCTTTATTTTTATTGTGAAGAGGCTGTGTCTCTCCTTTGATTTGGAATGCTGACTTTGCTGCATATAGCAGTCTTAGTTGGCAATTGTTTTCTTTCAGAGCCTGGACTGTCTTTTTTCTAGCCCACTTGGAGTTTGGAGTCTGAACTGAAAAGTCAGAAGTAAGCATTATTGGCTTATGTCTAAATGTAGTCTGACATTTTTTTCTTGTGAGTTTTAATATTCTATTTTTATTTTATATGATAGGCATTTTGATTATGATGTGTCTTAGAAAGGTTTTTTTTAATCCTGTTAATATACTCTATCTTTGAGGCATTATGTTCTGTTTTCTACATAATCTAATCTGTTGGTTATGCTTTCAACTGAGTTTTTATTTGATTTATTGCATTTTTCATTTTTAGGATTTCTGATTTGTTTCTTTTTAGAATATCTATTGAAATGGTCTTTTACTTCCTATATTTGCTCCCTTATTTCATTATTTAGATCTCCTTAATCATTTTAATAATCAATTTTTATAGTCTTCCTCTGGAATTTCACCCCCGTCAATATATGTGGGTTCCTTTGTTGGAACTTGTAAACTTTGGGATGAGACTTTTTTTTGCCTGTTCCCTCATGTTTTCAGAGGTCTTATACTTGCACATTTGTTGAGGTGGATTCCTTTTCCTTTTTTATGAGGGAGTCATTTTTGTGAATAATCCTGTGCTGTCAGTATATTTTAGCTTCAACACACAGCCTCAGTGTAGTCCAAGTGTTAATTTCAACCTCCAGTGCCTCTTAGAAAGGAAAGAGTGCCAGTGAGAAAAGATTTCTGAACATCCTTCAACCAATTCTGCCAAGCAGGGTCAAGGCATTCCTGCTCCTTGGGAGAAAATGGCCATGTGCCAGAATGTTGACAGCTCTACAGATATATTCATTTTATTTTTCTTGGATACATGTGAAGACCTTTGAAATTACAGATTTACAAAGAGTAATACTCTGATATATTATCTAACATCATATTCTGTTTCAATTATAAGTAAATCCACCAGTTTCCTCAGAATTGACTCTCAGAATTCCACCTATTCAGGAGGATCAGACAGAAGGATTGGAGAGACAGGACTATCAGAAGTTGGGGACCAGCCAGACAATTTAGTAAGATCCTTTCTCAAAATAAAACAAGAGCTCTGGGGAATGTTGCTTATTGGTAGAGTGCTTGACCAGCATGTGCAAGGCCATACATTCAATCCACAGCACTTCTTGGTTTCTGAGGTGTCCAGCATCTTTACAGATTTCCTAGCCACTGGAGGTCCCAGACCAACAAAGGCTATGGTAGAGTAACTCCTCAGCAGAGAAGAGAAATCCTAGAGAGAGAATTCCCTTCTTTTATTATATTTTTGTTTTAATCATATATATATGTGTATGTGTGTGTGTGTGTATATATATAGTGGTATTTTCACACATAGACACAGCATAATATAGTAAATTTCATTCCCCTGAACTTCCCCATGTCCTCCTCTCCACCTTTCCTCTTAATCTTCTTTCTCTACTCTATTGATTTCCATCTAATATTTATAGCAGCACAATTCACAATAGCCAAGTTATGGAACCAGCCTAGGTGTCTATTAATAGACAAATGGATAAATAAAACTACACACACACACAAACACACACACACATATACACACACACATATACACACATTGTATGTATATAAAATGGAGTTTTACTCAGTCATAAATAATAATGAAATTATGTCATTTGTTGGAAAATGGATGGAAATGGAGAACATCAAAGTAAGTAAAATAAGCCAGACTCAAATAGACAAGGGTCAAATGTTTTCTCCCATAAGAGAAAGAAAAAGAGAAAGGATCTCATAAAAAATATTTTCAAAATATCCATAATGTATAAGGAACAAAAGCAAAAGCAAAGCCAAAACCAAAACAACCTGATTGAAAATGGCTTATAGATCTAAATAGATTATTCAGACATGCAAATGGTCACAAGCTCTATGAAAAAATCATCAACATTGCTAATAATCAGGGAAATGCAAATCAATACCAAAATGAGACACTAACTCACCCTAGTCAGAATGGCTATTATCAAAAATACTAAAAATAACAAATTGTACATAAAAATGTGGAGAAAATGGAACTCTTGCCACTACTGATGGGAATGTAAATTCTTACAGCCATTATGGAAAACAGAATGGGGAGGTTCCTCAAAATTATGAAAGCAGAAGTAGAATAAGATCTGGTAATTCCACTAATGGGTATATATCCAAAAGAAATAAAATCAGAATGTGGAAGAGACATATACATACACACGTTCATTGCAGCTAGTTCACTACAGCACTACTCAACAACTTGAGTATTCATAAATTAATGAATGGATAAAGAGAATGTAGTATTTACACACAATAGAATACTATTCAGCAATAAAAAGAATGTGTTTCCTTTAATGATTCAACATGGATGGAACTGGAGATTGTGTCATATGAAATAAGCCAGGCACAGAAAGAAAAGTACCACATGATCTCATGCATATGTGAATCTAAGAAATGTTCCCATAGAAATCCAGAGTACAACGCTGGTTAGCAGAGACTGGGGAGAGAGGAGGAGGAGGGATAATGGGAAAAATCTGATCAAATAGGTACTAAGTTATAGTTATAGTTCAGTACTAAGTTTTGGTGTGCTATTGTACAGTAGGATGGATACAGATAGCAATAATGTACCGAACACTTGAAAAAGCTACAATAAAGGATTTTGAAAGATTTGCCATAAAGAAATGATATATATTTGAGAAGATTAATGTTTAACCTGATTTAAACATTATGCAATGTATACATGTATTGAAACATTAACTGGTACCCCATTGCTATGTATAGCTTTTATGTTTTTCTGTATACATTAAAAAAAAACAAATTAAAAATGAAAAAAAATGACTCACAAAATCTCAATAGAGCCTCAGTAAACTATGGGGTTATAATCAACTGGAACAACATTGCCATTGGGAAGGACCCATAAGAAGAGACAGAAGAGGGAAGAGAGAATATTTAAAGAAATAATGGGTGAAAACCTCCAAAATTTGATGAAAGACATTTGATGAATATAAACATTCAAAAAGCTCAATTAAGTCCAAGTAAGGTAAACTCAAAGAGACTCATATTGATACATTATAACAAAAATTTCAAAAGTCAGAAACAAAAAGATAATCTTGAGAACATTAAGAGAGAAATGACTTGTCACACACTGGGATCCTTAATAAGATTACCAGCATATTTCTCCTAAGAAGATTTGGAAGATGGATGGTAAGATCCAATATATTCAAAGTACTGAAAGAAAAAAGAAACACTTAACCAAGAATCCTACATTTAGCAAAACTGTCTTTCAATAATGGAGAAATTACATTATCACCAGGTATATAAAACCTAAGGAATATCATTATCATTAGACCTGTCCTATAAAAAATGTGCAAGGGAGTTATGTAGGGTGAAATGAAAGGACAATACATAGTAATTCAATGCCACATAAAGAAATAAAGATCTAAGTAAAGGCAAAAACATGGGCAAATATAATAGACAATATTATTGCAACAATGGTTTGCAGGTCTACTTTTTGTTTTGTATATAATTTAACAGCAAATGCATTTAGAAGAACTATTAGTTCAGGTTTTGTGGTACACATTATATAAAGATGTAAGTTTGTGACATCAAGAACTGAAAGAGCTGAGAAAGGGGCTGTAATGCAGCAGAATTTTCAGATTTTGTTTAGGCTAAGCAGGTGTCAATACAAATTAGAATGTTATACTTTTAGGATATTAAATGTAATCTGCATGGTAACCCTAAAGAAAATAGCTATATAATGTACACAAAAAGAAATGGGAAAGGAATTTAAACATCTCACTATAACAAAACAAAACAACAACAACAAAAACACTACCACCTAAGCAGAAAAGAAGACATTAATGAAGAGAATGCAGTACAAAAAAGCTTCAGGGCAAATAAAAAAGGTGGCAAAATAGCATAAATCCCTCCTCAAAACCAATAATCACTTTTAAGAAGATTAAACTCTCAAGTCAAAAGACAGAGATTGGCTGAAAGACTAAAAACACATCATTCAATTATATTTTGTCTATAAGAGATTTACTTTAGTAATGAAGACATATAGTTTGAAAGTGAAAATATGGTAAGAGATATTCTAAGCAGATTATCCAAATGATAGCAAGGACTTGGCAGTGGCTCACACCTGTAATCTCAGTGGCTTGGGAGGCAGAGCGGGGAGAATCACAAGTTTAAAGTGAGTGAGACCCTGTCTCAAAACAACAACAACAACAACAACAAAATCAAAAGAAAGGGCTGTGGATCTGGCTCAGTGTTTGAGCCCCCCTGGGTTCAATACCTGATATATATACAAAAAAAAGGAGAGCAAGGGTGCCTATATTAATATCAGATAAATAAAACTGAAGTCAAAAAAGGTTACGAGAGAATGGACATCACAGGCTCAACTGAACAAGAAGATATAATAATAATAGAAGGAAACAGTGTAAATATTTATTCACCTAATGAGAGACCATCAAAATTTGTGAAGCTAAAACTGATGAAATTGAAGAGGAAAATAGTTCTACAATAAGTTGGAGACTTCAATACCCTGCTCTCAATAATGGATAGAAAAATTAGACAGAATAAGAAAATAGAGGGCTTGAACAATACAATAAACCACCTAGATCTAACAGATTTACATAACATTTTATCTACCAATAATAGTATACAGAGGCATTTTCAATGATAAACCAAAATTAAGTCTCACTATATTTAAAGACAGATATCATACAAAGTATTTTCTCTGATCAATGGGGTGAATAATCAGAAATTGTTAATAGAAGTAAAAGTAGAAAATTAAAAAATTTATAAAAATTAAAGCATTCTTAACACATCCAATGGATCAAAGAAGAAATCAGAAATGAAATTATTTAGAGATCGATGAAAACAGAAACATAATATATCAAAATACAGGAACAGCAAGATTGTGGTCCTTATATTACAAAAGAAACATCTTAACTGAACAACCCCATTTCAACTGAACTAGAAAAAGAAGAAAATAGCTAAGCCCAAAGCTATCAGAAGGAAGGAAACAATAAACATTAAAACATAGATTAATAAAATAGAGAATATGAAAATAATAGGAAAGTCAATCAAAATAAAAGTTGGTTATTTGGAAAGACTGATAAAATGGACAAACACTTGGCTAGATGGACTAACAAAAAAACCCCCCTCAAATTAGTAAAATAAGAAATGAAGATGGGGACTACTACAAATTCTACAGAAATTTTAAAATTGTTATAAGAACACAAAGAAAATAGGTACACCAACAAATTGAATAACTAAAGGAGGTACAACACTTGTACAATAGAATCTACAAAATGTTATCAAAATAAATCAGAGAAGATATAAATAAATGAGAACACATTCTGTGTCAATGGGTTAGAGGATTTAATAATAATGTTAAGAATTGACCAATGTGATTTAAAGATGCACTGAAACTTTATGGAAATCATATAAGTGATTTTTTCTGAGAAACAGAAAAACTTATCCTGAAATTCACATGGAATTTATGAGACCATGGATAGCCAAATAAACCTTGAATAAAAATCCAGAAGTTTCATGCTTCATGATTTCAAACTTATTACAAATCTACATAAACAAAACACTGTGGTACTGACATAAAGATTGAAATATAGTCCAATGAAATAGAACAGAGAGCTCAAAAATAAACACTTGCATTTATGATCAAATGAATTTTGACAAGATTGTCAAGATCACTGAATAAGGATAGGTTTTTCATCACATGGTGCTGTTAAAACTAGATATCCTCATGCAAAAGAATGAAGTTGCACCATCAATTTTTAAATTAACTTAAAATGAATGGATTAATGACTTTAAAATTCTTAGAAGACAGTAAAAGGGAAGACTTCATGATACTGGATTTGGTGATGATTTCTTGCATATGATACCAAAAGGCATAGGCAAGAAGTTAAAAAGAGACAGACAAATTGGATTTTATGATCATTTAGGAAATTCATGCATCAGAATTTGCTACTAATGAGTAAAACAGCATCCCATACAATGGGAGAAAATATTCGCTGATCATTCACCTGATAAAGGATGCATATCTAGAATATACAGAGAACTCATAAAACTCAACTGCAAAAAGACAACCTAACTTAAAAATGGGCAAAGAATTTGAATAAATATTTCTCAAAGAAGACATGCAAATGACCAAGAGTATGAAAAGATGCTCAAAATCACTAATCATCAGGGAAATGCAAACTAAAACTGTAATAAGAAACCACAGTACTATCCCCCCCAAAAAAGAATAACAAGTGTTGGCAAGGATGTAAAGAAATTACTCCCCTGTGCCTTGTTGGTTAATTTCATTTATAGTCTTCTATTTTGTATATAACTCAACATTTTAATAGTGTTATATGCTAACCCCTAGGTTATGTACATCCAGGGAATGAATTCTTTTAATTAATGTTTAGGTTTTAAAATGAAAAATTCTGCTCATTAGAAATGAGAAACATTTATATTTTTATTAAAACAGCACATAAGATAGTTTTTCATTACATGTAAAAATGCTAGTTATAATTTCCTATGAATCTGGCAATTCATAAAATGCTAATTACTTAAAAGTTCTAAATGTGTATGTTATCTGACATATGTGGTTTTTACTATTATTACTACTATTGTATTGTTAGTTTTATACAGTTATTCCAGTTTAGATGTGTTGCAATAAAGCAGTTATATTAACTTCCAAAGCGGTCCAAATGTCATTTTTCCTTTGTCTTCAGGGAGCAGCTTATAAACTTACTCCCTAATATGTTTATATACATGAATCATATATTATTTTAGCCTTGACATTTCTAATAGCTACCTGATCATGGATGTCCATCTAGCAACTCAAACTCGTTTTTCTTTCCTTATTCTCTATGAAAGCTATTTGCAACACTCTGTAGCCATCCCTGATTCTTCTTATTTCCTAATGTCTTACAGCCCTGTTCCCCCACTGCTCCCAATCCTATTAGTTGTAAAGTCTTCTATAATAAATCCTTCTCTCCTCCTTTTCATTTTCATTGTTGTTATCCTAATTCAAGCCCTTATCTGGCCCACTGAAATGCCTTCTTAAATTTCATCCTTCTTCAGTAGTGAATTATAGACTACTAGAAAATAATCTTACTAACGCATGTTACAAGTAACCTATGGTATGTTTTATGACAAGGTCTTACATAGGAAAAGTTCATATATACAGACTTATATTTTTCATAAGTCTTATGACATTTTTTCTGTAAATCTATGAAAAAAGAGTTTTAAATCTGAAACACTGAGCCAGAGGAAGGATGGGGATGGTTGGTCAATGGGTACTAAGTTACATCTAGGTAAGAGCAAGCTCTAGGGTACTATTGCACAGGATAGTGACTTGAGATAACAAATAAATACTGTACATTTAGAAAAGCTGGAAGAAAGCATTTGAAACTTTTATCACAAAGAAATAATGAATGAGGAGATAAATATGTTTTACTTGACTTAAACATTAATATAATGCATATATGTTATTAAACATTATATGGCACATGATTAGCCTGTACAAATTTTGTTTTTGCATATCAGATAAAAACTAAAAATCACAGTAAAAATGAAACACTGATAATAGTCTTAGAAATGTAATAAAACTTATTGTGCTTTCAAGTGGAAAAAAACTCATTATAGTGATAAGGGAGAAAGTTGGAGACTTTGAGAAATAGACAGTTATAGATATACTGAAAATGTTTATAAATACCAGCATGTCTACTTGACTACCAAACTAAAATTATAAGCCCTCTGCTGCTTCTGATAAGTATAGGAGTGGGTTAGCAGTATTCTTTCTTTTTTCTTTTTTAGTATTCTAGGTAAGAAATTATGATATGTGAAAAGTATGTGAATAAATAACATGAATGCATATTTCTTCTAAAAAATTATTCTATAAGTGGCTTTCTTTTGACATCTGTGACAGTACATGCTACATAACATGATAGATAAATGTAATCATACAGACTTGATTTAAATTCAAGTTTTGTTAATAGTTATGTGACCTTAGGCAAGTTTGAATTTTTCATGCCATTAATTTATCAATTTTTAAATAGATTTTATCTCAGATAATATGTATATATCATATGACTATGTCTGACATGTAAAAAAGTAGGTCAATAAATGAAATTATAATACTGGTTCTTTTGACAATTATATTTGTAAAATACTAAGTTCATAATAATTTCATTAATATTAAAATTAAACTACAGAGAATAATTGATATGTTACTGCTTTGCACTTAAAATGCTATGGTTATCTCATTTAATCAAGTTCTTATAGGGTTATAGTTATCTCTTGGTATCCATGACAGGTTGGTTCTTGGACTCCCACAGATCACAAAATCCTTGGATGCATAAGTCCCTTCCATACAATGGTGTGAATTGCACATAACCACTGTACATCCTTCCAAACACTTTAAATCATCCCTAGATCCCTTATAACACATAAAATATAAATGCCATGCAAATAGTTGTTTTATTCTATTGTTATGCTGTATTCTTTAGGGAGTAATGATAAGAAAAAGTCTGTCCCCTTCAGTACAGATACAATGAAACCATTTTTTTGATCTGCTGTTGGCTGAATCCATGAATGTGTAACTCATAGATATGGAGGGTCAACTGTATTTCTAATTTGATTTGATTTGATATAAACTATATGAGTTGTAATAGTTATTTCATTTAGACACAATAAGATGGAATATTCTACATAAAGTTTGGACACAATGTTCTGTGGCCAATGTTAAAATATTAACTCTACCATTTACTAAAACCATAATCCTTAGTTTCTTCTCTGGGGAAAAAAGAAGATTGGGAATAGTGATAACAATCTTAAAGAGTTGCTATGAAAATAAAATAATGTGAAAGTTTTTAACCTCTGAAGAATAATACAAAGATGAATTACCATACTGTATTTTTGTTATTTTAACCATGATATTAGTAGGATTTAATCTTATGTCTTTTAGAGTGAAGGAAATGAAAATAAGATAATCAAATGAAATTTCAACAAACAAAAACCCATTAGAACAAGCAGACAAAAGTTCTGAAGGAAAAATTTATGACGGCCTATTTAATAAAGTTCATAGTTTATTTCAGAGTGAGACAATACTTAAGCCTGTAATCAGCACAAAAATAAAAATCAATCAGATTTTCTATACTTTTCCTAAAAAAATTGGGCAAAGTTCCATTCCCTTTTTTTTCTGTTAAATAGTATTCTAAATGATACTAATATACATAATAGGAAAAATAAGTCCAGAAAACTATGTTCATTTACATTATTACAATATTAAGAGGTCTATATGAGTGACAATTGAATGTTTTAAAATATTTTCATGATAAAAAGAAAACAAAACATTATATACTTTGTTGTATAATGATTTATAAAACAATTTTATAAAATGATTATTAACAAAATGTTGAATGCTGCCAACAGAACTGTATGGTGATTTTTAAGAAAGCCTTTTTGGGAAGCTATTAAATACTGCCATCTAGTTAACTTGCATTATTCATGAGTTGGTTGGTAAAATGTTCAGCCAAATGAATGTAACAAAACTTAAAATTGTTGGCTTTTGCCTACCGTACCAAGATCAGCTTTAAGATCTGTTGGCAGACTTAACTTTCTTGATCCTTTAACTGAAACAACAGAAAAAGGAAAAAGGCAGTTGTTAATTATATAAAATTAAAGAAGAATGTGGGGGATAGTATGTTTATAGTATAATCATTAATATTTTGATGAACATTACACTAAGTGAACATGCATGGAAGCAAAAATTATTCCAGTGTTAGTTGTATTGCCACTCAGCAGTAAATTTTTAATATGCAACAGAAACATGAGAAAAGCAATTGTTCTTACAGTAAATAGTAAATATTTATATAGTTTCTTTCACATGTGGTGTGAGATATAATTTCATATTTAATATGGAAAGAACCACTAATTTGACACATCTAATAGGTAGAGATATTGCAGCAAATGGATAACATCATACCACAAATGATGATGAAGAGAGTGAAAACTGATGTGCATTTCCTGTATGACATGTAATATATTTTGTTATGCTGGGCTTTTTTATTTTACTCTATTATCCACTAAAACTACAAAATTTTGAGTTTTCTAAGATAGCCACTGTATTTGCAACATCTAGTCAAGTATGGGTAGAGCAGGTATACACAATAAATGTTTGCTGGATGAATGTTGGGCAGTGAAGGCTGGAAAGTTGTGGTGGATATTATTCTAAGGAGGGCTGAGCAGATGAAGGAAGTATATTCAAGTGTTAGAAAGTAAGAGGCAAGTAATACTGGAAAGATATTCAGAGTACTTATTAATACCTGTGCCTGGAAGTGGCACCAAGTCTCTCTGAGCGCTTTAAGATCTGGTATATGAGAGTGATAATCAGTTACTCACTCTTCATTGCTCTAGATGTTAGAACTGAGACAAATTGGTAAATGGTAAGGAAAGTAGATTGAGTTTGAATAGAAAGAAATTGTTGCAATGTTCCCATGGAAATGCAGCTCTCCAAATTTCATTCTTTACTGTTATCTAAGCAAAAGCATACACACCACTCTCATTTCATAATGTTAGCCAAAGGAGAAAAAATGGAAATAGAAACGTCTTACACTACTCATTGGCTTAGCAGTCTGCACAGGAAAGAGAGCTGAAGAATCCTAACTCAAAGGAATCTTAGAGGTCATGTAGTCCAATGTCTATTAAGCAAGTGTTTCTCCTACAATATTCTTGACATTCTACCTGTTCAACTAATTCCATCATAGAAATCTTCAAGGGTATAAAAACATTTTAATTATGATTTTGAGTCACTAGAATTGCTATAAAATTTTCCTTCTATTTTTGCTCAGACTACTTTTCTATACCATTTACCAATCTGTCTCAGTTCTGAACTTTGGAACAGTGAAGAGTAACTGATTCCTGCTCTCACATACCAGACTGTCAAGCACCCAAAGAGGAAATTTGTCTTTTAAGAAGTGTTACATACTACACTGATATCAAGAGATTGGAATATCACATTTTGAGCAACAACATTTTAAGATTTCATGAATATTAACCAACTACAGGACTTCTACTTGGGACTCTTCCACAAAAAGCATTTACTGAGATTTATCTCATATTTTCCACAAAAGAGAAGGCATACTGTCTTCAGTTGTTCAATTGGATGTAAATATGGATATAGATACAGATATGGATAGGACAGATACATCACTTTGCTGGGTTTTAAAAAGTGATTATGATTACATTTTCTCAAGTTAACGTGTTTTTTTTTGCTCCTTTCTTGATTAATTAAAAAATTTCCCTTATAATCTCTGATCTACCATGAATAGAAGCTGATAGTTATATGAATAGTAGTAAAAGTATATTGTACTATTATTTTTTCACTCTACACAATAGAACTTCCTAAGATTCCACTGTTTTTTCAAGAGTGACGTCACATATTTGATTCATAATGAAAAAATCTCCTTAAGTCACATTATGCATTCTCATGTAGAATGATTTTTTTTAATCTTTCACACCTTGAATAACTGCCTGTCTCGGCCAATGGAAAGTAATACAGCAAATAGTATCAAACATCTAGCTGAAGTCAGTGAATATCATTTTTAGCACAAATTAGACTTAACAACAGCTTGATTTCTTATGATGGTAGTCCCGTTAAGAAGATTCTGGACATATTGTCAGGAAATTATTTTAACATACTGTGATATACTTTTTGAAGATAAAAATAAAATTAAAGACAAAGGAAAGAAAATTAATCAAATTACTGACTAAAAAGGTGAATTTTATTCTATGTAAATTGAATCTCAATAAATTTGACTTTTTCAAAATTCAAAGGAAAGCATCCCCTCAGATAGAATTAATCACTTACCTAATTAAATCTATCAATTTATGACTATGACTTACCTAGAAATTTTAAAGATGACATGGGAGACCAAAGATGATAAAAATGAGGGAAAGGATTGACTTACAGAAAAATTCAAATTAATATTACCTATAAACTCAGGCCTAAAGATCAGATGAGACCAAGCTCTACGATACCACTAGATTATGAAACTTTACAAAATTATTCATATTTATTCTTATATTCATGCTTCACAAATTTAGGTTCAATTAGAGTAAGGAGGAAGGGTAAACAGGCTTACATAACCTATGCCAGGATGAGGTCATACATATGCCCTAAATATGAATAGAACTTCAGATATTACAACTTTGAGACCAAACAATCAGAGGACCTTGAAGAATAAATATTTGCATTCAGACTAAGTCATTATTACAGGGTAAGCTTGGGCAAATTATAGAAATTTTCCCTGAAACATTTTTCCCTCTATATAAAATGAGAACAATATCAACCTTTTGGGGTTGCTGTAAAGATTAAATAAGATGATAGACATGAAAAATACCCTGTTTGCTCTAAAGTACTATATAAATATAGGTTATAGTTTTTAGCAGTGTTTAATAAATCGAAAATGTGATAATAATGTTGATTATATGAACTATAAAAAACTAAAAATGATTTTCAAAATCAGTTTTTCCTAGAACTTAAGTGGTAAGCTATTTTCTGCTAATGTTTCATGCAAAGTATTTTTCTTTAATTCTTATGAATTTCTTTGTTAAAACATTGACTTTTCATAATTCATCTACTTCTTTCTCATGGCTCAGATTTATTTAATTGTGAATAGTTTTTTTTAAGCTTTATAATGTTTTTTCTCATTTAATGAATGAATACCAGGAAAAAATGGGCTTTATAACCAAATATAACTGTCTTTGAATTCTACCTCTACTCATTTAAAATCTCTGAGTTTTAGTTTTCTCATCAAAGGTATATCCAGGGTGTGGTATTCCAAAAACAAAAGAAAATCACTATTTGGAAAATTCTGAATCACATTTATCTTTATCTTCATTGGCTACTAACTTTGAGTTCTACATTAATAATTCCTTAAAGTTGCAAATCTGGCCACACCATTTTTCTGTGAATGCCTAATTTAAGGAGGCTGTACCACTTATGTTTGTGTCTATTTTGGTCCCCATAAGCAGCATCAAATGTCAATGACTGTGCATAAAATAGAGATTCTAGAACATTCTATGGGGATAATTCTTTCATGGAGTTTCCATGATTATCACAGCTGAAGAATTATGGATGTTATAAAATCTCATCGCTTTTGAGCTCTTATTTTTTCTGAATTTTCTGTTTATCCCTTCTTATTTTCTTATAGGTCTGAATTCTATGGAACATTTCAAAATCTTTCACAAAAGCTTTAAGATTTCCTACTTTACACATTGTGTAATCATTATCTCTGTTTTTAACAACTGATTCAGGTACTTTGTCTTCATTTACCATGAGAGACTGTTTTCAGCAAAATAAATGAGAAAATCTTGAGAAAAAATTTAAAATTAAAAAATTTATAAGAAATTTTATAAAACTGTGGAGATACAAATATTTTGTTTGTTCATAAAAAAAAATTTTCACCTTCACCTGGCAAGTGATGTACTTGATTCCTCTGTCTCACAGCTGGTATTTCATTCCTATAAAAGCCTGCTGCTGCCTCAGGAGTTCTGGTAGCAAGTCCTAAAGAAGGGAACACAAAACTATTGGCATGTAATTTCTTAGTGAAATTTCCAAGTGAATCAATAATTTTTACCTTAAAGGTGAATTTCATAGTAATTACATGGAAAGGTCTCTGTTTTGTTCTTTTATCAAAATAAACATAGGTACTAAACACAACAGAGGACTGCTTGGAAGGAAGAACAAATATCTTTGGAAGAAGTAATGGGATGTTAGGCACAAAGAATTGCCCAGAAGGAACATTCAAACTTGACCGTAAGATCTAGCTCTTGCCTATGCCCAACAACATAGCTGGGTACTCTGTTGTTAGTATTCTGTGATGTTAACCTTTTTGATATTTTAATGTAGATATATATTTGTTATCCCAGCCTTCATTTCAACTTGGTAGCATAAGAAGCCTATGGTAAATTAGACTGTGAGAATTATGATGGTGGATGGCTTAAAGGTAGTAGTATGTCAGGGCCTGATGTTGGCCTAGAAAATGATGTTCCTCTGAGAAAAGGATTAGAAAAAAAGGCCCACCTTCTGGGACAACACAATCAATCCTACAGTTGAAGGCCAGGTGAATTTTCAACCATCTCCAAATGGGGCTATTTTCTTTAATAATTGAATTTCTGTGCCCCTGCAAGCAGAACTAGGGCTCAATGTTAGTATCTGTTCACCATCTTGGAAGGCGAGTTTGTATAGAACACAAATTACACAACATGACCTCATGAGTGTAAAGGATTGCATAGCCTAAAAAAGTATTATAAATTCAATAATTATTAGTATAGTGCTTATATTAGCAGATAGACTACTCATTTGTCATAAAGTATGTTTATTTTTTTCATTGATTTATCCTAGTGGGTAGCATAATGTTTAACTGTAGAAACTGAAAATTATTTGTTAAACTCGAGTAAATGAATAAATAATATGAAAGCTGTATGTTATCCAGAAAGCTGAGCATCTCGGCATTATACTTGACTCATTGGATTCTTTTAGCTCCCAAACTCTTTTCTGTTCTCTTTCATTATCCTTAAGGGAATAATTAATAGTGTGAACCTTCACTTTATATTACCTGTAGTTCATTGGGGATATTAAAGAGTTACATATCCAGATGGAAAATCAGAGCTATAAAATGATTATTGGTTTCTGGCTTCCTTAATCCCAATTTCTCTTATTCAGAAATACTTGCATCAGGTTGTCACCAATTTTTTAAAAACTTTTTTTTAGCTGTCAATGGACCTTTATTTTACTTATTTATATGTGATGCTGAGAATTGAACCCAGTGCCTCACATATGCTAGGCAAGCACTCTACCACTGAGCCACAATCCCAGCCCTGTCCCCAGTTTTTAGCAGACTCAAAGGGGTGGAGGGCTAAGCTCCCCAAAAAGGTATAAGTAAGGGAGGTTAAATACTGAAAATATTAATTAAAAATGTTTCATAGGCAGTGGTTCTCAAGTGGTCCAAAGACTAGAAGCACTAATATCATCTGGGATCTTGCTAGAAGTGCAAAACATCAGGCCTCACTCAGATCTACTGAATGAGAATCTCTGGCACTCAGCAATCTGTTTTAATACTCTTCACCTGACTGTGATGCAGGCTTTAGTTTGAGAGCTACTGCACTAGAGGAAAACAAACTAAAAAGTAAGAGAAGGCAAGAAGAGTATTGGCCTGTTAGTGCTATTTATATATCAAAAAAGATACAAACATAGCAATCGCCATTATCAGTATTGAAATGAATCTTATTATTGTACATCAATTCTGCCCCCAAGTAACATAATAAAACATAGTCAAAACTTTCCTGCTTTGAAGCAATCTTCTTGATTGCATGCAAAGTCTCTCTGAGTCTGCCTTGAAAAGAAAGTGTGGTGGTGGTGGTGATGTTTCCAGATCTCCCTTAATCTTACAAGAAACATCATAGACAGAGGGCTAAAAGCAGGATGTCTACCAAAAAGTTATACCAGTTATAATAATTAGTTATGAAATATAGAAAGCCATATCCCTAAAACTAGGAACAAGAAAAACATGTTGCTAACATTACATCTATTCAACATTGCAAGAAGTTCCTAGCCAATATCCTTCTTTAGAAAGAAGAAAAAGAACTGTTGTTTTCACTGGGGACATCATTGGATACACAGATAATCTAAAATAATTTATAAACCATTAGAATTAAAAAATAAATTTATCAAATTTGCTAGATGGAAGCTAAATATTCAAAAAATTAATTGCATTTTTATATATTAGCCACAATTAGAAAAATAAATAAAAATAGCATTTATAATAATGGAAGTAAAATAAAATAAAAGGAATAAATCTAATGAAAGATGTATAAGCCCTCTACAAAGAAACTAAAAATATTACTGAGAAAATATAAAGAACAAACAAAAATGTGTGATAATAGAAGGCAAAATTCAACATTTTCCATTGTGTGAGTTATGCTCAGTTGATCCATATATCCAATAATATTGCAATCAAAATCCAATCATGTTTATATGTGAATTGATAAATTCATTCTAAAAGTTATAAAAAATCTAGACTAATGATAACAATATTGAAAAAAAAATGCAAAATAAAACTGGAGAAACTACATTCTCAGCAATGTTTGTAAAGCTACAATATTTAACATAGTGTGGTTTGAATAAAGGATCAATAAACATGCCAGTGGAACAGAACATAAAGTCTAAACATAAAGACAGAGACAGACAGACAGACAGACACACACACACACACACACACACACACACACACACCACATGGCAAAGCCCACAAATGTGTGGTAAAAGTTTTGCTTTAGTGCAGTGAGGGAAATCTTAATTTCCTCATGAATGATGATCATTGGATATCTAAATGGTAAAAATGAACCTCGCCTCCTTCCTCATGCTATACACAGAAATAAACTACAAATGACACTTCAACTTAAATGCAAAAAGTAAAGCAATATAGCTCCTAAAAGAGGACAATATGGAAGAAACAGCTTCTTGAGCTTGGGATGGAAAAGATTCTCTGTAAACCAAACAATTAAAGCACAAACAATAAAAGAAAACACTTGTAAATTAGCATTAAGTGTACATTAGCATTACAATACCAGTTTTAAGAGAGGGAAAGGCAAGACACAGAGTGGGAGAAGATATTTCACACTACATATCTCCAACAAATGACTTCTACATAGTGTGTGCATGTGTGCACACAAGTGCACATGCACCCACGCACACTTCCTATAAATAAATCAATCAGCAAAGTTTACAACTCAATAACAATGAGCAAAATAACTAAATATCTTATAAGAAAGGGTATTAATAGCCAATACAGGGGCTGGGATTGTAGCTCAGCGGTAGAGTGCTTGCCTCGCATACGTGAGGCCCTGGGTTCGATCCTCAGCACCACATACAAACCAGTAAAATAAAGACATTGTGTCCATCAACAACTAAAAAAATATTAAAAAAAAAAATAGCCAATACATATAAAAAATCCCATCAAAATTATTACCAAAGAAATGCAATCCAATTTAATTCCACAATGACATATTACTATATACACTTCAAAATGACAATAATTTAAAAAGCACCCTAATATTAAACATTGGTAAATATATAGAATTTTCAAACACTGGAAATGGAAGTAAAATTGGTGCAACTACTTAAGAAAACTCATTGGTAGTATTTTTTTGGGGTACTGGAAATTGAACTCAGGGGTACTCAACCACTGAGCCACATCCTCAGCCCTGTTTTGTGTTTTATTTAGAGACAGGATCTTACTGAGTTGCTTAGTGCCTCAACATTGCTGAGGCTGGCTTTGAACTTGTGATTCTTCTGTCTCAGCCTCCCTAAGTGTGTGATTACAGGTGTGTGTCACCGCACTCAGCAGTAGTACTTTTTAAAGCCAAACATCTATACACTTTGTATCTCCCAAATTCTACTCTCAGATACATGTATATCTATATCTGTACCTATATATACATATATGTACATTTACATATGTGTATATACATATATGCAGCAGAAATGAGTTTGTGTTTGCACTAAAAATATATGATGGGTCATATCAACCTTATTTATAATAGCCTCAAACTGAAAACCACCTAAGTCTTCAACAATGAAAATTTCATAAATTGAGGAATATTCATAGAATAGAATATTGCACAGCAATAAAAATGATGCTTTGCAACCCATGGTAACCAGTAACAGCCCTGAGCTTTGTGCTCCTGCACTCAAAAGAAATGGCCAGCAGATGCAGTGCCTATAATATACATAAACTTGGGCCTCTGGGCTGACTATCAAGTATCAGTGGCTGGTATGGGAATCATAGTAATCAGGGAAGTGGCTCTGTGCCCCTGAACCTCTTAGAGAGTCCACAGCTGAGTCTCAGAACTGCCAGGTGACACACCTGTCATTCAGATATGTGGATCCAGAGAAGGAATTTCTTGAAGATAACCCAAGCAGCCAGTGGATAACTTCATGAGTATGAAACACAGTACATACCACAAAAAGTCTTATAGGAGAAACCAGTCACCACTTACTATGCCTAGAGACAAGCCTACCAACCTGCAACTTCCACACTCTAGAAGAGGTAGCAGCCCTGCACCTCCCATGGGCCACCCAGCACCACTTGGACCAGACCATCATGACTCTACCTTAGACTGTCACATACTGCACACTCTGAAATATAAATGGTGGTGGGTGAATGATACACCAGATTTGACAGTGCTGGGTACATGGAACTCCTCCTCAGGAGAGCACATAAGACTGCATTCCCACACACAACAGGGAATAAACTGGCTGTTATTTTACAGACTATTAGGGACAGTCTCCCCTGACCTATCAGAAAGCTAGTAGGTGCCTAAACGCACAAAGCATCAGAGAGGAACTTCTACAATTGTTATCAGGGGTGTGCTGTTGTAATCACTAACCTCCATACCCAGGAAAAATCTTAGAGGTAAAGCCAAGGAGTGGTGGGTATCTTCTACAGGTTCCAAATCCTCATGAAATCCAAAATCAGGAAGACTCAAATCAGAAATCCCCAACTTCAAATAGCTCAGCATGGGATATCATAGATAATTCAATGTCGGTTTTGATCTTACAGATATTACTTTTCATAATGAATTGATAGATGTTCCATTACTGTTTGATATTGCAGCCTTTGACCTCACTTCAAATTGTATTTCTTCTAATGTTTTAAAGCATGAATTGGCATTGTTCTTTTTATCTTTCCTTTCCTAGCTCAGGCTTAGACTTACTCCTTTTAGTCTTTTCCCTCTTGTGTTACCAGCTTTCTTTCTCTTCCTTTTCCTCCTCCTCCTCTTCCTTTTTCTTCTTCTTTCTTTGTTCATTTGCATTATTTTTATCTTTTTATCTGGCCATTTTTTCTCTTTTCTCCTTTGAAGTCTTCTTATATTGTTTAATAATAATTTTATCTTAATTACAAATTTCTCAACCTATTCAAGAATGTTACTTCAATTTTATACTTGGGTTATAAGAACTGTGCAGAACATTTTCAATAAGTTTTACCTCTAAGGCTTATTATATATGGCTTTGTTTTGAAGTGATATTATTTAATAGGAATTAATATTGTCTTTCAAAGTGATGCTAGATACTGAACATAGTATAAGTACAAATTGAGTGAGAGTATCAACACAGATATTCACCCAACCTGGAGCACCTAAGAGAAAGAATCTCACTAAATAGCCCTTTGCTTAGAAGTAGAAGAGGTAATTACTCCAGCAGATGGGTAGAAATACAAACACATGAAAAATCAAGGCAACAAGTCAACCCAAGTAACCCACAGTGCTGCAAAAATCAATCCTATTGAAACTACAATGGAGGAAATATCAGGTAAAGAAGACCTAAAGAATTAATTAAGAGATGAATTACAGAAAGTGAAAGGACATTTCAATAAAAAGGTAGAGATTCTGAAAAAGAACCAAACAAATCTTGGAAATGAAAGACTCAATAAATGCAATTAAAATCTCAGTTGAAAGCATTACAATAGATTAGACCACTTTAAAATATGGATTTTCAGATCTCATAGAGAGGATATATAAACTTGAAAATACAGCAATAAAGAAAAGATGACAGGAGACCATGATCAGCATATCCAAGAAGTCTGCAATCACGTTAAGAGACCAAATCCAAGAATCATTGGCTTAAAAGAAAAGATGACAATATAAACTAAAGGAATATACAAAATTTTCATTGAAATAATATCAGAATATTATTAGAATAACATTATATTATTCTAGTAATATTAGAATATTATTATAATATTAGAATATTAGATATTATTAATATATATTATTAGAATAATATCAGAATATTCCAAATCTTGGGAATAAAATGGAAATCCAAAAACAGGTGTCATTTAGAACTCCAAATAGACAATATCAAAAAAGATCCTCTCCAAGACACATTATGATTGAAATGTCCAATACACAGAGTAAGAATAAAATTTAAAATGCCATAAAAGAAGAATGGCAGGCCATAATACAGGTAAGCCAATCAGATTTCTTTTGATGTCTCACTTCAGACTCTCAAAGCCAAGAGTGCTTGGAATAACATATAGTTGCCAACCAATATTGCTATATCCAGGAAAGACATCTTTCAGAATTGAAAATGAAATAAAAATTTTCCAACATAAGCAGAAACTAAGCCAGCACTACAGAAAATACTTACTGAAATAGTACACACAGAAGAAATGAAAAGCAAACATCAGAGCCAGTGAATGTTTAATCTAAACATCCAAGTAAAAGAAAATCAAGTCTGAATTGAACATTAGGAATAAACCAAAATGGGAGAAAATGAAGATCATCTTTCCATTTTAATACCAAATGTAAATAGTTTCAAATCTCTATTTAAGGCAGGCACAGTGGTGCATACCTGTGATCCCAGAAGCTTGGGAGGCTGAGACAAGAGAATCACAAGTTTAAGGCCAGCTTCAGCAATTTAGCAACCCCCTAAGCAACTTAGTGAGACTGTATCAAAAAACAAGAAGAAAGGGCTGGGGATGTAGCTCAATGGTAAAGTGTCTCTGGATTAAATTTCCAGTACCAAAAGAAAAATGTATATTTTAAACCACAATGACTAATGTCATCCCATTTACTCATTTTTTATTTTACTTCTTGCATTTTGGGAGTCTTGTTAAGGAAGTTAGTTCCTGAGTTGACAAGTTGGAATGTTGGGCCTATATTTTCTTCTACTAGGTGTAGGGCTTCTGATCAAATTATTAGGTCTTTGATCCACTTTGAATTGAGTTTTGTGCAAGGTGAGAGGGGTTAAATTTCATTCTACTATACATAGATTTCCAGTTTTCCACACCATTTTTTGAAGAGGCTATATTTTCTTCAATATATGTTTTTGACTCCTTTGTTTAATATGAGATAACTGTATTTATGTGGGTTTGCCTCTGTGTCTTCTATTCTATTCCATTTGTCTTCATGTCTATTTTGATGTCAATACTATGCGAAAAGCAAAAGAAACAACCAAGAAGAGAGAGCCTATAGAATAGGAGAAGAATTTTTGCCACCTGCATCTCAGATAGGGTGTAAATTTCCAGGATATACAAAGATTCAAAAAATTTAACACCAAAAAAAAGAAGGAAAGAAAGATAAAAATGAAGGAAGGAAGGAAGGGAGGGACGGAGGGAATGGAAGGAAGGAAGGAAAGAAGGAAGGAAGGAAAAAAGGGGTTAAAAATAAAATGGCAAAGGAGCTAAACAAACTTCCTAAAAGAAGAAGTATGAATGGTAAACAAATACATGAAAAAATGTTCAACATCTTTAGCAATTAAGAGAAATGAAAATTAAACTACACTGAGATTTCATATCTCTCCAACCAGAATGTTAATTATCAAGAATACAAGTTAACAATAAATTTTGAAGAGTATACGGGGAAAAGGGTACACTCATACATTGTTGGTGGAAATGAAAATTGGCACAACTACTCTGGAAATCAGTATGGAGATTCCTCAACAAACCAGTAATAGAACCACCATTAGACCCAGTTATCCCACTCCTTAGTATATATCCAAAGGAGTTAAAATCAGCATTCTTTTTTTAAAAAAATAAATTTATTTATTTATTTATTCCAATTAGGTATACATGATAGCAGAATGCATTTTGATTCATTGTACATAGATGGAGCACAACTTTTCATTTCTCTGGTTGTACATGATGTAGAATCACATCATATATGCAGTCATACACGTAACTAGGGCTATCATGTCCATCTTATTCCACCATATTTACTGTCCCCATGGCCCCACACCTTCTCCCTCCCCTTTGACCAAAGTTCCTCTGTTCTTCCCATGTCCTCTCCCCCATTATGGATCAGCATCCACTTATCAGAGAGAACATTCGGCATTTGGTTTTTTGGGATTGGCTTACTTTACTTAGCATGATGTTCTCCAGCTCCATCCATTTATCTGCAAATGCCATAATTTTATTCTCTTTTATTGCTGAGTAATATTCTATTGTGTATATATACAATATATATATATATATATATATATATATATATATATTTCTTTATCCATCCATCTATCAAAGAAATCTAGGTTGATTCTACAGTTTAGCAATTGTGAATTAAGCTGCTATAAACATTGAGGTGGCTGTGTCACTGTAGTATGCTGTTTTTGAGTCTTTCGGGTATAGATTAAGGAGTGGGACAGGTAGGTCAAACTACAGGACACTATATAAAAAAATTGTACAAGACCTTAGAAGATGGAAAAATCTCCCATGCTCTTAGATAGGCAGAATCAATATTGTCAAAATGGCCATACTACCCAAAGCACTATACAGATTCAATGTGATTCCAATTAAAATCTCAATGTCATTCCTTATAGAAATACAAAAGGCAATCATGAAATTCATTTGGAAGAATAAGAGACCCAGAATAGCCAAAGCAATCCTTAGCAAGAAAAGTGAAGCAGGAGGCATCACAATACCATAAACTATAATACAAAGCTATAGTAACAAAAATGGCATGGTACTGGTACCAAAATAGACATGTAGACCAATGGTACAGAATAGAAGAGACAGAGACAAACACACTTAAATACAGCTATCTCATACTAGACAAAGGTGCCAAACTTGTACATTGGAGAAAAGATAGCCTCTTCAACAAATGGTGCTGGGAAAACTGGAAATCCACATGCAGCAAAATGAACCTAAACTCCTATCTCTTACCATGCACAAAATTCAACTCAAAGTAGATCAAGGACCTGGGAATTAGTCCAGAGGCTCTACACCTAATAGAATAAAAAATAGGCCCAAGTCTTCATCATGTCAGATTAGGACCTTACTTCCTGAACAAGACTCCTATAGTGCAAGAAGTAAAATCAAGAATCAATAAATAGGATGGATTCAAACTAAAAAGCTTCTTCTCAGCAAAAGAATCAATTGAGTGAACAGAGAGCCTACATTCTGGGAACAAATTTTGCGACATGCACATCAGATAGAGCACTAATCTCCAGGATATATAAAGAACTCAAAAAACTTAACACCAAAAAACAAACAACCCAATCAATAAATGGGCTAAGGTGCTGAAAAGACACTTCTCAGAAGAAGACATACAATCGGTCAACAGACATATGAAAAAATGTTCAACATCTCTAGCAATCAGAGAAATGCAAATCAAAACTACCCTAAGATTTCATCTCACGCCAGTCAGAATGGCAATTATCAAGAATACAAACAACAATAAGTGTTGGTGAGGTTGTGGGGGAAAAGGCACGCTCTTACATTGCTGGTGGGACTGCAAATTGGTACAACCAATCTGGAAAGCAGTATGGGGATTCCTTAAGATCAGCATTCTAAAATGATGTAGTCACATCAATGTTTACAGCAGCACAATTCATAATAGCTAAGCAATGGAACCAGCCTAGGGGCCCTTCAACAGATGAATGGATAAATAAAATGTAGTACATATACACAATGGAGTATTACTCAGCCATAAAGAAGAATGATTTTAAGACATGTGCCAGTAAATGGGGAGACCATCATGCTAAGTATAACAGGTTAATCCCCAAAAAACAAAGAGTTGAATATTTTTACTGATGTGTGGAAGCTAACCCACAATAAAGGAGGAAGGGAAGAATAGAAGTTCATTGGATTAGACAAAGGAAAGAAGGGAAGGGAGGGGGGATTAGAAAAGGAAAGACAATTGAATGAATCTGACATACCTTTCCAATGTACAGATAAGAAAACACTACAGTGAATCATTGTGCACATCCACAAAACTGGGGTCCTTATTAGAATAAGATATATCCATGCTTGTATAATTATATCAAAACGGATTCTACTGTCATGTATAACTAATAAGAACCAACACAATAAAAAAGAAAATGGCTACATAAATCATGACAGATAAAATTCTTATTAAGATGTAAAATATTTTCTCTGAGATGGCCAAATAAATAAAGCAGTTAATTTTAAAAAGACATAAACTGGAAGAGTAGATTAATAAACAAGATCCAACCAGATGTTGTTTATAAGAGACTTACATTAGGAAAAGACATCCACAGACTGAATGCAAAGAATAAAAAAGACATGGCATGCAAAGGAAGACTGAAAGCATGCAGGGGTAGCTATTCTCCTGACAGAGTAGACTTTAATTCAAAATTAATCAGGAGAGACAAAGAAGGTAACTTTACAGTGGTTAAGAGAACTATGCAAAAAGAAGATATTAATAGAGCTGGGATTGTAGCTCAGCGGTAGAGCGCTTGCCTCGCACGTGTGAGGCCCTGGGTTCAATCCTCAGCACCACATACAAAGCAATAAAATAAAGACATTGTGTCCATCAACAACCAAAAAAATATTTTAAAAAAAAGAAGATATTAATAGTGATTAATAGTGATTATAAAAAATTATGTCCCAAATGTTTGTGCACCTAGTTACATAAAACAAATTCTACTAAATATGAAAACTCAAACATATCCCAATTCAATAATAATGTTATTTCAATATACCTTTCCCACCAATAGATAGGTCATCCATATATAAACTATGTGAAGACTCTTCAGGTATAAAAATAATATTAATCAATGAATCTAACAGACATCTTTAGAATATTTCATCCATCAATAACAAAATTCACTTTCTTCTCAGCCATATATGGAACCTTCTTCAAAACAGACTATATTTCAGTCCACAAAACAAGTTTTAGGAATTACAAAAAAAGAATATTCATTACATCTTTTTTTTTTTTTTAAATTTTTTTTAGTTGTAGATGGACACAATGTCTTTATTTTATTGCTTTGTATGTGGTGCTGAGGATCGAACCCAGGGCCTCACGCATGCAAGGCAAGCGCTCTACCGCTGAGCCACAATCCCAGCCCCTCATTACATCTTATCAGATCATAATGGATGGAAATTAGAATCAATAACAATATAAGAATGAGAAACCATTTATTTTCAAACATGAAGACTGAACAAGTAATATGTCAGAAGAAATCAGGGGAGAAATAAAAATTCTTAGACACTAGTGAGATCAGAGTTCTCATTCAAAATCTCTGGGGCAGAATGTAGGCAATTCTAAGAGAAAAGTTTATAGTACATTTAAAAAAAAACCCTAAAATTTCAAATAAATAATCTAATGTCACATTCCTGGGCCCTAGAAAAGCAAGAAAGAACCAATTCTGAAAAAAGCAGAAAACACAAATAGAGATCAGAGGCAAAATTAATAAAATTGAGAAAAAAAGGAACAATGTAATAAAGAGTTGGTTCTTTGAAAAGATAAACACAATTAACAGATCTTTAACCAAAAAAGGACAAGAAAAAGAAGACTCATCAACAAAACTGAAGATGAAAAAGGAGAAATTACCATGGAAATCTGTGAAATCCAGAGTATCATCAGGAACTATTTTAAAAACTTACATTCTAATAAATCAGAAAATCTAGAAGATATTGACAAGTTTCTAGACACAACAAAATTGAACCAAGAGGATATAGAAATCCTGAACAGACCAATATCACTCAATGAGATTAAATCAGTAATAAAAGTCCCCCAACAAAGAAAAGCCCAGGACCAGATGCATTCTCAGGTGAGTTCTACCATACTTCTAAAGAAGAACTAATATTAATACTCCTCAAATTATTCAATGAAATAGGAAGTCAGAGAAGACTCCCAAATTAATTATATGAAAACAGTATCACTGTGATATCAAAGCCAGGTAAAGATTCAGCAAGAAAATAAAACTACAGACCCAAATCCCTGATGAACATAGATGTGAAAATCCTTAATAAAATACTAGCAATCTGTGTTCAAAAACATATTAGGAAGACTGAACTCCATGATCAAACTTGTTTCATTCCAGGATATAAAGCTGGTTAAAAAAGGGCAAATCAATCAATGTAATTCACTACATAAGTAGAATTAAGGATACAATCATTTGATTATCTTAATTGATGTCATAAAAGCTTTCAACAAAATCCCATTTCTATTCATGGCAGTAACACTGAAGAAACTAGGGATAGTAGAAATTTACCTCAACATCATAAAGGCTATATGCAATAAACCCAAACCAACATCATATTGAACAGAGAAAAGCTGAAATAATTTCCTGTAAAATTGGGAACAAGTCAAGATGTCCACTCACCAGTCCTATTCAAAATAGCTCTTAAAATTCTAGCCAGAGAAATCAGGTCAGAAAAGGAAATTAAAGCGATACAAATAGGAGAAGGCAGCAAATTATCTCTGTTAGCTGATGACATGATTCTATACTTAGAAAACACACACACACACACACACACACACATATACACCCTCTACCAGAAACTACTAGAATTGATCAACAAGTCTATGAAAATGTCAGGATACAATGATCATTATACAAAAGCCAATAGCTTTCCTATACTCCAATAGTGAATCTGCTGAGAAAGAAATCAGGAAAATAATTATACTCACAGTAGCCTCAAAAAATAAAATACCTGTGAATAAATCTAACCAATGAAGTGAAAAACCTGTACAATAAAAATTAGAAAACACTGAAGAAAGAAGTCAAGGAAAACCTTAGAAGATAAAAAGATCTCCCATGGAGATCTTGGATAAGCAGAATTAATATTATCAAAATGGCCATATTGCCAAATATGATCTACAAATTTAATGCATCCCTATCTAAATACCAATGTTATTCCTCACAGAACTGGAACAAACAATTCTTAAGTTCATTTGGAAGAATAAAAGACCCAGAATAGCCAAACCCATCCCGAACATTTATAGCAATCCTGGACACATCACAATCTCAAATTATTCTTTAGAGATATAGTAACAAAACCATCCTGGTATTGGCATAAAAACATACATGAAGACCAACTGAAAATAATAATAGACACAGACACAAGTCCACATAGATAGTTATATGATCCTTGGTAAAGGTTCCAAAACCATACATTGGAGAAAGGATACCCTTTTTAACAAATCGGGCTAGGAAAACTGGATATCCATATGGAGAAGAATGAAACTAGATCCCTATCCTTCACCCTGCACAAAAGTCAAATCAAAGTGGATCAAAGAGGTATGAATTAGACCAGAAACTTTGCAACTGCTAGAAGAAAACATTCTCAACACTCCAACATATTGGCACAGTCATGGACTTCCTTCACAAGATCCCTAAAGTTCAAGAAATAAAACTAAGATTCAGTAAGAGGAATGGCATCAATTAAGAAAATTTTGCATAGCAAAAGAAAAAATGAAAAGAGTGCCTACAGAATGAGGAAGATCTTTGCCAGCTGTTCTTCTGACAAGGGATTAATAGGCAGAATATATAAGAGCTAAACAGATCACTTCTTGAAAGAAAAACAGTCATATGTGACTATACGAAAAATGTTCAGCATCTCAAGCAATCAGCCAAATGCAAAACAAAACTACACTGAGATTTCATCTCATTCCAGTTAGAACAGTAATAATCAAGAATACAAATAACAATAATTGCTGGCAAGGATTTTGGAAAAATGTGCACTCACATTGTTTGTGGGACTGCAAGTTAGTATAACCATTCTAGAAAGCTATATGGAGATTCCTCAAAAGAGAAGAAATGGAAGCACCATGTGACTCAGATTTGGTACTTCTTGGTATTTATCCAAATGAACTAAAACCAGCATACATAGTGATAGAGGCACATCAGAGTTTATATCAGTGCAACTCACAATAGCCAAATTAGGAAACCAACCCAGGTGCCTGTCAACAGACCAATGGATAAAGAAAATGTGGTATATATACAAAAGAATAATGAAATTATGTCATTTGCTAGTAAATGGATGGAATTGGAGAACATCATGCTAAATAAAATAAGCCAAAAAGTCAAGTTTTGAATGTTTTCTCTCATATACAAAAGTTAGAAAGAGAAAAAAGGAATAAAAAAGGAATGTCATGAAAATAGAAGAAAGATCAATAAAGTAGAGGAAGGGGATGGACAAGGAGGAAGGAGGAAAGAGCTCAGAGGATGTATTGATAATTTGAAATAGTCTAAATTACCTATTCTCTATTCTTGACATGTACAGATCAAGTAATTCGAATACACACATACACACACACACACACACACACACACACACACACACACACATACAAACACATATGTATGTATATATCCCTAAGAATCTTTATCCTCATATTTTAAAATATATTTTTAATGAATGCTCACTTTACTGGATGTTTCATTCAACACCATATTGTATTGTTTTTCTTTGTCATTAGATATATATGTTTAAAAATGGTGGTCCTGAGGAACGGTATCATTTTTTTCTGCACTTAGAGTATATATTTCCTATTAAATCAGCTCTAGGCAAAAAACTACAATGTTTCTGTATATTATCCATTTTATTTGACACTTATTTAGCATTATTAATATATCTGCATAATAACCTTCCTTTAAAATTATTACATTCATAATTCAGATCTTAATTCTATTTTGGGCCAAGAATATTTCTGGAAGACATTTATTTCAATTGGATTTTTAGAATCAAATTTGCTGATGGTTAAATTTTAGAAACCAAATTGTAACTACCTAAGCTATGAATTAAAATTTTAAACTACAATAATTGTCAAAATAAAGCCATAAATTACTGAGGTAATTTAACAGAAACTTGAAAAATACCACTCTTGTTTACCTGAAGTGGGAGACTTGCAACGTTCAAGTTCCAGTGGAACAGGACTATCATTCAACTCAGTTAAACCTGAAAATACAAGGAAAAGAGAGAGACAGACATAATTTTGATATTACCTTATAGGTAATTCTTATTCCTTAATTTAAGTCTAAAAATGTCCCCTTTCCTGTGAAAACCATATTACCATGTCATATTATATAAATTATTCTGAAAATTTATTTAAATGAGTGATACATGAAAAATAGAAGCATTAGTGGATTAACAAAGGTTAATTAAACATGGAGGGTGGAAAGATACAATTTCATCAGAAAATAGACCAAGAATAATAAGAAACGGAAAGGGTTTTAAAAGACATAATAAAAACTTTTATTTCAGGAGAACAGGTTATTGGCTTTTAAAAAATATTTAAAGAGATGCTACAGATTTAAAATTTTGTATTTATTTATAAAAATGTAGTGCTATATATTATATACTGATTTGTTCAATTACATCAAGCTCATTTTTATAATAAGCACTACATTCATATTTCCAGTATTTCTTACTTTCTATTTTATGACTTTTCTGACAAATATAAGGATGAGTACAAAAGTTTAATACATATTTTTAAATTCTCACTATCTGCAAGTACACACTCCTATGGCATTTAAAACATCCTTCACCATAGTTTTCCTATTCTTTTTGGAAAGTCTCATATTCTTTTTTCTTTGTAAATAAGTATGCAGGGTTTCTAGTTGAATAGAAGTTCCCTTGCCCAGAAACATTTGAACATTTGAGAGCTACTATGAATAGTTAAAATTATCTTTGTTCATATTCCTTCCTACATCCTCTTTATTCAATTTATACCAATAAATTTGCTGTAGGTGCAAAAAAAAATAGCATTTTGGAGATGAAGAGGTCCATTGTGATAATGTAACTTAACCATCATGTTTTATATCTATCATGTATCTGTTTTATCTTATCCTAATGAATATATATGTATATTTTTTCAAAATTGAGTCTTCCAACCCATAAATATGGTATTCCCTCCCATATGAATGATTTTGAAAATATTTCCTTCTGAAATATTTTGTAGATTTTGGAGTGTCAGTCTCATACATGGGATTTTTAAAGTCTTCTATTATCATGTCCCAAATTCTTGTTTTTAATTAAGTTTCAGTAGACTTTCTTGAGTATGTTTCTTCATTTGCTATATATCCTAATTCCCAGAAACTACATGATTGTTTTTAATATAACTTTCATCAGTTATGTTTTCTTCTTCTTCTTTTCTGGGGAGTGGGACCATATAATTTGGAAGTCCAGTCTATATATAGTATTACCTTAGTTTTGTGGTGCTGAGGATGGAACTCAGTGTCTCACAAATGCTAGGCAAGCACTAGATCACTGAGATGTCTCAAGCTGTTTTTTAAATTTCATTTTAAGTCAGGATCCCACTACATTTTCAGACTGGCCTTGTAATTGTGATCCTCTCATCTCAATATCATGAATAGCTGGGATTACAGTTTATTCCCCAATTGTTTGCTGCCATTTTATAGAAATAAGGCTGATTTTTACATACTGACAAGCATTCTTGAATCTTACTGAATCCATTTTTTATTTTGCAGATTTCTTATAGATTCCTTTAGGTTTTCTATACATACCATGATAGCAATCATTTTTAGGTATATTGTTTTCTTGTCTTGCTTTTGCCCTTACTAGGTTAACAAGTAAAAAGTTGAATAATGATGAGAGTTGATATCCTTCCCTTATTTATGATTTTAGGGGCAAAACTAATGTTACAATAATGTATGACGCTATTCGTTGGTTTTTCATGGATAGGATTTGTTCAATTTAAGGACATATCCTTCTGTTCCTAGTTTATGGAAGATTTTTATCATAGGTAAGTGTTCAATTTTGTCCAGTGGTTTTTTAAAAAAAATTTTTAGTTGTTGATGAACCTTTATTTATTCATTTATTCATATGTGGTGCTGAGGATCGAACCCAGTGCCCCATACATGCAAGGCAAGTGCTCTACCACTGAGCCACAGTTCCCATCCTCTTGTCCAGTGTTTTTACATGTATTGAGATGGTCATATTTTTGCTTTGTTATGTTTATCAGTTGTTTTACATTGATTAATGTTAAATATTAAGTTAGCATTCCTGGGATAAACCCATCTTGATTATGATGTTTAGATTTCTTATATTTGCCTGTAATCCATTTACTAGTTATTTTGTTTATAATTTTTACATCTATGTTCATGAGTGGGTCTGGCCTGTACTTTTCTTCCACTTTACTGTGTCAATTTTGGTCATCAACATAATGAAGGCTTTTTTACTGGTCCCTAAGAGGGTTTGCATAAGATTGATGTTACTTCCTCATTAAATGTTTGATAGGGTTAATCTATGGAACCATCTCGGGCTTATAGTTTCCTTGAGGGAAGTATTTAATTTTGAATTTGAAAAATTTAAACAGACTTATTTATATTTTCCAAGGTGTTTGAAGTCAGTTTTGATAGGTTGTGTCTTTCAAAGAATCTCTTAAATTTCATCTAAATATCAGTTTCTAGGCATACAATTGTTTATAACATTATTTCATAATTTTTAATGTTTGTATAATCCATAGTGATGCTACCTTTTTCATTCCTGGTATTGATTATACATGATTTCTTCCTTCTGGAGTCAGTCTCAGGGGGTTTTAGACTTTATTAATGCTTTTGAAGGATAGTATTATTTTGTTGATCTACAACATTATTTGTCTTCTATTTCATTGAATTCTGAACTTTATAATTTCCTTTCATTTATGTTGTATTTCATTGCTCCTTTTTTTCTTAGCATCTTAAAAAGGAAATTTAAATTATGGATTTCCAATATAAACATCCATATGTTTTTCTCTAAGATCTGCTTTAGTAGTATCCTTTTTTTTGGGGGGGGGGTACTAGGGATTAAACTCAGGGGCACTCAGCCACTGAGCCACATCCCGAGCCCTATTTTGTGTTTTATGTAGAGACAGGGTCTCACTGAGTTGCTCAGCACCTCACCGTTGCTGAGGCTGGCTTTGAACTCGCGATTCTCCTGTCTCAGCCTCCCGAAGTGCTGGGATTACAGGAGTGTGCCACTGCCCCCAGCTTAGCAGTACTTATAAATATTGATATATTATGTTTATACTTCCATTCAGGTCAAAAATACTTTAAAATGTCTTTTGCCATTTCTTTTTTAAGCTATAAGTTATTTTAAAGAAATTGTCTCAGAATAGATGACACAAAAACAAACCCACAAAGATACAATCATCTGATCCTTGACAAAGGTGCCAAAAAGCATACATTATAGAAAAGACAGCCTTTTCAACAAATGGTTGGGAAGCAGGTCACCCTTATCTCTTACCCTGAACAAGAGTCAACTCAAACTGAATCAAAGACCTAGGGATTAGACAAGGAACTATACAACTCCTAGAAGAAAATGTAGGGGCAACATTCCAACATATAGACACAGGTAATGACTTTCTCAAAAGGACCCTAAAACTCAAAAAATAATACCAACAGTTAATAAATGGATGGCATCAAATTAAAAAGCTTCTGCACAGCATGGAAAACCATTAAGAATGTGAAAAGAGAACCTACAGAATGAGAGAAAATCTTTGCTAGATATTATTCTGACAGATAATTAATAACCAGAATATATAAAGAACTCTCTCTCTCTCTCTCTCTCTCTCACACACACACACACACACACAACACACACGAATAGATAGACAAATGAACTAAATACTTCTCAAAAGAAGAAATAGAAATGGCCAACAATTTCATGAACAAATGTTCAAGAATATTATGGTTTAGATGTGAGATGTTCCTCCATAACTCATGGATGAGAAAATGCAAGAAAGTTCAGAGGGGAAATGATTATATTACGAGCACTTTACCCTAATCAGTGCATTTGCTCTATGATAGGGATTAATTGGGTTGTAACTATAGGCAGGGATGGGTGGGTGGAGAAGGTAGGTCATTAGGGGCATGCCTTGGGGTATATACTATGTTCTTGTTGAGTGTAGCTCTCTGTCTGATTCTTAGTGCCATGTCCTCTTGTCTTTCCTCTGCCACACATTTCTGCCATGATATTCTGTCTCATCTTTGGCCCTGAGGGGTGGAGTTGGCCATCTGTGAACTGAGACCTCTAAAACTGAGCCCTCAAATAAACTTTTCCTCTTCTGTTTGTTCTTGTTAAGTCTTTTGGTCACAGCAGTGGAAAAGCTGACTAAAACAAACATTATTAGTAAATAAGGAAATATATATCAAAACTATACTGAGATTTCATCTCACTCCATTTTAGAATGGCAGCCATCAATAATACAAATGATGATAAATGCTGGGGAGAATGTGGAGAAGAAGGAACATTTTTATACCGTTGGTGGAACTGTAAATTAGGACAACCACTATCAAAATCAGTATGGAATTTCCTTAAAAGACTAGGAATGGAATCACCATATGACTGATCTATACCACTGCTATTACCACTCCTTGGAATTGATCCTAACTAATTAAAGTCATCATACTATAGTGATACATGCATACCCATGTTCATAGCAGCGCAATTCACAACAGAAAAACTATGGAACCAACCTAGGTGTCCATGAATGGATGAATGGCTAAAGAAAGTGTGGTATGCATACATAATGGCATTTTATTAAGCCATAAAGAATGAAATCATGTCATTTTCAGGAAAATGGATGGGACTTAGGACATTAGGGTAAGCATAATAAGCCAAACTCAAAAAGTCAAGGATCATATGATTTCTTTCATTTGTGGAAGTTAAAGATGAAGAAGACAAAGTTTGGGATTATCTCATGAAAATCAAAGGGAGATCAGTACAGTAGAGCAAAGGGACTAGGTGGAGGGAAGAGGGGAAGGAAAGGGGAAATACTGGAGAATGATACTGGTCAAATTATATTGTTATATTGTATACATGAACAAATATGTAACAACGTATTCCATTGTTATGTACAACTATAATGCACAAATAACATACGAACAAAAATAATAAAAATGTATTCCTAATTTCCAAATAAAAGGAATGATTTATAATTCAATTTCTTTTGTGGTCAGGTAACAAATTTTGCTCCATTTCAATCATGTATAACTTGTTTTCTGGACAAGTCTATCATTAGGAAGTTACATAACTACTTGAAAAGAATGTGCATATATATTTGGGGCACTCCACCACTGAGCAACATCCCCATCCCTATTTTGTATTTTATTTAGAGACAGGGTCTCACTGAGTTGCTTAGCACCTCACTTTTTGCTGAGGCTGGTTTTGAACTCATGATTCTCCTGCCTCAGCCTCCCAAGCCACTGGGATTACAGGCATGTGCCACCACACCTGGCTAAAATGTATATTTTTAATTTTATAGTGTAGGTGTCTATTTATGTCTGTTAGGTTAACTTAGTCAACAGAGTTCCTTAGGTTGTTTATATCCTGAACAATTTTCATTTATTTATACTCTGTTACTAAGGGGAAATGATAAATTCCCCAAAAATGATTCTAGATTTCTTAATTTCAATGGTAGTTTTAACAATTTTTCCTTTACGCATTTTTAATATTTTTGTTGACTATCTACAAGTAGGAGAGTTTTAATATCTTCTTGATAAATCAAGCCTTTAAAAATTTTTAGCTACTTCTTTTTCACCCTGCCTTCAATTCTACTTCATCTGAACATAGCCAAATATACTTTCTTATGGTTAGTCTTTTAATGAAATTCTTTTACTTTTAATCTATTTGGGTTTCTATATTTAAAGTGCATCTCATATAAACAGCTTGTAGTTGGATTATCCAAATGCTAGAGAGGGAAGTACTATTCACAGGTAAGAAGAAAGCTGCAGATGTCTCCATACCTGGGAGAAGGAGTGGCTCTGTGCCATTGGATAATAAGGTATTTTTGAATCTATAACTTCAATAGCTCTATAAGGAAATATGATTTTCTTTTTATCATTAATATTACAGAATTTTGTTATTGTTGTTAGCATGTCTTTCAACATCCTATCTGGAAATAGGAAGCTCCTCCTCCAGGTATATTTGAGATCTTGAAAATATTGTTGTTATGGTATAGATGTGAGGTGTCCTCACAAAAGCTCAGGTATGAAACAATACAAGAATTCTCAGAGGTGAAATTACTAGATTATGGATTAACTGGATGGTGACTGTAGGCAGGTAGGGTGTGGAAGTAGGAGGAAGTCGTCTATTGGAGGTATGGCTTTGAGGTTTTTATTTCTCCCTGGTAAGCAGAGCCATCTCTGTGCTTCCTTGTTGCATTGTCCTGACTTGTTTCTTTCCCCTATACCTTTCTGCCATGATGTTCTGCTTCACCTTGGGCCCAGAGCTAGACAGTGGGCTGACTATGGACTGAGCCTCTGAAACCATGAGCCATATTAAACTTTTTCTCCTCTACATTTTCCTTGTCAGGTCTTTTGGTCAAGAGATGAAAAAGCTGACTAAAATAGAAACTGATACTGAGAGTGGGATCATTGCTGTAACTAACTAGTCCATGTCATTCAGAATCCTTTGGAGCTGCTTTCTAGTAGGGTGGAAGAGGGATTTTGAAAAGTTTAAAGATGCAAGGTGGAAAAACTTTAGAACATTGTACTTGGAATTTAACAGGTGATTCTGGTGGGAACTCAGAAAATCAAAATGTTGATACGATTCTGGACAGTAAAGATAGGGCTCATGAGGTTTCAGAGGATGACGACTCCAATGGAAATCGTATTACAGGCATTTGTGTTACATGTTAGCAAATAAGTTATTTACATTTTGCCTATGTACTGAGGTTTTTGTGAAGCTGAATTTAAACGTCATGGACTAATTAATATAGTGGAGGAAATTTCAAGGGAGCACATTTTTCAGGTTGTGGCATGGATATTATGGGCAGCTTTTAGCCAAGCTTACTATGATAATAAGGAGCAGAAAGATTTTTGAAAACTTGAAGTTTGGCTATGAAAGTGCCAGTAAAACTGTGGCTAAGGAAGGTGTGGTTGTTAAAGAGATTACAGCCACTAAAGAAATGCTAAGTACCTTACCCAGAAAGAACAGGAAACATGGATTCAGAGTATCTCATAATTGGTAAGACCACACCTATCTCAAGCTTATGAGTATAAAAGGAAAAATTCCTTTGAAAATAGATCATAGGGGCATCCTGCTTGCACAAGAGGACCTAGGAAGTTGTTTCATATGCTTAGCCACCAAGGTACTCAGAGGCTGCTGCAGTCATGGTCCCAAGGGGGCTTTGTTATTTCTCAAAATGGCAGCACACCTTGGTATCAACAGGATACTGGAGTTAAGGGGTCATGGAGGCTTCCATCCAGATTTGAAAGGAAGGCCTGGGAAAGCAGGAAATGTGTAGCAGTACCAGAGTCCCTGCAGGCTTCCCTTGAGGGCATGATGCATAAAAATGTCAGAAGGAAGCCAAATCTGCAATGGAGGCCCCTGAAATTAAGAGATACCAGTTATGTGAGATGTCTGCTAAAGAAAGCTTCAGGAATTGAGAAGAAACAAACCAAAAGAGAGGCCATGTGGGCTGCAACCATCAAGGCCATAGGGGCAGAGGTATATAAGCCCTTGTGAGATAACATCACAATGCTGTGTGCCCCATTTCCTAGATGCGAAGCTACCGGACTTGCTTTCTCAGCTGAATTTTGGTCTTGTTTTAGCCCTGTCCTCTCTTTCTAAGCCCTTATTTCTTCCTTATGGGGTGGAAATGTTTACTCTGTGCCATTATATATGCATATATGTGATGTGTTTTTGATACTTACAGGTGAAAACATCCATGAGTTTGCCTTGAGTTTGAGAAAACTTTGGTCTTGGACTTTTGGGTAATGCTGGAACTATTAAGACTTATGGGGATTCTTGAAAATGAACTATATTCAATTTGCACCATGAGATGGACATGAGATTTTGAGGGCCAGGGGTGAAATGAGGTATCCCCCAAAGGATCATGTGTAAGACAATGCAAAATTTTCAGAGGTGAAATGATTGGATTATTAGGTCTGACTTAATCTATGGGTGAATCAACCAATATGGATTAACTGGGTGGTAACTGTACGCAGATCAGTGCAGCTAGAGGAGTAGGTCACTGGGGGCATGACTTTGGTTTTATATTTTGTCCCTGGTACATGGGGTCATTGCTTTGCTTCCTGGTCACAATATCCTGAGATGCTTTTCTCTGCTGTACCCTTCTACCATGATGTTCTGTCTCACCTTGGGCCCAGTAAACAGTGGACTAAACCTCTGAAAATGTGAGCCAAAATAAACTTTTCCTCCTCTACGTTTTTCTTGTCAGATGTTTTGGTCAGAGTGATAAAAAAAAATCGACTAAAACAATTTGGAAAGCAGTTTTGAAGACACGAGGAATCAGAGGAATGGAAAACAATTAATTCATTACTGACACTAATAGTTTATTAAAGTGTTCAGTAGACATGCTAAATAATTGTGTCTTCTTAATAATATACCAAGTATTAAATGATGAAGTTTTCCTGATATTATGTGGATAAAGTTATATTTGACATCTGAGTAAAGAAAAAGCACATTAGCTCTTAAACTTGAAAGTTTTATATAGTGATTCACCAGAATATAATAAATTTTGGTTAGAACAGACACCAAAATCTTGGGGTAAATAACAATAGAATTATCAGAAGATATAACTCCGTTACTACAGTGAATTATATGAACTTTTATTTAAAAAAATTAAGAATATATGTATACCTTAATTGATAATATAATTAGGTATTTTAAATATTGAATTGTTACTTCTAAATAAAATCAGTATTTTTAAGGAGGCTTTTATCCAATATACCAACATATGCATCCATATAAACAGTCTACCCTTTTAAGGATTTTCTTATCAAATTAGTATTCACCAGATAGAATGATTTTCTCTGAATATTTTAAATTTGATTAAAAAATTTGGCCAGATAATATTTTGTTGCAGGGATACATGGTAGATAAAGATGCCAATAAAGTATACCTCCTCCTCAGTTGTGACAAAGAAGTGTCTCCAGGCATTGCCAAATGTCCTCAAGGGTCATTATTATCTTTTGTGGAACACTATTGCTTTAGGTTATATTGGCTTATCCTATTTTATTTGGTTGACTCTCAATGATATTACTGTTAACTAAACCATAGAAAGCTAACACATACTACTGAGCAATTATCTCCCTTATTTTGTATTTCTTAGTTTCTTTTTGTAAATTTGAAAACGGAACCTTACATTTTTTCTACTGATTACAATTCAATGTAGTTGCTTTTCAACACAAAGCTTTGGTGGAAGAAAATTTACATGGTAAAACTGAATCTTAAAAAAAAAAGCCTAAATAATCACTTGTTTCATGTCTCAAACAAACCATACACTTTTCAATTTATCCATTTTCTTTTCTGTAGCTCTCTACTTTATTTTATTATCTTTGGTAACAGAGAAAATCTAATGTCAGTCCTGATACATATGCTGATAATTCCCAGCTTCTCTCAACTTCTTAAGGATTTTGTTCCTTTTATTATCCCCTTTCCCTTAGCACAAATCAATCAGTCTCTCTCTTTCCCTTTCTCTTTCTTGATCATTTCATATTCATGTAACTTAAAAATATTCTCTTTCCTCTAAAATTTAAAATAAAAGGCACCAAGACGCCTCCTCCTTTTATTTATTTATTTTTGGTACCAGAGATTGAACTCAGGGGTACTCAACCACTGAGCCAAATCCCCAGCCCTATTTTGTGTTTTATGTAGAGACAGGGTCTCACTGAGTTGCTTAGCACCTTGCTGTTGCTGAGGCTGGCTTTGAACTCACGATTCTCCTGTCTCAGCCTCCCAAAGTGCTGGGATTACAGGCATGTGCCTCTGCGCCCACTCCTCCTCCTTTTAATAACTCACTTTAATGTAAGTACTGGCCCATTTTTCTGTATCCTTTTATAGCCAAGTACGTACAATGAAGTATTTATTTCTGCTATTTCCTCACCTGCTCCTCTTCAATCTAGTATTATTTTGGCTTCCATCTCACAACTTTTCTAAAACTGCTTTTTGAAGGGTTACTAATAACCTTCACAGGTTCACCCATCAGTCACTTTTCTGAGCTTATACTACTTAAGTGCAACATTTGATGTAGTTGACCACTTCCTGAAACACACTTCTCCTTTAGGCTTCTGTGGCAGTCTCTCCTCAAATTTTCTCTTCTGCTTGAGAAGTTTTCTTCTTGAACTTAAATGTTGAAATTTTTGATGTTTCTATCCACAATCTCCAACCCCTTTCTCCTCTAGGTAATGTTATTTGTTCCCATGCTATTAAATACTATGTATATGCTGAGACTCAAATTATAACCTAGACTTCTTATCTGATATTCATATTGGTTAAACTATCAACTTGACATCTCCACATGAATATGCTACAGAGATACTAAAATAATAATATTGACTCTGTGCTTCCTACTAATGCCCCACCCTAAGCTTCTTTGTTTTTGTAAAAATATCATGACATGATCAGTGGGAATAATCATTGATTCCACTCACTTATCTCCCACATATTGTCAAAATGGCCATACTACCCAAAGCACTATATAGGTTCAATGTGATTCCAATTAAAATCCCAATGTCATTCCTTATAGAAATACAAAAGGCAATCATGAAATTCATTTGGAAGAATAAGAGACCAAGAATAGTCAAAGAAATCCTTAGCAAGAAGATTAAAGCAGGAGGCATCAAAATATCAGACCTTAAACCATACTACAAAGCTATAGTAACAAAAACAGCATGGTACTGGCACCAAAATAGACACGTAGACCAATGGTACAGATAAACTTTGACATATTATACACCTGTAAAACTATCTCTATAATCAATGGTACAGAACAGAAGACGCAGAGACAAACCCACTTAAATACAGTTATCTTATAGTAGACAAAGGTGCCAAACATGTACATTGGAGAAAAGATATCCTTTTCAACAAATGGTGCTGGGAAAACTGGAAACCCATATTCCACAGAATGAATTATAATAGTAGCTCTGTAAGTGCTGTTTTCATTGAAATTATCCTTTCTCTTTAATAGCAATGCTCTCACCCTAGTCATTTCCTGCCTGTAGTGCAATACTGAGTTTCTAACTTGTATGCTCTTTTCTTTTATGGACCCATATTTTCTTCACTCAGCAGTGTGCATGATATTTTTAGAATATAAATAAAGCATATGACTCTCTTGCTTAAAGTAGAGAGAATTTCTTATAATTGCTGCAGAAGTTTGCATGATCTGGTCATTGTTCATCTCTACAACATCTTATTTTCCTTTTCATAAGCTATATATACTCCTAGCCTCTCTGGCCTTTTTTTCTACTTCTAGTTGATAGTTAAATCCTTTATCATCTTAGAACCTACTTATAAGCTGTTCTCTATGCCTAGAATGTGATGCTCCTTTTTCTTCATATAGCTAGTACTTTAAAAAAAAAACTTCATTGAGATTTACTTGATATATTTATAAAACATATAATTTGATAAACTTTGACATATTTATACACCTGTAAAACTGTCTCTATAATCAAGATAAAAAACACATCCATCATATCTACAAATATCCTGTGCCATTTTGTAACCCCTTCTTCCTGCCCTCCTTGAAAGTATCTCTTCCCATCCCTAGGCAACCACTGATCTGCTTTCTATCATAATGTATTTGTCTTTACTTACTTGAATTTCATATGAATGGAATCAATATTATATGCAATTTTATTCTGATTTCTTTCTTTTGAGTATTAATGCCAATATTTAATGTTTAAAAATAAATATGCTATCTTGATCTTTTTTCAAAAAAACATTTAAAAATATCTGTAAAATCACTGTAAGCATGAAGTGAAGTACTTGTTTATTTCACTCAGTATTCTTTCTTGGTTGCAGTGGAAATTCAAAGCTTTGACTAGTTCTTATCTTGCAGAGCTTTACTTCAGTGTTTCTTCTTTTGGAGAGTTTTTCCCTGTCAACATTAATTCTTCCCTATCATAACATTGCTACCATTTTACAATTATAATACTATATCTATGTATTTATTTGTCTGTATATTGTCTGTAATAAATGGAAGGAAAATATGTAATTATTTACTCATCATTGTGTACTTAATGCCCAGAAAAATGTTCGATACAGTAACTCTTCAATAAAGTCTTTGAATGAATGTATTTTCCTGCTTATTCTCCACTTAAAATTTTTCCCTTGAGACACTCCTTCTTTTCTTATTCTTTTCTTCCATTCTTGACCTTCTCTATTTATTTTGTATTATTTATTTGCCTCTGTTTGCTAGTTCTCTTATTTTTATCTTTCTCATTTTTTTTTCCTTTATTTTTCTGGTTTGTGTTTTTAGGACCTGCTCTTTCCCCAAACTGAAAACCATGCAGTTAAAGAGGAAAAAGATCAATAGATAGGCCTGAGATTCTCCAAAAGATCGTCTGTTGCATAACTAAAAATTGATACACAAGCAAATTTTTCTGACAATGTTCTACCTTAATCCTACTTTTCAAAATTCTTTTGACTCAAATGACTCATAGTCAATTCTTATTTATCAAAATTTCTGTCTGCTGAGGCAACAAACTGATTTTTAGCCTTCAGTCTTCCATACTTGGTTATGATACTGGAAACATTATTTAACCTCTCTGTGGCTTTGTTTCATCATGCATAGTAATAATAAAGAATACCTAATACCTATAGAAGTGCTTTTACAAATATAACCCAGAAAAGTTCAACTCTCCAGGAGAAAGAGGGATTATGATTTTTACTTTATTTTCTATATGGGAAGAAAAACTTTGTGATTAAATATATTCCTTTAAGATTACAAATATGTAGAAAAAGTAGAATCTGATCTAAATCTTCTGACCATATGTCTGTTGCTCTTTCCAAAGCATTTCACAATATGTATAATCTAGAAAATACAGAAATTTCTTTTCAGCTATATAACTATTATTTTAGGATATGAAAGATTTACAGATAATTTAATGACTTAGGGAAGGCAGGCTCTTGGAACCTAATCTAAGTGATGAGGTGATTATCAAAAGATTAAAATTAAGATGTTTCTCCAGAAATGAAGTAACAGTTTCAAAATAGAAATGTGACATCACAAGAGCAAAATAAATACAACAGAATGAAATGAAATATAAATACAGTTTTTTAAGAGAAATAAGGAAACTTTAAAGACCATTCTATTCAATCTCATTTTAAATATGTGAAAACAATTTCAATTATTTCATTTTTGAATATGTTGTTTCTTTCATAGGAGTTGAAATGGGGAAAACAGTCATAACTGATTATAGAATAATGGATTTGGTTTTCAATGTGCCCAAAACTTTAAGAGGCACTGATAGACATCGGATCAGACTGTGGAAATCTTATAGCATCACATTAGTGTTAGGTGTAAGTTTGTTTCTCATTTATTCTGTATGACTTTAAGGAACTAATTTCATCTCTTTCAACTTCAGTTTTCTCATCTGTGGAGGAATCTACCAATAAATATCCATCTCTTTCAAAGGGTTATAATGACCATTAAATAATATAACCTGGGGTCAAATTGCCTAACAATGATCTCAGAATAAAATGAACTCTCATTGAAGTGGGTTCTGTCTCCCCAAATAGGGACAATGCTGCTACACTTTTCTGAAAGTTAGAAAACAATTCATGAAAAGGCTTCACTATCCCTTCTATAGTAATATGAGCGTATACAAATATAATCAGATTACATGCACCAATATTTAAATTTCAAACCATATTTTTGTAAAATTTATTTTTAAAAGCAAATTCTAGGACATTATCTTGAGTCATTAAAGAATCAGAACTTTTTCACTATATATACTGTTAATCGTCAAAAGAAGACTTTACAACATCTGATTTCAAGTCATAGGGCTTAATTGAGTGTCTGTGGAGACTACTAATAAAAACATAGAGGATCTCTTTAAGTGTTTCTTAGACTTGATTTTACTTCTATTTTCACATGTTATGTCTCTCATTAGAAGAAATAATGATTGCTTTTGCAAAATTCCTGTGACTCTAGTAATGAATCTAGTTTTTTTATTTATAAAATTAAAAAGGTTGCCTGGCTAATCATGTGAGAGAAGAGCCTGCTGCCAGGCTCTGTCCTACTATCATCACCATATACTCACTGAGCTCATGATTTGTACATAAAGAATTTTACTTTATTTATCTTATTATTTATCATTTAAATTAAATTTTTAACTGATACATTCAAATTCTTGTCATGCATTTGGAAAGGCAGAGCATAAACATAAAAATAAGTGGCCATACAAATGAATTGAAATGGTGCAGACACTACTATGTACAAACTTGTAGGTTGTACTGTGTGTAAGCACTGTAGGAATTTAAACAAAGGAACAGGTACAACAGGGCTTTGAGGCAGCAGGAAAGGTTTATTACAGAGAGTGAAATTTCAGCAGGGCATTTCCAGAGAGATGATATAAATAAATCATAAGAGTAAGATACACTTGACTCAAGTGGAGTATTTTTTTAAATTTATTTTTTGTTCTAATTAGTTATACATGATAGTATAATATATTCTGATACATCATACATAATGGAGTATAATGTCTCATTCTTCTGGCTGTACATGATATGGAGTTACACTGGTCATGTAATCATATATGCACATAGGGTAATAATGTCTGATTCATTCTACTGTCCTTTCTACCCCCATACCCCCTCCCCTCCCTCCACTCACCTCTGTCTAATCCAAAGTACCACCATTCTTCCCTAGCTCCACTGTCTTGTTGTGAATTAGCATCCACATATCAGAGAAAACATTCAGCTTTGGTTCTTTGAGATTAGCTTATTTCATTTAGCAGGATATTCTCCAGTTCCATCCATTTACTGACAAATGCCATAATTTCATACTTCTTTAAGGCTGAGCAATATCACATTGTGTATATATACCACAACTTCTTTATCCATTCATCTGTTGAAGGGCACCTAGGTTGGTTCAATAGTTTAGCTATTGTGAATTGAGCTGCTATAAACACTGATGGGGTTCATCCCTGTAGTATGCTTATTTTAAGTCCTTAAGGTACAAACTGAGGAGTGGGATAACCTGGTCAAACAGTGGTTCTATCCCAAGTTTTCTGAGGAATCTCCATACTGCTTTCCATAGTGGTCGCACCAATTTGCAATTCCATCAGCAATGTATGAGTGTACCTTTTCCCCCACATCTTTACCAACATTTACTGTTGCTTGTATTCTTGATAATTGCCATTCTGACTGGAGTGAGATGAAATCTTAGAGTAGTTTTGATTTTCATTTCTCTAATTGCTAGAGATGTTGAACATTTTTTTCATGTACTTGTTGATCAATTGTCTTTCTTCTTATGTGAAGTGTCTGTTCAATTCCTTAGCCCATTTATTGATTGGGTTATTTGTTTTTGTTTGTTTGTTTTTGGTGTTAAGTTTTTTGAGTTCTTTACACACCCTGGAGATTAATGCTCTATCTGAAGTGCATGTGGTAAAGATTTTCTCCCATTCTGTAGGCTCTCTCTTCATGTTATTGTTTCCTTTGCTGTGAAGCTTTTTAGTTTGACTCCATCTCATTTATTGATTCCTGATTTTACTTCTTGTGCTTAAGAGTCTTGTTAAGGAAGTTAGTTCCTAAGCTGACATGGTGGAGATTCAGGTCTACTTTTTCCTCCAGGGTCTCTGGATTAAGGCCTAAGTTCTTAATCCACTTTGAGTTGAGTTTTATTCAAGATAAGAGATAGGGGTTTAATTTCATTTTGCTACATATGGATTTCCAGTTTTCCCAGCATCATTTGTTGAAGAGGCTATCTTTTCTCCTATGTATGTTTTTGGCAACTTCGTCTGAGATAACTATTTATGTGGGGTTTCTCTGTGTCTTCTATTCTGTTCCATTGGTCTACGTATCTGTTTTGGTGCCAATAACATGCTGTTTTTGTTACTGTGGTTTTGTAGTATAATTTAAGATCTGGTATTGTGATGCCCCCTGCTTCACTTTTCTTGCTAAGGATTGTGCTGGCTATTCTGAGTCTCTTATTTTTCCAAATGATTTCCTGATTGCTTTTTCTATTTCTATGAAGAATGTCATTGGGATTTTAATAGGAATTGTATTAAATCTGTATAACATTTTTAGTAGTATGGCCATTTTGACAATATTAATTTTGCATATTTGGGTGGAGTATTTTTATAGGAGAGTGGTAGAAAATCCATTTAAAGATGTAGGTAAGAGGGCTGGGATTGTAGCTCAGCGGTAGAGCGCTTGCCTCGCATGCGTGAGGCCCTGGGTTCGATCCTCAGCACCATGTACAAAGCAATAAAATAAAGACACTGTGTCCATCTACAACTAAAAAAATATTTAAAAAAAAAAAAAAAAAAAGATGTAGGTAAGAATAATATTTTAAAGGATCTTTAATGAAGGTTTAAGAATATTGATTGTTTTATTCTGAAATATTTCTCAAAACTTCTTTAATCTTTATATTACGGCTGATACTATGGAATTCTCCTGAACTAAGAACCTATTTTTGCTCCTTATCATCAATCCCTATTTCTCTTATTACTATAAAAGCACCACATTTATTACAGAAAAATCAGAAAATAGAGTAAACTAAAGGAAGAAATTTATAAGATCTAAGCTAATGTTCTAGAAAATTTCCTATATCGCTATGTATGTATATACAACATAGGGGGATTCTATCTTCAGGAAGTTAAACTGGGATTCAGAAGTTGTAGAAAGTATGTACAAGAAAGGTTTTAGGTAAAAACCCTTTGTGTGGTTTTAAGGGACTGACGTCAAAGAATGGTATGGAGCAGAGGTCAGAAAAGCTTCTGTGTAAACAGCAGGACAGTAAATATTTTAGGCCTGTGGGCCATATGGTTTTTGGTAGAACTACTCTTCTCTGCCATTGTAGTATGAAAGCAGCCACTGAAAACATGTAAATGAATGAGTGTGATTAGGCTTCCATAAAACTTTATATGGAAACTAAAATTTCATAAGATTTTCAAATGTGAAGAAATATCATAGTATCTAATAAGTTTCTGTTTTAGGAGCAGGTCAATGTTTTTACACAGGTCCCAGGAACACAGACAGTAGAAATAATAAAAAAAAAAAAAAGTGGTTCACTGCTAGACTATAAAACTAGGGAATAAAAATCACCATTTGGGCACTTCCAGGAAAATTCAAAGGATATCAGAGGACTAACTTCCTTAATCTAGGGAACAAACCAGTAAAGTTTTTGGTTTTACAATTGATGTGAATCTATTAGTTTTTATAAGCTGATGAGGCCTGAAAAACTTCAGATTACAAACAATACACATGTGTGAACATGTGAACATGTATGTAAAAGTATACACACACACATATATAACTGAAAGGCCATCTTGTATACATTTGGAATAAACCCAAATTTTTATATAACATTGATTAACATAAGGTAAACATTTTTTCATGTCAATACATATTTACTTGTAATATCACTAGTATCATCTGCATTTCCAATGACATATACCCTCACTCCCTATACTTTCTGCACTAGTTTTTAGAATTTCTTACTCCAGCCATCTTCAAATCTACATTTACTATCATAGGAAATGTTAACATACACTCTTATTTGTGGCCTTAATTTCTCTACTTTACAGCTTGGTGCCTAAAATCACTATAGGGATACACATTTGGGTATTCTATTTTAATAAAAAGAATTAGAAGTTAGGAATACCTAGTTATCTCTAAAAACCACAAGCAAATATTATAGCACTGTTAGAATAATATAGTAAAATGGCCAAAGCACAAGGCTTCCAAAAATAAGGAAACATTAAATTATTATTGATATGGCATATCAGATTTATTATACAGGAACACCATTACTCTGCCTCCTCAAAACAGAAAATTACTCTTGGGCTAATAGAACAGACTATATTGTTTGAAATAAGCACTGAAACAAAGGATATGAATAAATGGGTACATGACAATAATGATTTGAAATATTTACATAATAATTTTTATCAAAATTATCAGGTTGTACTTCCATAACAAAACAAAAATTTACATGCATGCTGAATGTGTTTTTATTTAAAAAAACACATTACTGAGTACTGATGTATGGATTTTATTCAAGCACTGTGACTCAAAAAAGCTATTTGTCTAACCTTTTTAGAACTTACTCTGATAAGAAGTACGGATCCGTTTCGTTAAATCAGGATAAAAGTTAGACAGGCCACGCATGCAAAAGTTGTCTTTGGAACATGCCAGAACACCAGCACCAGCAGCAGGCAGAGGAAAGAAAGAAGAATAGTCTAAAGTGAAAGGAAGTGATATCATACCAGAATCTAAAACAGCCAAGATGAAGAAATTGCAACAAAATTAGGTAATCAAATTGGAAAGGAGATATTAAAAAAAGCTCAATTAGAAAATAAGAGGTGATAGATGAATGATGAGGATGTTGTAGCAATTTCATTTTGTCAAATGTCTTATAAAAATTGATGGCATATTTTTCTTAAATGTTTTTGCATAGTACACATACTTGGCTTGTAATAATATGTACAAATTAGTTCATTGATATCAAAATGATTGTCTTTAATCCTTCTGCAATTAAAAAGAAAGCTTAGAGATTTTAGTTTTTAATATTTTATTTTTATAATATAAAATGAGCACTCAGTGTAGTTATTTTGATTTTTAGTACTAGGGATCAAACCCAGGGGTTATCTACCTATGAGCTATATTCCTATCTCTTTATGTTTTTTTGAGACAGGGTCTTATTAAGTTGCCAAGGTTAGCCTAAAACTTGCCATCCTCCTGCTGCAGCCTCTGGAGTCTCTGGGATTATAGACATGTGCCACCGTGCCCAGCTCAGTGTAGTCATTTTGTAAACTAAAATAAAAATCAAGTTTACAGCTTTCTCATAGTTTTACATATTTTAAAGCCATCAAAATTCTAAGCTATAATTATAACTGTAGAAGATCAAGAAGTTTAAATTACAATTTTCCTTTGTCAAAATATTCACTTTTTCAGCCCACCATATGTACGCAGCACTTCCAGAAAGCAAGTATCTTCGATGCTGTCAAAGGGTCCACAGCTTTTATGATTTGAGTGGTGCAAACAGTACTTAACTACCCCTTAAAATCTTTCTGCTTTTTAAATTTTCAGCACTGCAAACAGTACTTACTACCCCTTAAAATCTCTCTGCTCTAAAAGCTCTGAACTCTTATAAATCAACCTTCTCTTTCCCATTATTGAGAGATTCTTATGGTACATCTGCACAATTTCTCTTATTTTGTTTTTCTTTCTAGTAGTCCTAAAATATTGATAAAAGTTGATTCCCTAACAAAATGCCTCAGGTTTGAAAGAGAATTTTGTGTCCCTGAAAATAGTCTTAGGTAATAATTTAGAAAGCAGTGAAGTTTATCGAAAGAATATTAAAGGAGAAATTTTTTAAAAATCATTTTTTTAGTCCAAAAGGAAAATTCTTTTATCATATTCAAAGGTTAATTTGACACACTTGTTATTTGGAAAATAATGTGGAAGGTTTTAAATTTTTATTGTAAAATATTCTTTTCTGGATTTTTTTTAGTTAAAGCTTTGATATCCTATTGGTTATTTTAAATAAAGAAAAGTAGAAAATTTAAAAGAATTGTCTAAACACCTAATACTATAGAAGCATTTTTATCTGCAAACTATTTGAATAATTTTTACCAACTGGACTACATCAACAGACAAAAAATACACAAAATTTCAGCAATGTCTATGAAGGCAACTATTTGGATATATACTGAAATTCCAGTAAATTTTGATAATTCAAGATATCAAATTATGGCATTATAATCTAATTAACCACAGATTTCTTTCTTTTACATTTGAATAAGCCCATTTGTCTTGCCAAGAAAAATGCCATCTTTCATAGCATTTTAAAAATGTTAATGAATAATATTTATTGTGCTTGTTAAAATATTTCCAATACAGTCATCATCCATCAAGAAAAGGTCACAATTACAAAATGGAGTTATTTTAAAATATTAAAAGTGAATGACCTTAAATTATCTTTTATATGTGTGTTTGTTGTGTTGAGGATCAAACAAGGGCCTCGTGCATGTTAGGCAAGTACACTACCAAGCACTCTACAACTATTTTAATTATCATTTTAAAAGGGTCCAAATATATTACAAGTAAGTTAACCTATTTAATATAACTATTAAAATCAGCTTTTGGGAGGGGGTTGGGTAGGTACTGATATATTTTTAATTTAGAAACATTTTCACTCAGTTGCTTAGTGCCTCACTAAATTGCTGAGGCTGGCTTTGAACTTGTGATCCTCCTGCCTCAGCCGCTCGAGCTGCTGGGATTACAGGTGTTTGCCACCATGATTGGCCAGCTTTTTCAACTACAGAACTTGATTTTTGTAGAATTTGAAAATTTAGCAGCTCTTGTTTTCTCTTATTTCTTCGGAATTTAACCTAAAATCTTGAGATGCTTCCTAACCTCAAAAGTACATTAAACTTTAAACATCTCCCTTACCCTTTTTCAAAGATTCTCACTGTATTTCTGCCCAACTCATTTTATTACATGGTACTATTAATCATGTTGGTTCATATTATAAAGAACTTGAATATCATCACAAAAGAAATATGAAAAAAAACAAATCAAGTTCATAACTCATCTTGTTTTCTTTCCTACCTGCAATGATCTGCTTGTTCTTTCGAGGAGAACGTGGTTGTCGCTGATATAGGTCACTTGATCTATAAAGGTCAATGGTCCCCATGCTTAATAGTACTGTCTTCTGCATAAAATCCACCACAGCCAACCCATTACAGTTTCCAAAGGCAACTCTAGGAGAGAAAAAAATGCAACTAGAATATATAACAATCATGAATATTTTTGTCTTTAAATTAAATATAAGTTTACTGAAAAATATTGCCTAGGAGGTTAGGCAGTAGGGTATGTTAGTCAGGAAAGGTTTGCCTTCACATTGGATAAAATGACTTGGTATAATATCCATGAACTTTTACTACAAAAAATAAGAATGACCTGCAAGAACATATTATCAGGTAAGTAATTACTATTCAATCTGCTCTTTAACTTGATCTTCTATTTGTATAGCAGAATGACACAAAATCTTTTTAGTATGCAAGGGCACACAGGTCAAGAAACGCCACACTTTAATAGCTACAAACTCTTAGATATGTAGTTAGATACTTTTCTCAAATAAAATTGTTATTATTATGCTCCAAATTAATAATTTTCTTAAACAGAGAAAAAATTAAAATTAGCTTCACATATTTAACATTTTGCTACTATGATAGACAATAAAGGAGATACAACTCTCATTCACAAAAAATTTTTTTCTCAATTTTTCCATGTTGTCCTACTTATTAAAAGATAAACACCATTTAATTAGTTCATTACCAGAATCTCCTAATTTAATTAAAACAGCTCTCCTAAGAAGGTATTTTAGGCTGGGTGCAGTGGCTCACGCCTGTAATCTCATCACTTTGGGAGGCTGAGACAGGAGAATCGTGAGTTCAAAGCCAGCCTCAGCAATAGTGAGGTGCTAAGCAACTCAGTGAGACCCTGTTTCTACATAAAACACAAAATAGGGCCGGAGATGTGGTCAAGTACCCCTGAGTTTAATTCCCGGTACCAAAAAGAAAAAAAAAGAAGGTATTTTAGTCACTTGAAGGTATATTTTACTATATTTCACTGCATAATTGCCACAGCATAATTGTTTGACCATTTTCTCAGTTCAAAAATTGGTTTATAACCTTTCATTTAATAATTATTGCATGGTATAATTCTGTTTATCATGCTGCTTAAAAGGTAAACAGAGGGCTGGGATTGTAGCTCAATGGTAGAGCACTTGCCTCACCATGCGTGAGACACTGGGTTCAGTCCTCAGCACCATATAAAAATATAAAATAAAGATATTGTGTCCATCTACAACTAAAAAAAATTTTTAAAAAAAGGTAAACAGAGCAGCAATATATTCACCAGTGGCATGTGGATGTGCCTTTGTCTTCTTATGCACTATGAGCCATGAGGCTAGAATTCTCAGTACACATGCACTGTCAGTATATTTCTTAAAATTGACTTGTGGAATTTGTTTAGAGGACTGTAGTACTAATGGAATACACATGTCATTTGGGTGGTGCTGAGGATGGCAGATCAGATAAGGTAACCAATGACAGCCATGCAGAATCTTGGCGTACAGAGGATTAAATGTGTAGGAGGGGCAAGATGGCAGGTAAGAGTGAGGCAACATTTCTCCTAGCTCAGCTACCCAGAACTCAAGCAGCAGGCATACTGCTTCTCCCTGAGGCTTAGAGTGAAAAATCCTTAGACCGGAGGGGCAGTCTGCCCTAGCCCAACCAGAGACTGTTTGACTCATTTAACGGATCTAACAAAACCTTGCCCTGAATTTATCAATCACTCGCAGAACAAATCCAGGAGCCATGCTGGGACTTCAGTGTGGCAGAGTCAAAGGAAATTGGAAACCCAGATTTGTGAGTTTGCAGCAAGGTCTGGTGGGGGGGGGGTCTGAGCCTAGCAAGGACTTGGTGTGGCCTAGGAAGCCCTTAGAAAGTCAGAAACTGGAAGCATTTCACCTGGAGGAACACAGATTAGAGAGGCTGGAGAGAGCCTGGTTTTTCCCAGCCCTGTGAGTCCTGCTCACAGGGGCTGACAAGGCTAGCTACAGCAGGTCAGGAGGTTGGAAAGGTAGGTATGAGGGCACTTGGCTCTTGGTTTGCCAGCCAGCTGGTCCAGCACCCAATGGGATCCCAGGGCCCACCAGAACTGGCACTTGCTAGGTCCCTGCACCAGCCCTGTCCCTGGCTCCCTCCCCATTCCTGCACTTACTGGTCCCTGGGTCCCCAGGACGGGCCAGGTCCAGCACAAGTTCGGCATCTGCCAAGGGCCCTCTGACCACACCAGTTCCCAGCCTCCCAACACTTTAGCCCCCAACCCAGCTCACCACTTGACTCACTAGGCCTGCAACTTTGCCACTGGCCCATTGCCAGTGCTGCTGCTTTGCTGCCAGGCCTGCCCAGCCTCGCACATAGCTTTGCTACCAGGCTGCAGGACTCAGTGCCAGGGCCTGATCCACTAGGCCCAGGCCAGCTAGGTCCCCCTGGATGTTGCCAGCTGCTTCACTGCCTGCCTGAAACCCAGCTTGCCTGGCATACCACTTAATTGCTAGGCTTACCTGACCCAATCAGCTGCTTGGTCACCCAGCCTGCTGCTTTGGTGCCTGGCCCACCTGGCCTGAGCCACTTGGGTCTGCCTGACAGGCCATTGCACTGCCTGGCCCAGCAAGCCGCTTTGTCTTCTGGCTGCAGCCCAGCTTGCCTGATATGCCAATCCACTGGCAGGGTCACTTGTCTCAGACAGCGGGTTTCTGTCACCCAGCCCAGAGCCTGGCCCACCCACACTAATCTCCTAAGAAAGGAGAATGGGAAGTCTTAAACTCTAACTTTCAACTTGTTGAGCAACACAATAAAAAGGAAGGACTCAACAATCCATGGCCTATACTCTCACACTTAATTCATACCTCAAGAAGAAACAAACAGACAATCAGATGGGCACAGGCAGTGAACGCATATGCTCATTCACTATTTTGTTCACCATAGTGGAAAGGACTCCTTAATTTCTTAACATTTCACCAAGATTTTTCCTTTTTGTTGTTTGTTTTGTTTTACTTTTTGTTTTGGTTTTCTATATTATATTTTTATTTGAACGTGTACTGATTGATTCAAGGACTCCTATACATATGTGTTTCTCTCTCCTCATTTTTAGCCTTTTTTTCTCTATTTCCTTTTTTTTTTTTTGAATCATGGATTGAACTTAGGAGCACTCAACCACTGAGCCACATCCTCAGCCCTATTTTGTGTTTTATGTAGAGACAGGGTCTCACTGAGTTGCTTAGTACCTCACTATTGCTGAGGCTGGCTTTGAACTTGCGATTCTCCTGTCTCAGCTGCACAAAGTGCTGGAATTACAGGCATGTGCCACCATGTCCAGCTTCTTTTTCCTTTTCTTTTTATGGTATTATTTTCCCATGCTCTGTATTTTGAGGGTTAGGGTTTTTGATTAGCATATTATGAATTTTTGTTGTTGTTGTTGATCATCTTTACCACTACTCTATCTCCCTGGTCTCTCTCTTTTTTTTCCTATTGCTGACACCCAAATTACATTCTCTCTTTCCTCCTTTATATTATACATTTTTTCTTCCCCTTTCACATTACAACGAATCCTTATCAGGAGCGGCAAATAAATTATTGCTTTGAATTCCATAGCCTTGGATAGCTAGACTGCCCTTTTGGGTTTCTCTCAGTATGACGGTGCTGAAAGACATGACTACTTGCAGGTGGCTGCTGTTAAATGGGGCAGATTCCATGCCTGGTGTGGAATTTTGAGTTTGACAGCTTTGAATTTAGATGCCTGCTGGCCTTGAGTAAAAGAGATACCAGTGAGCCTAAACAGCCTTGAAGGGCCAGCTGCCTGGAGGAGGAAGAATAACTGCGCAAATGATAAGTCTCCAACTAGGTCATTTCCCCACAGCTTCTTGCTTCCTGTTTATCTTGAAGAATTCCTCCTCACAATAAATTCCTTTGGTGTGTTTCACTATAAATAAAGCATTTGTGGTTCTTTCCCTTTGTTAGGATCAGACCCATCAGGACTTTTCCACCTGTCAAGATCCTGCTTTCACTATATTTCTTGTCCTTTGTGTTTATTTCTCATTTTTTCCAGATTTTTATTTCCAGCCTGCCCACACCTCTGAGAGTTACTTATTCCCTCCCACACAGAGACCACAGGTGACAAATCCTCAGTTATCAATGCACCTGCTCTAGTCACCCTTTAAAATTGCAAATGCTTTTCTACTCTCCTGTATTTTCTTCTTTCTTCATACTCAACTCCACCCATAACACCTTGCTATACTAATTGACATAATAACATTTGCCCTACCACAAATGTCACAGCAATAATTAATACAGAAATCATAGACAACACCCAATGATTGATTTTTAAGCCAAATATAATTCATGATTATTTACTGTTTTTATTGATGGAAATTGCTGATCCTATTTCTACATATTGTAACAATTAATATAGATATGAAAATAAGAACTAAGGACCTAGTCTATTGCTATGTATTGTTTGCATAGATTGAAGTTATCATTGGGCTCCCCCTCTCCAATCTGTGAGGTACTAGTAAAATAGAAGGACATTATAAACTCATAAGATAGAAACTCTAAAGCATCATGTCCATCCAGATAGATGGGTAAACACACACACACACACACACACACACACACACACACACAACTAGAAAAAAGAAAAAAAAGAAAAAGAAAAAAGCATGGGAACAAACCATCCCAAACAACACAGAATACCTCAACATTGACACTACAGTGGAGAAAATGTCAGATGGAGTATGGGAAGTTCAAAATTAAACAGATCTATGAGGTAAAAGATGATGTAAGAAATGAAATTAGAATGAAAATACAAGAAGTGAAAGATCACTTCAATAAGGAGATAGACATCCTGAAGAAGAATCAGTCAGAAATCCTCCAAATGAAGGAATCAAAAAACCAAACTAAAAATTCATTGGAAAGTATCACCAACAAACTAGACCACATGGAAGACAGAGTCTCAGGCAATGAAGACAAAGTATATAATATTGAAAACAAAGCCGACCATGGAGAAAAGATGTTAAGAGATCATGAACAAAATTCCAAGACATACAGGATAACATGGAAAGACTAAAGACTTAACGGGATAGATGAAGGCTCAGCGATAAAAACCAAAGGAACACACTTTTTTTTTTTTTCAATAAAATAATATCTTAAAATTTCCCAAACCTTAAAAAGAAACAGAAAATCAAGTATAGGAGGCATACAGGACCCCAAATATTTCAAACTACAACAGACTCACACAAAGACACATTATTATGAAAATACCTAACATATAGAATAAGTATAGCACTTCAAAGGCTGCTAGAGAAAAGTGACAGGTCACACTTAGAGGGAAACCAATCCAGATCTCAGCTGAATTTTCAACCCAGACCCCCTTTAAAGTGAGGAGGGTTTGGAATAATATATTCCAAGCTCTGAAAGAACACGATGCCAGCCAAGAATACCACACCCAGTGAAATTAAGCTTCAGAATTGGCAATGCAATAAAAACCTTCCAAAATAAACAAAAGTTAAAAAGAATTCACAAATAGAAAACCTGCACTACAAAACATACTCAATAAAACATTTTGTGAGGAAATGAAAGGTAAAAATGACAACCAACAAAAGGAGAAACTATACTAGAAGAATAGTCAATGAAAGGATAAACTAATTCAAATTAAAAACCAGAAATAAATCAAAATGACATGGAATAAAAACCATATCTCAATAATAACATTAAATGTGAATGGCCTAAATACATTCATCAAAAGACATAGACTAGCAGATTGGATTTAAAAACAAGACCCAACAATATACTATCTCCAAGAGACTCACCCCTTACAGGCAAAGACATCCATAGAATGAAGATAAAAGGCTGAGAAAAAACATATCAATCACATGAATTTTGTAAACAAGCTGCATTTTATATCCTTGGATCATATAAAGTGGACTCCAAGCCAAAGTAAAACTGAAGAGACCAAGAAGGACATTTCATATTGTTTAAGGGAAATATATGTCAACAACACATAACAATCATAAAGAATGGAGCATCCACATACATCAAACAAACCCTTCTAAATTTCAAGAATCAAATGGACCATAACAAAAAAATACTGGGTAACTGTAACATGCCTCTGTCATTGTGGAATAGACCCTCCAAACAAAAACTAAAAAAAAAACCTATGGAACAGAAAAATACCATTAATAATTTAGACTTAATAGACATATATAGAATATTTAATCCATCAATGAATATATTTTCTTTTCAGCAGAACACAGATCCTTCTCTAAAACAGGCCATATCCTAGGCCACAAAGCAACTCTTAACATCTACAAAAAAAAAGAGAGAGAGATAATATCTTTCACTCTATCAGATCATAAAAGATGATCTGATAATTTAATTTCATTAAATTGGAAATCAATGATAAAATTTAAAAAATAGAAGCTATTCTGAACTTTGAGATGAAAGAATACTCTAGTGAATGACCAATGGACAGTAGAAGAAATCAGGTATGAAATACAAAACAATTAGAAGTAAATGAGAAAAGAGACGTAACTTCTCAAAATCTCTAGGACAATATGAAGGCAGATCTAAAAGGAAAGTTCATTGCATTGAACACATTCTTTAAAAGAATAGAAAATCACCAAATAAATAACCTAACATTGCATCTGAAAGTCCTCCCAAAAGAACAAATCAATACCAACCAAAAGCAGTAGAAGACTGGAAATAATTAAAATCAGAGCTAAAATCAATAAAACTGAAACCAAGAAAACAATTTAAAAAAATCAATGAAACAAACAAAAAGAGAGAGAAAACTCAATTTACTAAAATTTGTTGAAAAGGAAATATCATGACAGACACTACTGAAATACAGATAATAATCAGAAATTAATTTGGACATTTATAATCCAATAAAATAGAAAACCTTAAAGATATCAACAAATTTCTAGAGACATTTGACCTACCCAAATTGAATTAGGAGGATACAGAAGATTTGTATCAATTTCAAGCAATGGAATTGAAGATGCCATCAAAAGCCTACCAACAAAGAAAAGCCCAGGACCAGACAGATTCTCCACGGAGATCTACCAGACCTTCAAAGAAGAACTAACACCAAAACTCCTCAAATTATTCCATGAAACAGAAAAGAAGGAAAACCTTCCAAACTTATTCTATGAAGCTAGTATCACACTGATACCAAAAGCAGACAGAAAGACATCAAGAAAAGAACACTTCAGACCAATATCCCTGATGAACATAGATGCAAAAATTCTCAAAATGAATTTTGTGATCGCTTTTTCTATTTCTGTCAAGAACATCATTGAAATTTTAATAGGAATTTCATTAAATATGTATAGCACTTTTGATAGTGTGGCCCTGGTAAACAAAATAAAAACCCACTTTTATGCATACTACATATTTTCCTAATTCAAATAGAATTCTACATCTTTCAATAAGACAGGCCTTGGAATTTGGAAAAGTTATTGCTATAAAAGTCAAAAGATCTGGGTTGATTTCCATATATATTATTTACAGGTTATGTGACTTTGAGAAAATTAGTCCATTTTTATAGGCCTTAGTTTCTTTACTTCATAATGACAGTTATCTATTACTATATTTATCTAGTTCACAGGGCTTTTATGAACATCAAATAGAAGATTATAAAGTACTTTGAAAATTTTCAATGCAAAATAATAGTTAATCTCAACATTATAAGTAAATCAATACATATACATTACAAATTATAAGAAGTTAATATCTTTAAACCTTTTAATTCTAAAACATAGCTAATTACTTCTGTTAATAAGCATGTTGGAGTTTTCAAATGCAATTCTGAGCAAACAGAATAGACAGCTAGAGTATATAACGGCAACCATAGTTATTTTTTTCTTGGAATTGAAAATTGAAAAATTTTGAATTTATGTCTTAGGTTTTGGGAAGTATGTGTTTGTTACAATATCAATAAAGATTAGATATAAGAGTTCAGGAAGACGAGGTTTAGCAAGCTAGGCAGTGGTCTCTATCTCCTCACAATACAGAAAGGAGGCAGTAAAGGAAAAGCAGAATTGAGAGGTGGGTAACAAAATAAATGCTCTAAGAAATCAATATCACAAAATCTGAGACTGGAAGATAGGACCAGAGCAGAAAACAAACTCAGAGTACCCTAACCCTGAACCCGAACCTGTGAATGAGATGGGGAACAGGCAACAGAGAGAGAAAGAGGGGAGAGCATACATTCTCTTAAGCCACTCACTTAAAAACTGTTGGAAATCTAGACAAAATTTAAAGCAGGATGGTAACAGAAGGTTCCTTAAAACAGCGCAAACACCTTAAAACCAAATCATGAGAAGAAAGCTGAGCCAGAGGTCGGCAGACTTCTTGTAGAGACCTCAGCCAACCAGTTACCCTCTTAAGTCATCATGGCATCCTCTCATGCCCAGAGTGCTGCAAATTAAAACAGAAGGAAGTCATCTGCAGTGGGATCTTGTAATAATCCTGCCAGGAAGAACTTCTAGAAGGACCACTATTAGTTGTAAATTGCTGAAACTCTCTTTTCCTCCCACTTACTGTGAACAAAGGGAACCAGAGGGCTGATAGGAATTCTCTTCCAGGGAAGTGAGCCGAATCCTCCTCAACACCTGTGACCCAGGCAAATGTGAAAAGCTCTGCATAGCTTCTGCTGGCTAGCTGAACTCAGAGACAACAATCAAGCAGCTCTGGCTGGAAAGAAAGTAAACAGATTCAGCAGGTCCTGACTACTAACACTGGGAAGAGGCCCTGTGGGATGCCTAAGGACAGGCCCCAGGATTGCAGGGCTGTAGCAGAAGGAAGCTGCCTGAATACCCAGTGACATAGAGACCCAGTGGTAAATTGCCAGAGGCTATGCAGCAGAAAGAGGTTGACAGCAGCCTTAATAGGTACAGATCCTGAATTGTGGTCACAACTGGCAAGTGACAGGGCATTGTTTGGATACTTGCTGGACCTTGCATCAGACTTGGTAAGCAGAAGGAATCAACGCCCAATATTCACAACTTGGGGAAGTCTAAGTGAACCACCAAAGATCCTTCATTATGGTACCTCAGAGGGCAGCCATAGTTGGGGGAATACTTCTGCACCACAGGTCACCTGTGGAAAATCCACAACCAGAGTTTCTGCACTCAAAGGCAGATCTTCACTACTACACAAAAGATCCAGTAGAGGGGAACAGCTACAAGATGACCCATAGCAAACACATGGGGCACTTCAGAGCCTGCCCCCTGAACTATTGCACACATTAGAAACAGCCAACTCACAACACTGCACCCTCCAAACAGTCAGCTGCAGGTCCCTGAGCTGACAAACCAGAAGCTGCAGGTAGGAGGTTCACAGCAAACAGAGAATTGGCCTCTGTGCCCCTGTAACTAGGGAGAGATCCACAACCTAAGACTGATGAACATCTGCTAAATGTCCAAACACAGATGAAATCCAAACCAAGTTTCAACAAGAATTTTCTTCACCCTGTCATGGAATACTATAAACAAGTCTAATGTCAACTTTGATTATATAAATAAATCAACTTGAATGATAATTATTAGCCCAATAACCAACATTGTACCTTCAACTCATTTGAATGTATTTCATCTAACAGTTTAAAGCATTAATTAGAATCAATCTTCCTATCTTTGTTTTCCTAGCTGTAGTTTATACCAATTTCTCATACCCCCTACTCATCCCCTTGCACTACCACTACTATCTCAAATAATAGCCATTCATCTATTTCTCCTTTCTACTTTCATGTAAATTACCCTCTTATAGCTTTTTTCTCTTTTTTTCTGTTTTTCCCTCTCTGTTTGCCCAACCTTTCTTCCTGTCTCCTTTTAGCCATCACTTAAGGTTATAATACGTTTACTAAATTTAACAACTATGTTTTTTTTTTTACATATTCCAGAACTTTATTATAGATTTATATCTGAATTTGAGGAATTGCAAAGAATATTTGCAATAAGTATTTGTTCTTATAAAGTTAAATAGAATGAAGCTTGGCTCAGAAGTGATTATAGTAAATAGGGCTCAGTGCCATCTCTTAAAGTGGTGCTGATATTTGGGATCAGAAAAGTTCACATTGAATTAAAATATCATTACGTGGATATTCACCCAACCCAGGGATTTTAAGAAAAAGAAGCTCACAAAGTAGTCCTTTACTTAAAAGAAGTCAGAACTATACTGACAAATGGGTAGACATACAAGCAATACAAAAAAGCAAAAGAACAACCATCCCAAAAAACCCATAATGCTTCAATAACAGCCTACATTGACAACACAGTGGAGGAAATGTCAGTGAAGGAACTTAGAAAGTTCATAGTTAAACTGTTCTATGAGCTAGAAGGGATGTAAGGAGTGAAATCAGAAAGAAAATATAGAAGGTAAAAGATTGCTTCAATAAAGAGAGAGATTCTGAAAAAGCAAACAAATTCTTGAAATCAAGGAATCAACAAACCAAATTAAAAATTCAATGGAAAACATCACCAATAGATTAGACTTCTTTGATAACATATTTTCAAGGCTTTAAGACAAAGTAAATACTCTTGAAAGTAAAGTTGACTAGAGAAAAGATGTCAAAGACCATGAACAGAACATTTAAGAAATCTGGGATAACATTAAAAGGCCATATGTAAGATTCATTGGGACAGATGAAGGCTCTGAAATACAAATTTATGAAATGTACAATCTTCAATGAAATAATATCAATTTATCAAATTGAGGCTATATTTCAATAACCTTGAAAATAAAATGGAAATTTAAATACAGGAGGCATACAGGACTCCAAATATACAAAATCACAATAGAACCACTTTAAGACCCATTATGATGAAAATGCCTAGAATAAGGATAGAATTTTAAAAACTTTAAAAACTTAAAAAGAAAAACAATTTGTCTCATTTAGAGGTAAACCAATCTGAATTCCAATTGATTTTCCAACCACGCCCCTTAAAATTTGGAGGGTTCTGAATAATATATTCAAAGCTCTGAACAAAAATGGATGACAACCAAGAATGCCATACCCAGCAAGATTAAGCTTCAGGATTGAAGATGAAATAAAAATCTTCTATGATAAACAAAAGATAAAAGAATTCATAGCTAGAAAGCTCAAAAAAATTTCTTGAACTAAAAATGAAAACTAAAAATGAAAAGCAGCACAGGGAGGAATTACACTAGAAGAGTCAATCAAAAGATAATGAAATCCAATTAAAACACTAGAAATAAATCAAAATGGCAGGAAATAAAAATCACCTCTCAATAACAATGCTGAATGTAAATGGTCTAAACTCTTCAATCAAAAGGCAGAGGTCAGCAGATTGGATTAAAACACAAGACCAAACAATATGCTATCTGCAAGAGACTCACCTCACAAGCAAAGACATCCACAGACTGAAGGTGAAAACGTGGGGAAAAAAATATACAATTTACATGGATCTTGTAAACAAGCAGGGGTCACTATTCTCATATCATATAAAGTATGATAAGAGAAATTAATTAGAAAGGACAAAGAAGCAAAATTAACATCAAGCAAAATTAATTAGAAAGGACAAAGAAGGTCATTTTATACTGCTTAAGGGAAACATACATTAACAAGACATAATGATCATAAATATTATGTCCCACATATAATTAATAACTTGGACCTAACAAACATCTACAGAATATTTCATCCATCAACAACATAATTCACTTTCTTCTCAGTAGCACATGAAACATTTTTGAAAATAACCATTTTTTAGTTCACAAAGCAAATCTTAGCAAATACAAAAAATAGAGATAATACTTTGCATTCTCTCAGATCATAATGGAATGAGATTAGAAATCAACAATAAGAAAAATAGAAACCTCTGTAACTAACACCTAGAGATTAAATAATTCACTTTTGAATGATGAATGGATAGCAGAGGAAATCAGGAGATAAATAAAAAAAATACTTAGAGGTAAAGGAGAATAATGATACAACATATGAAAATCTCTGGGACAGTATAAAGGCAGATCTAAGAGGAAAGTTCATACAATTGAGCTATATATTAAATGAATAGAAAGATCCCAAATAAATAACATTACATCTCAAGGCTCTAGAAAAAAGAACAAACCAACACCAAAATAAGTAGAAGACGGTAAATAATTAAAATTAGAGCCAAAAATCAATAAAATTGAGATAAAAAAATCAAAAGATCAATGGAACAAAAAGTTCATATATTGAAAGGATAAAAAAATTGATAAACCCTTAGCCAAACTATGCAAAAGAAACAGGGAAAAACTCAAATTTTCAAAATCCAAGATGAAAAAAGAACTATCACCATAGACACTACTAAAAACCAGAGGGTCCTCAGAAACTATTTTGAAAATTCATACTCCAATAAACTAGAAACCTGAAGATATGGACAAATTCTAAGAGAAATATAACCTATCCAAATTGAACTAGGAGGATATGGAAAACTTAAACAGGCCAGTAATCAAAATTAATCAGCCATCAAAACCTTCCAGGAGGGAAAAGAAAAGCCCAGGATTGGATGGATTCTCAGCTGAGTTCTACCAGACCATTAAAGAACCAATACCAATTCTTCTCAAAGTATTCCATGAAATAAAAAAGGAAGGAACTATGGAAACTTATTCTATGAATCCAGTATTACTCTGATGTGAAAACCAGAGAAAAACACATCAAGGAAATAAAACTTCAGTTCAATATCCTTTATGAATATAAATGTAAAAATTCTTAATAAAATATTGGCAAACCTCACACAAAAACACATTAAAAAGATAGTGCACCATGATCAAGTTGGTATTATCCCAGGGATGCAAGTTAGGTTCAATATACAAAAACCAATAACTATAATTCACCACATAAATAATTTAAAGACAAGAATCATATGGTTATTTCAATAGATACAGAGAAAGCATTTGACAAAGTACAGTATCCATTCATGTCTAAAACACTAGAAAAACTAGGGATAGAAGGAAATGACCTCAACATTGTAAAGGCTATATATGAAAACCCCAAGTCCAAGATTATTCTGAATGGAGAAAAACTGAAAGCATTTTCTCTAAAAACAGGAATAAGACAAAGATACTCACTTTCACCACTGCTATTCAACACAGTTAAAACTGTAGCCAGAGGAATTAGGCAAGAGAAGGAAATTAAAGGGATATGAATAGGGAAAGAAAAGCTGAAATTATCTCTTGTTTGTCGATGACATAATCCAATATTTGGAAGATCCAAAAAACTCCACCAGAAGACTTCTGGAATTCATAAATGAATTCAGCAGAGAAGCAGTATTCAAAATCAATACCCATTTATCAATTGGTGTCTCTATGATGACTCTGCTGAAAGAAATCTCCCATTCACAATAGCCTCAAAACAAACAAATGAAAACAAAATAATAACTTTGGAATCAATTTAACAAAAGAGGCAAAGGACCTCTATGATGAAAACTATAGAACACTAAAGAAAGAAATTGAAGAACACATTAGAAGAACACACTAGAAGATCTCCCACATTCTTGAATAGGCAGAATTAATATTGTCAAAATGGCCATACTATACCAAAAGCACTATACAGATTTAATTCAATTCCCATCAAAATTCCAATGACATTCTTGACAGAAGAAAGAAAAAGCAGTCATGAAATTCGTTTGGAAAAGTAAGAGGGCCAGAATAGTCAAAGCAACCCTTAGCAAGAAAATGAAGCAGGAGGCATCACAATACAGGACCTTAAGTTATACTTCAGAGCTATAGTAACAAAAATAGCATGGTACTGGCACCAAGACAAATGAAATAGAAGACACAGAGACAAACCCACATGAATATAGTTACTGCATATTAGACAAAGGTGCCATGAACATATATAGAGTTTTCAACAAATGGTACTGAAAAAACTGGAAATCCATATGTATTAGAATGAAATTTAATCCCTATCTCTTACCCTGCACAAAACTCAAGTCCAAGTGGATCAAAGAACTAAGAATTAGACCACAAACCCTGAACCTGCTAGAAGAAAATATAGGCCCAACACTCCAAAGAATTGGCTCAGGAACTGACTTCCTTAACAATACAACTAAAGCACAAGCAGAAAATTTAAAATCAATAAATAGGATGGCATCAAATTAAAAAGCTTCTTCATAGAAAAGGAAACAAACAAGAGCATGAAGAGAGAGCCTGGGGAATGGGAGGAAATGTTTCCCACTTGCTCCTCAGATAGAGCATTAATCTCCAGTATGCACAAATAACTCAAAAAACTTGACCCCGCAAAGTAAATAACTCAATCAATAAATGGGCAAAGTAACTGAATAGGAATTTCACAGAAGAAGAAATAGGAATGAATGTTCAACAAATATTTGAAAAACTGTTCAACATCTTTAACAGAGAAATGCAAATCAAAACTACACTGAGATTCCATCTTGCTTCAGTCAGAATCGCAATTATCAAGAATACAGTAACAATAAATGTTGGCGAGGATGTGGGGAAAAAGTTGCACTCCTACATTGTTGATGGGATGACAAATTAGTGTAGTCACTCTGGAAAGCAGTATGGAGATTCCTCAACAAACTAGAAATGGAACCACCATAAGGCCCAGCTATCCTATTCTTCAGTATACATCCAAAAGATTTAAAACATCATACTACAGTGACATAGCCACATTAATGTTTTTAGCACCACAATTCAGAATAACTAAGCTATGGAGTCAACCTAGTTGTCCTTCATCAGATGAATGGATAAAGAAGATGTATATATACACAATGGAGTATTATTCAGCCACAAAGAAGAATGACTTTATTTGCTAGTAAATGGATGTAATTGGGGACTAGCATGGTAAGTGAAGTAAGCCAGTCCCCAGAAGTCAAAGGTTGAATGTTTTATCTGCTATGCAGAAGTTAATCCAAAATATGAGGGAGAGTATGTTAAAAAAAAAAAAAGGATAGAAGAAAGATCAGTGGAGTAGATAAAGGGGAATGAAGAGAAGGCAAGAGGGATGGCACAGAGAAAGACAGTGGAATGAATCTGACCTAGCCTTTCTATGTACATATGAATATGCCACTGTGAATCTCATCATCATGTACATCCACAAGACAATAATTTTTTAAAAAAAATTATAGTAAATAAGAGAAAGATCAGTAGAGGGAAAGGAACAGAAGTTGGGAGAAAGGGAGAGGAAGAGGAAGTACTGGGGATGGAATTAGAACAAATTATATTCCATGTTTTTATAATTATGTCAAAATAAGTATATTGTTATGTATAACTAAAAAGAACCAATGACAAAATAAAAGATATTGCATTTAATCTATTTTAAACAGCTAGAAAACCAGACAAAATATATTAAGCAACCGTTTTCACATATTGGTCCATAGGCAACATAGGAATGGATGAAAGAAGAAGAATGTAAACTTCACAAATGTCTTTCCTTAGTGACTAGAGTGATTTCACAGAAAACAAATTCAAAGAGAGTTAATTATCTCACTGAATCGAGGAGACAGAGATAAGAGACTGAAGCTGCAAAAGCAGCTAGAATATGAAAAAAAATATTAGAGCTGCACAGAGAAATTATACCAGATATTTATAGAACAGTCTCATGAAGACTAGTGGTATACTAATCTGTGATGTGAACAAACTACCAAAGGCCTGGAAAAAGAACCATCAAAAAGATAAGGTGAAACAATTTCCAAAGCTCACATGAAGTACAGCATATTTCATGTTACTACCAACTAAACTGCTGATATCTTGTAACACAGGGAATAGTAGATATTGAGGTGTCATTTCAGCGGTGGGGAAAAGTAGCCACAGACTAAAGACTTTTCTGAACTCATACCTACAAAAGCTTTAAAACAATGATTTCATTGTTTTAAAACAATCTTCTAGAAAAATAATCCAACAGTATTGAAAAAAATACAACAAACCACCACTAAAAATGAGAATGTCTAGTGTGTAAAAAGGAGTAGGCATATAAAGAATCAGAAAAAATATGATCAACAATGAGAGAAAATTTTTGCATCTATGTTCATCAGGGATATTGGTCTGAAATTTTCTTTCTTTGATGTATCTCTCTCTGTTTTTGGAATCAGGGTGATACTCACCTCATAGAATGAGTTTGGAAGGATTCCTTCCTTTTCTATTTCATGAAATAGTTTGAGGAGTATTGGTATCAATTCTTCTTTGAAGGTCTTGTAGAACTCTGCTGAGAATCCATCTGGACCTGGGCTCTTCTTGGTTGACAAGCTCTTGATGGTATCTTTTATTTCCTTGCTTGAAATTGATCTAAGTTGTATATGACCTCTTGGTTCAGTTTGGGAAGGTCATATGCCTCTAGAAATCTGTTGGTGTCTTCAGGGTTTTCTATTTTACTGGAGTATAAATTTTCAAAATAGTTTCTAATTATCTTTTGTATTTCAGTAATGTCTTTCATGATATTTCCTTTTTTATCACAAATTTTAGTAATTTTGGTTTTCTCCCTCCTCCTTTTTGTTAGGGTGGCTAAGGATTTGTCAATTTTGTTTATTTTTTTCAAAGAACCAGCTTTTTGTTTTGTCAATTTTTTGAATTGTTTCTTTTGTTTCAATTTCATTGATTTCAGCCCTGATTTTGATTATTTCCTGTCTTCTACTTTTGGTGTTGGTTTGTTCTTTTTCTAAGGCTTTGAGATGAAGTCAAGTCATGTATTTGTTGACTTTTACTTCTTTTAATAAATGAGCTTAATGCAATGAACTTTCCTCTTAGCACTGCCTTCATGGCGTCCCAGAGATTTTGATATGTTGTATCAGAGTTTTCATTTAGATTTAAGAATTTTTTTAATCTCTTCCCTGATGTCTTCTGTTATCCATGTATCATTCAATAGCAATTATTTAGTTTCCAGGTATTAGTTTCTATTTTTTAATCTGTCATTGTTTTCTAATTTTATTCCATTGTGGTCAGATAGGATGCAGGGTAAAAGCTTTTTCTCAGCAAAAGAAACAATCAATGAAGTGAACAGAGAGCCACACACACATCTGATAGAGCACTAATCTCCAGGATATATAAAGAACTCAAAAAACTTAACTCTTTGTCTTTGACTTTTGGCAATTTGACTATGATGAGCCTCAGTGGAGTCATCTTTGGATTGAATCTAATGGAGTACTCTGAACTTCATGCAATTCGATGTGCATATTTTTCCCAATATTTGAGATGTTTTCAGCCATTATTTCTTTAAATAAGCAGTCTGTCCCTATTTCTTATCTGTTACTCAAACTGCCCTAATGCTATGGAGGAAACTGATATTTAGATGTTTAGAGATTAAAACTGGTAGTATACTTTTCATTTCAAGCCTGAAAGTGCAATAACTTTTGTTTTTTGTATCTGTACTCAAAGTATTCAATTCCTATTTCTTCCAACTCAGAATGGCTAGGATGAAAGGGATGGGAGTACTTCATTAACATGGTAATACTATAAAAAAATGCTCTGTTCCTTCAGACACCCTAGAGCTTGGTATTAACATTTATGGGGTTGAAAGGCAGGGAGTGATCATCAGGTCCCATAATGTCATCTTAAGATTTCTTATCAGAAACCTTAGAATGCAAAAGGCAGTACACTTATATATTCAAAAGGATAAAATGACAAAATATAGAAGCCAAAAAATCTGAAAACTGAAAAAGTGTCCTTCCTGTAACAAGGAAGAATTAGATGTGTTCCCAGGTGCCTCAATTTTTCATGTAATTGCCACAAAATACCTTAGACTAGGTAATTTCTTAACAACAGAAATCAACTTCCCAAAGTTCTGGAGACTGGAAAATCCATAGTCAAAGCACCTTGTTCCAGTATCCTCCATGATAAAAGGGGCAGAAGGGTTAAACTCTTTTCTTTTTCTTTCTTTCTTATTTTTTCTTTTTGACATACTGATAATTGAACCTAGGTCCTCAGGCATGTTAGGCAAGTACTCTACCACTGAGGTATATCCCCAGTCCTTTTATTTTGAGACATGGTCTTGTTAAGTTGCTCAGATAGGTCTTGAATATTGATCCTCCTGCCTTAGTTTCCAGAGTAGAAAGGATTATAGTCTGTTATGTTTTGGATACAAGGTAACCTCCCAAAAGCTCTTGTCTTAATAAAGAAATATTCAGAGGTAAAATGATTGGATTGTGAGATCTTTAACCTAATCAGTCCATCATAAGTTGAATGTACTGACTGGCTGGTAATTGTAGGCAAGTGGGGCATATCTGGAGGAGGTGGGTCACTGGCATCATCTTTTTGAAAGATAGTCTGTCCCTCTGACCCTTTGCCTTCTCTTCTATGTCTCTCCTTTGTTGCCCTGAGGTGAGCAGCTTTCCTCTGTTTGTCTATTCACCAATGATGGGCTGCCTCACCTTGGGTTCAGAGCATCAGAGTCAGCCATCTATGGACTGAGACCTCAGAAACTGTGTCCCTCCAGATAAATTTCCTTCCTTGTTCTTATCAAGTGTCTTGGCTGCAGTATTGAAAAAGCTAATTAAAACACAGTCATATGCCATTGCATCCAACTTGACACATGTACTTCTGTGTGTGTTAGGATGAAAGTTGAGCCAGGTCCTTAAGCATGCTATTCTTGGGACTGGAGCCTCATGGTCTAACCTCTTGCTGAATGTCAACCTCTCTATATTGTTACACTGAGACTGAAATGTGAATAAGAATTTCATATTTCATTAAATAGAAAAGACAAACACATTTCAACCACCGCATATGATAAACAAGATCCCAGGTTGTTGCTTTCCACTAGATGTACCCTGTGTGAGGGTAGTCCTTCCGATTGAATGGATTTAGACAGGAACTCAGATCTTGGTAAGGACAGAAAGATCTTGGTAAAGAAAATTCATGAAAATTATAAAGCTAGTGCTACTTTTATTCTCTACAAGATGGAAGAGAATAATACAGTAGAAAAGCCCAATTATATTCTATGGTATTGAACACACAATGTATACACATGTAACATTGTGACATCAGTAACTGAGGGGGTGGGGCAGGAGAAGTAAGGCAGTAAGGTGCCTTCTGTATAATACTGAAGTTACACTGTTCCAATTCACATCAGAGCATATACTCTTCTCATGTTAAATGCAATTCCCCAATGGAAACCACAAGGAAATACCTATAGAACATATCCAAAATGAGAAGTGATGGAATTATAATGTTTCACTATAAACATAAACTAAATAGGAGAGAAGATAATAATATGACATAAGTCACACTGAATCAAAGGTTAGCCTGCTCTCTCTATAACCATGTAAACCATACTAAACCATGTACTCTCTCCATCCCTTATCACCCCAGCCTAGGCAATTATATCATAATAATGCCATTTCTGGAAGAAAAAACAAAGGCCTTATACCTAGCTGTGGAGTCAGAAGCTAAATGTATCTTTTGGGGGAAATAAACCATATACTCTCTAGTTCTATTTTTCTGAGTTTTTATTAATAGGTATTAAATGTTGTCATATGATTTTTCTATATTAATCCATATATTCATATGATCATATGATTTTCTTGGCTTGTTAATAAAGAACATCAGGACTGGAAGAGAAATTTTAGGTCTTGAAGAGAGGGCATATGAACTTGAATACTCAGTATGCAATAAAAGAAAAAAAAATTAAAGACCAAATCAGAACATACAGGTTCTCTGGGACAGCATCAAGAGAACAAACCTGAGAATCAATAGTATAGAAAAGAATGTGGAGGGATAGGCTAAAGGCATTAACATTTTCAATGAGGCATTAACAAAACTTTCCCCATATCCAAAATGAGATACACATCCACATACAGGAGGTATACAGGACCTCACACAGAAAAGATCAGAACAAAACCTCTCCAAGACACATCATACATAAAAATGCCTATCATTGAAAATATTGTAAGAATACTCAAAGCTGCCAGAGAAAATCATCAGTTCACATTTAGAGACAAGGCTTCTAGATTGAGATATTCCAAACAGTAAAAGAAAATAATTGCCAGCCCAGACTCCTATATTCAACAAAGCTCTTTTTCAAAACTGATGAGGAAATAATTTTTCCCTGCCAAGTATAAACTAAAAGAATTCACAGCCACTAAGCCAGCACAACAAAGAATACTCAATGTTAAACTACACACAGAGTTACCCCCAAATAAACCCCAAATCTACCAACTTGATGAAGGTCACTAAAATAGCATCCAATTAAATGAAAATTAAGACAATTTAATATAGCAAACATACCCATTGGCAGGCAACTAAGAACACTGACCCATAATAACACTGAATGTAAATGACTTCAATTCCCCAATTAAATAATATAGATAGCAGAATGGATTGAAAACCAAGATTCTGTTGTACGCTCTTTGCAACAGACTCATATTCTTGGCAAAGACAACCACAGGATTGAAGGTAAAAGAATGGAACAAATATTCCATCTATGTGTCATCTCAAAACAACTTAAAGTAGCTATTCTATTTATCTGGCAAAGCAGATTTCAAGCAAGAATTAATCCAAAGAGACAAAGGCAGCCACTACATCCTGGTAAAGGGAATACTCCAACAAGAAGATATCATAATAGTAAATATGTATGGCCCAAATGTTAGTGCACCTTATTACATTAAAAATAATTCTTGACATTAAATCTCAGATCGACCCCAATATGATAATACTGAGTGATTTTAACACACTTTTATCACCAATAGACAGGTCATCAAAGCATTAATCAGTAAGTATATATCAAACCTAAATAATAGTATAAATCAAATGGATCTCATAGACATCTACAGAATATCTCACCCCAAAACAGCTGAATTTACCTTCTTAGCAGCTCATGGAACATTTTCCATGATAGACTATACTGTAGGCCAGAATGAAAGTCTTATCAAATATTTAAAAATCAATATAATCTGATGCGTCCAATTGGATCATAATGGAAAAAGAGTAGAAATCAACACAAAAAATCAGAAGAACTCACATAAACACATGCAGACTGAACAATGCTCTTTTAAATGAAGGATAGATCCAAGTAGAAATGAGAGCTGAAATCAAGATATCCTTAGAGACAAATGAAAACAAAGATTCAACACATGAAAAATCTCTGGGACATTATGAAAGCAATTTTAAGAGGAAAATTGATAGCATGAGTGCCTACTAAAAAAACAGATTCCCAAAAAGTAAGCTTATGATTTACCTCAAGACCTTAGAAAGGAAGAACTAATTCTAAAAACAATATGAGGTAGGAAATTATAAAGATCAAAGTCAAAATTAATGAAATTGAGAATTTGAAAAAAGACACAGGGTCATGGCAAAAAAGACTTGGTTCCTCGAAAAAGTAAATAAGATTGACAAACTAAGCCCCACCACCAAAAAACAAACAAATAAAAAAACTAAAAGAGAGAAAAGACCCAAATTAACAAAATTAGAAGTGAAAAAGGAGCTCTCACCACAGAAACTTTTTTAAAAAAATATTTTTTTAGCTGTGGATAGACACAATTATTTATTTATTTTTATGTGGTGCTGAGGATCGAACCCAGCGCCTCATGCATGTGAGGCAAGCACTCTACCGCTGAGCTATAATCCTAGCCTCACTCTGATATGGAAAATCTAGGACATATTGACAAAATTTTAGACAAATTGAACCAGGAAGATACATAAAATCCAGATAGAACAATATCAAGTAATGAAAGTGAAATAGTAATTAAAACCCTTCTAATAAAGAAATGTCCAGGACCAGATCGATTTTCAGTTGAGTTCTACCAGACCATTAGCGAAGAACTAACATCACTCATTCTCAAATTATTCCATGAAATTGAAAGGGAGGGAACACTCCCAAATACAATCCATGAAGCGAGTCTAATTCTAGTACCAAAACCAGGCAAAGATATATCAAGGAAAGTAAATTTTAGGCCAATATCCCTATTGAAGAAATATACAAAAATACTTAAAATAATTACAAACCACATTAAAAAACACATTAAGGAGGTGGGATTGTGGCTCAGTGGTAGAGTGCTTGCCTTGCATGTGAGAGGCACTGGGTTTGATCCTCAGCACCACATAAAAATAAATAAAATAAACATATTGTGTCCATCTACAAAAAAAATTTTAAAAAACACATTAAGAAGATATTACAACATGATCAAATGGGTTTCACCTCAGGATGCAAGGTTGGTTCAACATATGTAAAACAATACATGTAATTCATCACATAAATAGAATTAAGGTCAAGAAGCATATGATGATCTAAATAGATGTAGGAAAGGCCTTTGATATAATCCAGCATGCATTCACATTAACAACTTGGAGAAACTAGGGATGGCAGAAATTTACCTCAACAGTATGAGGACTATCAATGACAAATCCAAAGCTAACATCATAATGAACAGAGAATAATTCAAAATATTTCCCCTAAAATCAGGAAAAATGAAACAATTTCTCTTGTCACCACTTCTATTCAACACTGTTTTTGAAACTCTAGTCAGAGCAATCAGAAAAGAGAAGGAAATTTAAGGGATATGAAGAGAAAAAAATTAAAATAAATGGTTGCGATCCTTGATCCTATATCTGAAAGATTCTACCAGGACATTTCTAGAGCTGATAAATAAATATAGCAAAGTACCAGGATACTGGATCAACGTTCATAAGTCAACAGCTTTCTTATACTCTAACAGTGATTTTTCTGAAAAAGAAATTTAAAAAATTGTCATTCACAGTACCCTAAAAAGTACTTGGAATAAGTCTGATTAAAGAGGTGAAAAGATCTCTAGCATGAAAATCACAGAACACCAAAGAAAGAAATTGAAGAAGACATTAGAAGATGCAAAGCCTTCCCATGTGCTTGGATAGAAGAATTAATTATTTTTAATGGCCATATTACCAAAAGAAATATACAGATTAAATGCAATAGCCATCAAAATACCAAAGACATTCTTCATAGAACTAGAAAAAAATAGTCCTAAAATTCACTAAAAAGTATAAGAGACCCATAATAACCAAAGCAATCCTAAGCAAAAAGAGCAATTCCAGACTAATCATAATGCCTGATTTTAAATTATTCTACAGAGCTAAAGTGACAAAAACAGCATTGTATTGGCATCAAAATAGGCAAGAAGACCAAGGAAATATAATAGAAGTCACAGGGACAAAGACGCATACTTACAGTCATCTAATATTTGACAAAGATGCAAAAAATATATGTTGGAGATAAAGTCTTCTTAATGAATGGTGCTGGAAAAACTAGATGTCCATACAGAGAAGAATGAAATTATATCCCTATCTCTCACCCTGCACAAGAGTCAAATCACAATGGATCAAAGACTTAGCAATTAGAGCAGAAATCTTGCAACTGCTAGAAGAAAACATAGTGTCAGTATTCCCTAATATTGGTTCTGGCACTGACTTCCTTAATAAGACCTCTTTGTCAAGCAACAAAACCAAGAATCAATAAGTGGGATACCATCAAATTAAAAAGCTTCTGCACAGCAAAGGAAATAATTAGGTGTATGAAGAGAGACCCTACTGAATGGGAGAAAATCATTGCCAGCTGCCCCTCTGACAGGGAATTAGTATCTAGAATATATTAAAAAAACTCAAACAGGCTAACATCCTCACACCCCACCCCCCAAAATAACCCATTCAATACATGGGCAAAAGGCCTAAAAAGATATTTATCAAAAGAGACATAAATGCCAAAAAATACATGAGAAAAAAATTTTAACAGCTCTAGCAATCAGGGAAATTCAAATCCATCTACACCATGATTTCATCTCACTCCAATCAGAATGTCAATTGCTAAATTAGAACAAGATATATTCCATGCTTTCATAACTATGTCAAAATGGATTCTACTGTCATGTGTAACTAAAAAGAATCAATAAAAAAGGAGTACAGATAATAATAAATACTGGCAAGGATGTGGAGGAATAGTTACACTCATACATTTTTGGTGGGTCTACATATTATTACAACCACTCTAGAAGGCAGTATGGAGATTCCTCAAAATGAAGAATAGAATCACTATATGATCCAGCTATCCCACTCCTTGGTATTTATACAAAAGGACTAAAATCATCATTCTATAGTGATACAGCTATATTAATGTTTATTTATAGCAGCACAATTCACAATAGCCAAATTATGGGATTAGTCCAGCTGCTCATTAGCAGATGAATAGATTAAGAGAATGTGATATATATACACAATGGGGTTTTACTCAGCTATAAAGAATAAAAAATTATGGCCTTTTAAGGTAAGTTGATGGAAATGGAGATCATCATGCAAAGAGAAATAAGCCAGATTCAGAAAATCAATTAAATGTTTTCTCTCACATGTGGAAACTAGAGCAAATTAAGGGAAAAGAATGGAGAGGGGTCAGATATCATAAATACAGAGACAAGATAAGTGGAGTATAAGAAGGAGATTGTGGGAAAGGAAAGGAGGGTTGGGAAAGTAGAGGAAATGCAGAATAAATTCAACAAAATTATGTTATGTCCAACATAAATATGCCACAGTGAATTCTACCTTTATGTATATCTATAATAAACGAATTACAAATAAAGAAAGATATAGAAGGAAGATAGAGAAGGAGAATGGGTGGGGGTGGGGGAAGAGCATGTACTGGCTACTGAAATGGAGCAAATTAAATTCCATGCATGTCTGATTATGTCAAACTATTATGTGTAACTAAAATTCACTAATAAAAGCATTTTAAAAAGGAACAGAATGCAACCAGCCCTGTCTCATGCATTTCTTCTTAGTCCTCTTGCCCATCCTGAAATCTGAATTCTTAAGATAAAGATTTTTTGGTGGGACTGTAAAGTATTATAACCAAAGTTCAAAAGTTTTTTGATGGAATCACATGTTACATATTAATATGTTTGAAATTTTAAAATATATTGTTGCATATAAATATAATTCATTCATTTTCATTTCCATAAAATTCAACTGAATTTATACAGTAAGTCTATCTAGGCTAATGAACATTCAATTTTTTTTTTGTTTGGGATTTTTATCATACTGCTAGTGTAAATAAAGCTGTCATCCTTTGGTGCATATTTGTTTTCCATTTTGTTAGTTACAGACCTAGATATGAAATTGTTTTAGTCAGTTTTTTCGCTTCTGTGACTAAAAGATGTGACAAAAACAATTTTAGTGGAGAAGTTTAATTGCGGGCTTGTGGATTCAGAGGTCCCAGTCCATATTTGGATGGCTCTATTCCTCAGGCCTCAAGGTGAGTCAAGACATCAATGGCAAAAGAGTTTGGTGAAGGGAAACAGCTCACATGATGATCAGAAGGCAGAGAAAGAGAGAGATCTCCACTTGCCTAATCCAAATATATACCCCAAAGCCACACCCTCAATGCCCCACCTTCTCCAGCCACACTCTACCTGCATTCAATTACCACTGGATAAATCCCATCAGGTGATTAATTCACTGATTGGGTTAAGGTTCTCATAACCCAATCATTTTTCCTCTAAACCTTCTTGCATTGTCTTACACATGATCTTTTTGAGGACACTTCACATACAAACCATAACAGAAACCTTCAGGTTGTAGGATATTCGTACATACATATGTTAAAACAAAGTAGATAAAGCTGATAATTTTATAATTTATCCCCACTGTAGCAGATTATGTAAGTTCCTGCCACTTCCATTGGCCCAATATCTTTGCCACCACTACCAATACTACTAATGTGGTTGTGCAAGACATATGTACAATCATTATTTGCTTAACAAAATAGATATATTTTGAGAAATGTGTTGTTAGCCCATTTTGTTATTGTGTAAATATCGCAGAGTGTACTTACACAAACTAAGATGGCTATGATGTCATTTGGTGTTATTCTCTTGTGGGACCACTGCTGTCATCCATCATTAGCTGAAACACAATTATGTGTTACATGCCTGTTATGTGTGTTTTATAGGTGTTATTTTATTTTTGTCATTTGGATATCTTCTTTTGTGACATGTCTGTTCAAATTTTTTCTGTAATTTTTCTATTTAATTCTTTTTCTTCTTGATAATTTATTTTTTTTTTTTTTGGTACTGGGGATTGAACTCAGGGGCACTCGACCACTGAGCCACATTCCCAGCCCTATTTTTGTGTTTTATGTAGAAACAGGGTCTCACTGAGTTGCTTAGCGCCTCGCCGTTGCTGAGGCTGGCTTTGAACCCGCGATTCTCCTGTCTCAGCCTCCCTAAGTGCTGGGATTACAGGCTTGAGCCACCGCGCCCGGCGTCTTCTTGATAATTTATGAGCAAGAGAAGTACTAATGGGGACTCAGAGGGAAGGTGAAGGATGGTAGGGAAAGATTCAATATTCTTAGTGCATTCCTAAGAGGCCATGAACAGAATGTTGTTAGAAATACAGAAAGCAAAGGCCATTCTAAGGAAATCTCTGGTGGAAACATATTATGGAAACTGGAAGAAATGGGAGCCTGTTAATGAAGAGCAATTTCTGTGATGAAATAGAATATTTGGCAGAACTATCAAAGAAAATGTTGAAGGTGCAGCATGGCTTCTCTTGACTGTTTACAGTAAAACATGAAAAATGAGTTAAGAATGGAAATTATAATTAAAAGGTAAACAGACCTTAAAGATTGGAAAAAATTTCATCCTGGCCATATTGTAATGAATGAAAAAATGTGTTCAGGAAAGAATGCCAATGGTGTGCCTTAGCAGTCATTTGTTTGATAAGGAAATTAGTATGGAAGGGCAGAAGCCAGATGCTATTCATCAAGACCATAGAAGAATAATCTCAAAGGTATTTTGGAGATTAATGGTCCTGACACTACCATTACTGTCCCAGAGTGTAAAGGCCAGACTTTGTCACAAGAGAGATCTCAGTTGCCACTGATACCTTGGCACCACTGCCTAGGGCTTCCTCAAGTCTCTGCTTCTTATATTCTGGTACACTGGTCCTCAGCCATTATACATGCAGCTCCAGCTAAAGTATGGGCCACAGTGGCTGCCACTTAGGAGGGCATAGGTGGCAAATATTGGTGATGTCCATGCCTTGCCACCTCCATTGGTCCATGTTCAAAACTGTGGGGCAAGCTGCCTTCACCTTCATTTCAAAGTATGCCCCAGAAGGCCATGGAGCCCAGGCAGAGAACTGAGAAAGCAGAATCAGAGGAAAGACTCTGCTAGGGAAATGTCTAGTTGAGCTTTTAAAAAAGTCCCAAATGGTAGATCCACCAGCCTGACTTCAGCTTGGGAGTGCTGCAGGCATGAGATCCCAACCCATAAAAGCTGTGGCATGGGCTATGCCCCAATCAGCAGAACCATGAAAACACAGAAAATATGTTCTCTGACTTAACTACCTTCCCTTCCTAAGTCAGATGACACATATTCATAATCTCTTAATTCTGCTGTCCCCTTTTCTTTGCAGGTCAGTGTCTTGAGAAGAACCCTGAAAATGCTTGAGATCAGCCATTTTCCAGAGTAATTACTTGGGCCAAAGAATAACCATATATTCTTATATTAAATTAAAATGAAGATTAGGCCTGAAGAATCCCCAAGCACACAAAACTTCAGGCCTTATAAGTGACCATATCATTGCTTGATCTGCAGACAAATGAAATTTCAACTATTTCTTATAAATGCCTATATTAAAGGAAAGCAGAACTTTATCTCAATCAATCAGTAGCAACCATCAAATTTATAATTATTTAACTGAAGTCTTTCCAACAGGATAAACTAATAAGGCATTAAGTAACTGTAACCTGTGAAATATTTTGTTTTAATTTTATGTCCGTTCTGTAAAAGTCCCCGTTTGTGTTCCTTTAGAGGAGCTCCTAAACCAGTTCTGGTTTGGAGCTGCCCATTCATGATTTGTTTGCTCAAATAAACTCTTTAAAATTTTTACAGTGCTTCAGTTTACCTTTCCTAACAATATGCTGTCCCAAAGTCCCTTCCACCTCTTTTTTCTTCCATTGGCTGTTGCAGTCATCTTTCCTATCAAAGGCTTTTCCAGTGAAAAAGCAAATACCTAATATCTATGTGCACATACATTTGCCATAGATATACCTTCTGATAGAAAACTCCAATAACACACGATAGATTTTTTTCAAGTACTTTCTCTTACTGATGACTTCGAGTTTGTTTGGAGCTCCAAACTTTAGCTTATTTTCAAACTTAGCTTTGAAAATACAGACATAGAGACAAATATACAAAGAAATGTATTATTTGAAAAAAGTTGATTCCAAATTAGCAAAGAAAAGAGGTATTAGAAAATGGTATTAATATAATTCTTTGTCATCAGGAAAAAATATAGCTTAATCTTTATTTCATACCTTACATTTAAATGAATTATAGATAGATTAAATATTTAATATGTAAAAGAAATAATTTATTAGTGAGAACATAATTTTTTGTTGTCGTAAAAGAAGGCCTAATTCAGAGCCATAAAAAGAATAAAAAATAGAATCACAAAAATCTATCCATGTGAAAAGATCATCCTAAACAAAGTCTTAAAGTAAACCAAAGCAGAAAAAAATCTTTTCAAATTACATCTCAGAGAAAGGTAATACCCCTAATATGTAAACAGCTTTTACAAATCTTTACAAGAAAGGCCAGCAACTCTGCAGGAAAATGGACAAAGAATAGAAATGTCACAGTACAGGAAAAGCTGTTCAATTTCACTGAAGACACAAGAAAATTCGACTGATATAATGGCACATCAATTTTTACTTAACAAATTGACAAAAGTTTGATTAACACTATTGTTAGAAAGGTTGTGGGAAACTAGGCATTCTTAAACAGTGCTGGTAAGGGTATAGTTTGGTACACCCTTTGCAGAGGGCTATGACTCAGAATAAAAATTAATTTGTATTAAGTTAGACTTTTAACAGAATAAAATCTAACTTCCAAAGATCTGATATCTGCTTGATATCTGTAGTTCTGAGCCTTCCTCTTAGTATAAACCTCCAGAAGAAATGTAAATACTTTCTGGAGGGTGGTAACATCATCTAGAAACTCAAATTATAAAGTGTATGTCTCAATTTTAAAAAATACATATTTTCAAAAAATATATAGCACATTTGAATATAATGTACAAAAACCAAGATAATATTTGTAATTACCAAATATGGAGCTATCAAACACATATTTAAAGTAACTACATTCAACATGTTCAAAGAAGTAAAAAAGAGTAATATTTAGGAAAAGAACAGAAACCTTTAAAAGAACCAAAGGGAAAGTCTAAAACTGAAAAATAAAATAACTCAAATAAACTTCATGGTGGATCTACCATCATATTAGTTGGAGAGGGAATTAGTGGCATCTAAAAGCCAAGTCAAAAGAAAATGAAATCCAAGGAGAAAAAATACAGAAAATATAAAATCAACCAAACAAAACAGTACAACTGTAATATCAACTTAACAACCTTCTAATAATATCAGAAGTGGGTACACTAACTCAAGTTTGATATCAAAAAAGAACAACTATCTTAAGTTTGAATTATTATTTTTCTCATACTACATTCAATTTAATGAAAATACAGGTAAAGATTTCTTCTAATTTTAAAGACCTCACTCAAGTATTTTAAAAGAAACTTCTAAAATGTAAAAATTAAATAATACAAATGAGAAAGAAAGTTTACTTACATTCCATATGCTGAGTTTACAGAAAGACTAGTAATCTGTTGAGGAGGCTCACCATCTACCCACACCAACTGGATAACAAGTTCTGCTTGATATCCTGGAGGCATTCGAACTGGTCGTGTCTTAACACTATATGAAAGAGAAAAAATTAATTCTATCACATACGGTTTAAATAACCATACCCATGTTTATCTTGAGAATTTATATTGAATCATCCTATAGAAATATTTAATATAGCCATTGGGCACATCATGAATGTGGACAGTATTTTCTAACTTTCCCAAACTCTTATCAAATCCCTTACTTCTTTAACATATTTTGTTCCACTGTCCCAGATGTGGAACACCTATAAAAAACTTACATTGTAATCATAAACACTAAAATAATTATGTTTTTATAGGTCTATTCCTTTGAGAAAAGTAATAGGTGAAAGACTAGAGCATTTGGAAAAAAATATATACTTCATATATATTTTAAAATATACATAAAGTACTTAAACTCTAGATTATGATTTCTAATCTATTTTAATGCAGCTATAGCAACTGTTTTTAAATATTTGCAAAATTGAACACTGGGAACTTAATGGTTAACCTTTTATTCAGTCAGGTCCACAACTTTAACTATTCTTTATCATTTCCTTTAAATTATTTTATTATATAATTGTTTTCTTATGCAATAATTGTTACATATGTATAAATTATGAAGTATAACAATAAAAAGAATGACCATTAAACTACCACCCACCTAATGTTTTAATCATTCAATACTTGAATTCCTGCTCTTTTCCTCTAGACCTACACTACCTGTAGACTTCTTTAATACAGTTGATACCAATTTCTAAACCTCATGGCATCCAGTTAAAAAATATTAAAATCATTCACTAATATTCCTCTCTCATACTTGACACCCAATTATCAAATGCTATTGATGCTACCTTCAAAATATATCTAGAACCTGATAACTTTTTACTTCTTCATTACTTCTATACTATTACAGCTGCCAAACAAAAATACAGGATGTCTATTTAAATTTAAATTTCAAGTAAACAATAGGTTTTTAAAAGTACGTCCATTGCAACATTGAGGATTGTTATGGTTTAGATATGAAGTGTTCCCCAAAAGCTGATGTGTGAGACAATACAAGACAGTTTAGAGGTGAAATTATTGGGTTATGAGAGCTTTAACCTAATCAATAAATAAATCCCCTGATAGGGATTAAATTGGGTGGTAACTGTAGGAAGATAGGGCAAGGCTGGAGGAGGCAGGTCATTGGGAATATATCTTTGTAATGTATATTTTGACCATGGTGAGGGGAGTTTCTCTCTCTGCTTCCTGACGCTATGTCTCCAGCTGCTTTGCTCTGCCATACACCTCTGCCATGATGTTCTGCCTCACTTCAGGCCTCAAAGAATGAAGTTGGCCATCTATGGACTGAAATCTCGAAAACCATGAGCCCCAAAATAAACCCTTCTTCCTCTAATTGTTCTTGTAAGATCTTTTGGTCACGGCAGTGAAAAACTGACTAAAACAGGGATACAGTAATACTAAAAAATACCTATTATCTATACAAACTTTAAATTTAAATGGGTAGGCAGTATTTTATTTATTAAATAGGGAAGCCTTTCCTTTCCTTCTTTGTCTTCCTGGGATTCAACTCAGAGGCACTTGACAACTGAGCCACATCCCCAGTCCTACTTTGTGTTTTGTTTAGAGACAGGGTGTCACTGAATGGCTTAGCGCCTCGTTTTTGCTGAGGCTGACTTTGAACTTGCAATCCTCCTGCCTCTGCCTCCCAAGCTGTGGGATTAAAGGTGTGTGCCACGGTGCCTGGCTAACTTTATTTCTAATTAGTTTAGAACAATAGTCACCTAACTGAGCTCATAGCTTTTACCATTCCCTTCGTCTCCTAATCCACTTTCAATACAGTTACTAAATTATCTATTTAATACTTAAATCTGACCATGTCACTCAAAACCTAAAAAGACTCATTCTCTATTTGGAATAAAAGTTAAGGTCCTTAAAATGGCCTACAATTGGCCCATCTGACTTCATCTCCTACCACCCTGCCCTTTCCCATAGCTCTAACCACACTGACTTCTTTATTTTTCCTTGAATACCCCAAGCACTTTAAGGCCTTTACTCTAGCTATTTTTTTCTGCCTGTAACATTTTTTCCCATATATTCTTTGGCTAATTTCCTCACTTCCTTCAAGTTTTTCTTTAGATCTCACCCTCTTAACAAGGCTTATGATGACCGGAGTAACACACAGAGTAACATTGGCAAAAATTTTTTTAAAAATCAAATTATAATATATACATGCATATACATGTATATATTGATAAGAACTGTAATACTGCTAAAAATTAAGAGTTGATGATTAAAATACTTTTTAACTAGCTAATATATATGGCAGACTAAATTCAGCAAAGGAAAGGGTCTTAGGGATGAATGCTGACAGAATTTGGCAAAGTGTGAATTATATACAATTTAAGAACCACTCAGAATAGAATGAAATTCACTTAATAATATTCCTTGCTTCAGTTTTTGCTTCATAGTCCTTAGATCCTAAGCACGTAACATAGGATTATACTGATTTTCCCCCTTTGATTCTCTTAATTATCTTTAAGATTGTCCTCACTATTTTACAAGTCAATCCTCTTATTACATGTCAACAATTGTTATTGCTTCACACCATCTCCACTACCAGAAATTTGTTGATAACATTGGTTTTAGTCTCTCATCATTATTTGAAAAAATTATCTAACTTTTTTGATAATTAATAGACTCATGCTTTCATGAAAATCTTCTAACTTAACAAACAGATCTACATATAGTGCTTTCTTGAACTTTTTTGTTCTCTTTCCAGTTTTAATTTTAAAAGAAATAAAATAGACAAAGTGACATATAGGGGGAATTAAATATATAAACTGATAATATTATGAAAGTTTTCTGTCCCTCATTCCCCCACCCACTACTTTTCTTTTTTAACTTTGTAAGAAAAATTTGGGAAGGAAATTAAGAATTACTACTAATTGCATTGAGTTTATTCCTGAAATCTTATCTCTAAATTTTTCATGTTTTCATAAGAAATGAGGAAACTAGTTGTCTAGAGTTCTTCAAGAAGATGTGTATATTTTCATATGGGGCTTAGAGAAATTCCTTATTTTGGCTTAATTCTTCATTCTATTAACACTAGAAACATTTGTTTTGATAGTAGAGAAGCACTAACACGTTATACTCTACACTAAAAAGAATGCAACTATTAAGATAAATATCATTATAGGCTTTATTAACTAGGTTTTATTTGATAATAATGCTAAACTTTGTTTAGATATATTGAGTAAACACCATTTGTTAATAGCAATAGTTAGAAAAAAGAAATATTATACAATATACTAGCAATCATGAGAGAAATTTACATTTTCTTATTGTAAATAATAATCTTGGTTTTCTTTTTGATTCTAGGAAGGTTAAAGAAATTTCATAAACTTATTTTTTCAACTGAAAAGTACCAAGCAAGTGGCCAATTTTTGCCACGTCAAACTTCCTATTCTATCAAAGGATATTTTATTTAGGATCTTTCTGGGATATAAAGAAATGTATAAATAAGTAAACAAAGGATGAAAATACTGTGCTCTATGACAACAACTTAAGAGAGAACAGTGAATTCATTTGTCACAGTTTCCAAGAATTATATAATTTATATGTAAAGTATGTTAAAATTAAAAATTTTAAACCCTTACAATTTAAAACTCTTACTTGAGGCATGGGATACTGTCCTTTGTGACTCCTTCACTAGCCACTGTGTTAGTGCTCCCTGAAAGACTCCTTGAAGAAGGAAGCTGAGATGAGAGATCTGGAAATGGAGGACTTGTTTCTGGTTCAGGAGTAATAATATCTTCAACATCATACTGAAGTCGTACCTCTAATGACTTAAAAAAAAATCAAGTTTTAGTTTAACCTGCATCATAATAATAAATAAACACATTAATATATCTGATAGCTTTTAGTAATTATTTACAACTTTTCAGATTAATACATTCAATTTCAACTTATAGCAAAGTTGAGAGGTATTTCAAATTGAATTAAGTAGTAAATTATATGGAAAATTCAATGGCTGTCACAGCAAAGTAATTTTTATTCTCCATAATTATAAAAAAATACCTGCCAGTGGAGATAAAGCTTTTATATAATAAATATTTCTTAAGATAAATTATAAACTGCATTTTGAAATATGACAAATGAGACAGTCATCATGATTATTCCAATGAAAGAAATTAAATTGTATGTATGTTTGTGCGTATAATGTTTCACATTATTTATATAAAACTTTTAGTTTAAAAAATCTTCATTTCATTTTGACTCTCATTCAGTAAAAGTTTTCCAAAAGAAATTCCACATTTTTGATATTTGTTTCATTTCTATAGTTTTTACTTGTTTAATTTCATTAGTTTGAGCATAATTACATAATGATGATTTTTATAGGAATATAAAGGTAATCAAAAAACCTTTTTAAAAACTAAATTATTTAAAAATAGTACTGAGCGAAGCAGGAGGCATCACAATACCAGACCTTAAACTATATTACAAAGCTACAGTAACAAAAATGACATGGTACTGGCACCAATAGACATGTAGACCAATGATACAGAATATAAGACACAGAGACAAATACACTTAAATACAGTTATCTTATACTAGACAAAGGTGCCAAAAACATACATTGAAGAAAAGATAGCCTCTTCAACAAATGGTGCTGGGAAAACTGGAAATCCATATGCAGCAAAATGAAACTAAGCCCTGTCTCTCAATATGCACAAAATTCAACTCAAAGTGGATCAAGACCTGGGAATTAGACCAGAGACTCTATGCCTAATAGAAGAAAAAGTAGGCCCAAATCTTCATCATGTCAGATTAGGGCCTTACTTTGTTAACAAGACCCCTATAGCGTAAGATGTAAAATCAAGATTCAGTAAATGGGATGGATTCAAACTAAAAAGCTTTTTCTCAGCAAAAGAAACAATCAATGAAGTGAACAGAATGCTGATATTCTGGGAACAAATCTTTGCCACACACACATCTGACAGAGCACTAATCTCCAGGATATGTAAAGAACTCAAAAAACTTAACACCAAAAAAACAAACAACCCTGTCAATAAATGGGCCAAGGAGCTGAACAGAAACTTCACAGAAAAAGGTATACAATTGATCAACAGACATATGGAAAAATGTTCAACATCTTTAGCAATCAGAGAATTTCAAATCAAAACTACCCTAAGATTTCATCTCATGCCAGTCAGAATGGCAATTATCAAGAATAAAAACAATAAGTGTTGGCGAGGTTGTGGGGGAAAAAGGCATGCTCATACATTGCTGGTGGGACTGCAAATTGGTACAACCAATCTGGAAAGCAGTATGGAGATTCCTTAGAAAACTTGGAATGGAAACACCATTTGACCCAGCTATCCTACCCCTTGGTCTATACCGAAAGGATTTAGAAACAGCATACTACAGTGACATAGCCACTTCAATGTTTATAGTAGCTCAATTCATAATAGCTAAACTGTGGAACCAACCTAGCTGCCCTTCAACAGATGAATGGATAAAGAAGCTGTGGTACATATACACAATGGAATATTACTCAGAAATAAGAGAATAAAATTATGGCATTTTCAGGTAAATGGATGGAGTTGGAGAATATCATGCTAAGTGAAGTAAGCCAATCTCAGAAAACCAAATGCCAAATGTTCTCTCTCATAAGTGGATGCTGATCCATAATGTAGGGGAGGACATGAGAAGAATGGAGGAACTTTAGTCATAGGAGTGTAAGGGGGGAGGGGGCATGGGGCCAGTAAAGATGGTGGAATATAATGGACATCCTAGCCCTAGCTTTATGTATGACTGCATGTATGTTGTGATTCTACATCACATACAAACAGAGAAATGAAAAGTTGTGCTCCATCTGTGTACAATGAATCAAAATGCATTCTGCTATCATGTAAAAAAATAAAAATAAAAAACAATAAAAAATAAAACAGTACTTATGATTGCATTAAATGCTTTAATTAAAACTGATATTAAGAGATGGAGATAAAGCTTAGTGGTAGAGCACTTGCCTTGCAAGTGTAAGACCCTGGAATTATCCCTAGCACCTCAAAACAACAACAACTGTTTTTATAATAAATTTACAATGTTAAAATGCATATTCTTGAGAATGAAAATAATTACAAAAATTATAATACGGGGTGGTGAATATAGCAATATTACTAATGACTGTTAATATCTTAAATTACAAAAAAGCCAATAGTGATGAAAATAATAATTATCAATTATTGAGTACTTAAAAGCTGCTAATATTTTTATATAATCATCATAAGAGTCCTATGAAATTGCTATTAGTACTTCCAGTTCATTTTTATTTTCCATTTTATTTACAAAGAGAATTATGTAGGAAATAAAAGTGAATTGTACTCTGACTAGTACTGCCTACAGCCTTATAAGTTGCAGAGAGTCACATTCAATAGTAAAGCTAGAAGTAAAACCTAGGTATGTATGACTTAAAGTTCAGGCTTTTAATATAATATAAAAATGTGATATTAATTTAGCTATTGAGGTAAAATACTCATACACAGACCTAGAGTAAATAAATTTTCATTTTCTGGTAAAATGGCAAAATAATAGACTATATCTATTATCTAGAGGTATCTTAAATTAGATTTAATCTATCTCATCAGAACATCAAAATCTCAAATAACTACAATATTTCATTGGTGTAAAATTCCTCAACAAGACTTCGAAAGTTCAAGAAGTAAAACCAAACATCAATAAACAGGATGGTATCAAACTAAAAATTTTCTTCACAGTAATGGAAACAATCAAAAAAGCATGTAGAGAGCACCTACAGAATGGAAGAAAAGCTGTGCCACCTACTCCTCAGGGCATTAATATCCAGGTTATACAAAGAGCTCAAAGAACTTAACACCAAAAAAAAAAAAAAAATAACCCAATCGAAAAATAGGCAAAGGAACTAAACAGACACTTCTCAAAAGAACAAATATGTATGAATGGTCAACAAATATATGAAGAAATGTTTAATATCTCTAGCAATAAGAGAAATACAAATTAAAACCACACTGAGATTCCATCTCACTCTAATAAAATGGCAATTGTCAAGAATACCAGTAACAAATGTTGGTGAGGGAAAATAAATGTTGTGGGGAAAAGGGTACATTTATACATTGCTGGTGGGACTGCAAATTGGTGCAACCACTCCAGAAAACAGTATGCAGATTCCTAAGAAAACTTGGAATGGAACTACCATTTGACCCAGTTATCTCACTCCTTGGTATGTACCCAAAGAACTTAAAATCAGCATACTATAGTGACAGGGCCACATCAATGTTTATAGCAGCCATTAGATAAATCATTGAGGAAAATGAGAACAATATGATTTTTAATAACAGATGAGCTTAAAATACTAAGCTCATTTTGATACTGAAAGAAAATAATAAGTTTTAATAGAGAACTGTTTCTGTAGTTTTAAACTAAGCCGCATGTTATATTAAGTAACAAAATTCTGTGAATTATATTAGTGGGCACATACTACATTCTTGATGGCTTAAAATCTTACCAAGAAGTAGCCCAAATCTGATAATTGCTTTAATAACTGCAAATATGAAAGTTAAAGTTTAAATAACTTACCACTATTTCTGTTGTAATTTCATGTCTGCTGAATTTATAAATTATGACATAAGCAGAGACTCCTGATACACAAAATATTCTGCTCTCTGGACACCAGTAAATCATCTGAATGGCATATGGATCTTCCTCTACAATTTCACAAGTTTGTTTGCCTTCTCCTATCTTCTGCTTTTCAAAGACTTTTGAAGTTTTTAGCTTGTACAGCATCTGCAGAGTTACTGCAAGACATTGAAACATAGTTACTTTCTAATTAGAATATAATTCCTAGATATTGCTAAAGCTTATTCAATGTATTTATTATACCACAAAAAACCCCAAGTAAAGAAAATTACATTTAACCAGTAACCATTCGATATAATGATCTAGTATCAGTACAATACTGGGAGGAAGACCATGGAGGTAGAGGAAACATTCTTTGAGCATTTCCATCTATCAAGCAATATGTATTTGCCGAGAAAAGTCCTATGATGTCAGTAGCTTTTATCCCTTATTGACTGAAACTGCGGTTCAGAAATTTTACAATGGAAATATTTAACATCATTCTCTCCTACAGGAGATTCCTCAATCTTTTCTCACAATATTACCTTTTGATTGCTAGATAAATGTTTGATGCTGTCCTCAAAGTGTTTACCCCACTCAAAAATTTTTTATTACTTCACAGGATGAGAAACACTGTAATTTACCAGCTAGCAAAATTGGGAAATCAAGAATCTGTAATTATTTAAGAAAGATCTCTTCTGAATGACTCTGTCAAAAAAGGATAAAATATTATCTCATAATATTTGGATTTGGGAATTGTTTTCAAGAATATTTGGCAGGAAATATTTTTCAATTTGAGAACATGATATCAGCCCACCCATAAAACGATCTGAAGCTACAAATGATTCCTGATAAAAATTTCAAAAATTAAGAATTCTTGCAAAATGCACAATCTAAATTTAATTTTCAGAAGCATTAGTCAAAACCAACTTGAAGGTGATTCTTCTCTTATAACTGTCCTGAACTCAAAAATATTACTGTCATGAAATAAAGACCCAATATATAGGATAATTAAATACAACAAACTATCCTACAATGTCTTTGTTATAAAGGATATTATTGGGAGAATTGGCAAAAATTGAATAAGATCTGAAGATTATAAGATAATAGCTTTGTATCAGCATTAGTCTGTTTTTTTATTTTTAGTCTAGTTTTGATAACTACACTTAGGTTACATAAAAGAATGCCCTTATTTGTGTATTTAGGTATACAGTGTTAGAGGAGCACTGTGTCTACTCTCAAATGGTTTTAAAAAGCTGGATGCATTTATGTTCATATTTTGTGTATATATGTGTACATCGGTGTGAGAGAATAGCATAAGAAGAGAAAAAGAGTAAGAAGAAATGGAGATGGAGGAATGGAGGGTAAGGGAGAAAGTGAGATAGACTGGGGTTGGGGGAACAAATGTAGGACACATTGAAATTGGGGAAACCTGGATGAAAGTTATACAACATGTCAGTACTTTTTTTGAAAATTTTATGTAAATGATGTCATTTTACTTTGAAATGATATCAAACTAAAATAGCTTCTAAATTGGCAATGAAAGTAATAAAAACAATGTTTTATTAAAATTAACTTCGTAACATATTATTATGCATGCTAAGGGGGTGCTATGCCTTCTACTAGTTGTAGAGTTAAAGGGTCCTCTCTCATTTTAGAAGCTAAGGAATGACTATGCATTAATTTTGTTCCAGGAACAAACTCAGATTTGCATGAAAATATTCTTCAAAAGAAAATCTGTTGCCCTTCACTTGCTCTTTATTGTGGGAAGTCAGAAAGCGGCTCAGCATCCAAGGCTTTAGATCTTTTAATCTTTTTCTAATGCTGATCGTTTGCTTCATTGCTGCAGGATTCAACCATGTGGATAACAGCATCAAGAAACAACTTTGTTCTTTGCTTTTTTCTGTATATTATAGTCTGACTCAAAGGGTCTTCATTACTGTAGTTTCAGATATAACTTTCATGCTGCTTCTTTATTAGTTTCCATTCCTGCTTGTTCTCCCTATCAGCTGGAAATTTTTACTTGCATTTTATGATGTTACTGTCAAATTCAGGCTTCAAAACCTCTCATATTCCTTATTTTCACAAGAGTTAACTACATCTTCCTGGTTGTACATTCTCAGGAACCTAAAATCTTTACTAATTTATTCATCTCATCCTTTTCTTATTAAAATCTTAATTATCTTCCAAAAATTAACATTAATTGTTACTCCATTAAAATATAGTCCCTGGATCTACTGGGTCTAAGTAAGTCTCTGCTATTTCTGGTAAAAAATAGAATTTTGGTTTTACTACATCCTTATATGTTTTGCCTTGATTTATGTATGTGCATTTGTCTTTTCTTGGGAGTGTAAGTTTTCTAAAGGATATAGATGGACATATTGAAGAATCAAGGATATTTGCATGTCCTTCAACACTCCGTAGAATACCTTATTTATTTCTAAATCACACAATTCTCAAGAATATGTAGAAGTTTTACTATTAGCAAATAATTTATTTGGATTTCCACAGGACTTAGTAGATGAGTGGAAATGAAAAGTCAAGACTAGAGAGATAAAAGTACTTGTCCAAGACCATACAGCCAGGAGGCAAAGGAAATTCCTTCAATAGAGTTAATGTGACAAAAATTTGATATTATTTTCTGGTGCACCATACTCTTTATAAATAAAATGGATTGCTGACAGAATGACTTAGCCTTTGTTCTCTATTATAGAAAAAAAGCACTACTATTTACCTATCTACATGAATGTGTATATATATATATATATACATATATATATATGTATATATATATATATGATTTTAAATGATCTGACAATATAGAAAATAGATCTTTGTAACAGCCATATATTTAGGCTAAAAATATTTCTGAAATGTTAATTGTTCAAACCAAAAAGCAGTGGATACTACAAGTAAATATTAACCAAGTGTTTTTGACTATATAGGGATAAACTTAAAACTTACTTGCAGAGGCATCCCAAAATTTTATTGATCCATCTGCATGACTAGATAAAAGAAATTAGTATTAATTAAAGTACACCATATAAAAAATCATCATCACTCCAAATGTATAAAAACTTGAGTTACTGTTATTATTTTTTATTTAAAAATACCATTATAATGAAAATCAATGTATGATAAACCATTTCTAAACTCAAAACAATAATTTTTTTAAAATAATACACTAAAATTTAAAGGTCAGAAAAAGAACAGTTCCTTAGATTTTACTGTAAGATTTTATATGTAATAGCAGTGAAAAATGGCCTATGGAAAATGAATGATAATCTCAAGTAAAATCACTTCTATTCAATGAAAAAGATAACATATAATTCTGAAATTAGCAAAATATAAAAACAAATCCCTAAGCCTATTTAAAATCATCTCATGATTCACTTAGAATTGACATTACATCATGTCATGTCATGTATGTGAGACCTTGGGTTCAAGTCTCAATACTGGAATATTAATATGCAAATTAAAATGAACACTATACAGAAAGAATAATACATTATAACTGAGCGAGGTTTATCTTAGGAATGCAAGGCCAGTGAAACATTTTTTAACAAATCAATTACTGTATAATAATTCACCATACTGTCAAATTAAAGAAGAAAAGCAATAGATGCAGAAAAGGAATTTGATAAAAATTTACTGTCTATTCATGAAAAAAAACTCACAATAAATTAGGAATACAAGAAATTTCTTTGACCTGATGATGGGCATCTAAAAACAACTTACAGATATTGCCTAACATACACAATGATAAAAAAACAAATTTTTTCCCCACTAAAGATCAGGAACAAAGCAAAAAGTTCACTCTCACCATTCTTATTTAACATTATATTGGAGATGTTAACCACTGCAGTAAGGTAAAGAAACAAAAGGCTCACAGACTAAAAAGAAAGAAATATAATTATTTGTATTTGCAGATTACCTGTTTCATATGGAGAATATCCCAAAGATTCTATAAAAGCTATACTAGAACTCAAATGATTTCAGTACAATTATAAGATAAAATACAAATATATAAAAAATCAATTGTTTCAATATAGTAAAAAAACTATTGGAAGTGTAAAGTACAAAATACCATTAAAATAGTAACAAAACCACAAAATATTTAGACATAAAGATAATTTATGCTGTATCTGTATGCTGAAACTATAAAATGCTGAACAAGGAAATAAAAGAAATTAATAAAAGGAGAGATATAATATATTCTAGATAATTGTAAAACTTTCTAAGTGTTGGTTTGCCCCAAATGGTGTATAGATTCCATGTAATCCCAATTGAAATATAATAAAATTTTTCCATAGAAATACCCAAACTAATTCTAAAATTTATATGGAAAGGTAAAAACAAAATTTTGAAAACTAAAATAAAAGTGGAAGACTCAACTACTATTAAGTTTCACTCTAAAATGAAGTTACTGTGCTATTGAGAGAAAAAAAAGGCACTTACAATCAATATTATATACAGAAGTAGACCCACACATATTTGGTCAATTGATTTGGAGGGAGGATGGTCACAGAAAATGTGCTTTACTTTAACAGATTTATTAAGTTATCATTTACACACCATAAAATTTAATCATTGTGTATAATTTGATAATTTTTGACAAACTAATATAGTAGTCATAGTGACATCATCAACCAGTTTTAGAGAATTTCTATCATCTCAAAAAATAATCTCATTCCAACATATAACCCTCCTTCCCATCCCCACTATATTCCCACTGATTTATTTTCTGCTGGTATATATTCCTTTTTGTCCATAGAATTTTCATGGAAATGTCTGCCTTTTTCATTTCGCAAAACGTTTTTTTTTTTTCAGCTTTAAAGTTTATTTATTTATTTATTTGTTCTATTTAGGTTTACATGATAGCAGAGTGCAATTTGATTCATTGTACACAGATGGAGGATAACATTTTATTTCTCTGGTTGTATGTGATGTAGAATCACAACATACATGCAGTCATACATAATGTGTGTTGGAGGTTGTTACAATAAACATATCAAAAGGAAAAAATTTTAAATTTAAATTTATTTTTTAACTGATAAATATTTATAGGGTACAATATGATGTTTGGTACATTTATACATTGTATACTGTTTAAATCAGGAAATATATGTATGTCTTCAAATATCATTTCTTCATGGGAAAATATTGAAAAGTCTTTCTTTTAGCTTTGTGTTATATACAGAATTTTACCATTCTCTATAGTCACCCCACTGTGCAATAGCACACCAGAACTTTTTCCTCCACACAATAACTTGGTACCCATTTATCAAGTACCTTTTCCTCCAACATTCTCTTCTCAACCTCTGGTAACCACCATTCTATTCTCAACTTATAGTAGATCAGCTTTTTAAGATTATACATGAGTGAGATCATGTGATATTGTTTTTCTGTGCACAATTTATTGCACTTAACATATGATCTCTAGTTCTAACCATATGGTCACAAATAACAGGAATTCATAACTTTTTAAGGATATATGTACCACATTTTCTTTATCCATTCATCAGGTAATAAACATTTAGATTGTTTCCATTTCTTGGCTACTGTGAATACTGTGACAATGCACACAGGTGTACAGATGTTGTTTCAGCATATTGATTTCATTTCCTTGGATATTTACCATGTAAGGGGATTGTTGGATTATTTGATAATCCCATTTTTAATTTTTGAGGCACTTCCATAGTGTTTTCCATATGGATGCATTCATTTGTATTCCCAACAATAGCGTACAAGGGTTCCCTTTTCTCTACATCCTTGTCACACTTGTTATCCTCTCTTTTCAAATAATAGCCATTCGTACTGGAGTGAGATGATACCTTATTGTGATTTCAATTTGTATTTCCCTGAGGCTAGTATGTTGAACATTTTTTCATATACATCTTGAACATTTGAATGTCTTCTTTTGAGAAATGTCTGTTCGTGTCTATTTCCAGTTTTAAATCAGGTTATTTGCTTTTTTGCTATTGAGTTTTTTGAAGTTCCTTACATATTTTAAATATCAACCACTTGTCAGATTTACATTTTGCAAAATTTTGTCCTATTCTGTACGTTGTCCCTTCATTGTTTTGATTTTTTTTTCTTTTGGTATATATAAGTTTGTTAGTTTGATATAATCTCATTTAAAATTTTTGTTTCCTATGTTCTTGGCATCTTGTGAGAGAAAAAATCCTGTCCATTCCAATGTCCTAAAGAGTTTTCTCCATTTTTCTTCTATTAGTTTCAAAGTTTCAGATCTTATAATTTGATCTCTGACTCATTTTGACTTGCTTTTGTTGGGGATCTTGTTTCATTCTTCTACATGTGTTTATCTACTCTTCCCAACATAATTTATTGAAGACTATTGTTCATCCAGTGCATGTCATTAGTCTCTTTGTTGAAAATCAGATGATCATAGACATGCCAGTTTACTTCTAGGCTTTCTGTTCTGTTCCATTGGTTGGTGTGTTTGTTGTTTATGCTGCCCAGTGTACAGTTTTGATTACCATAGCTTTGTAATATATTTTGAAGTTAGGTAAATAATTTCTCTTGCTTTGTGTTTTGCTTATTTGTTTTGGCCATTTGAAGGTGGTGGTGGTTGTTGCTGCTGCTGGTGGTAGTGGTGGTGGTGGTGGTGGTGGTGGTGTTCCATATGTATTTCAGAACTGTTTTTTCTAGTTGTATGAAAAATGTCATTGCTGTTTTGGTAGGGGTGCATGCATTGAATCTATAGATTGCTTTGGGTAGCATGGACAATTTAACAATATTGATTCTTGCAACCCATGATCATAAGGTGACTTCCCATTATTTGTGTCTTCTTCAATTCCTTTCATCAATATTTTGTACTTTTCATCATAGAGCTCTTTCACTTCTGGTTAAGTTTATTCTTAGGTAGTTTATTTTTTGTCTATTGTACATGGGATTTCTTTCTTGATTTATATTTCAGATATTTTGTCATTGGCATATAGTGACACTACTGATTTTGTATGTTGGTTGTGCATCCTGAAACTCTGCTGAATTGATTTATTCTAATCATTTTTGGTGGAGTTTTAGCAGTTTTCTCTACATAAGATCATGTCTTTTTTTTTTTTTTTTTTTTGGTACTGGGAATTGAACTTAGGGGCTCTCGACTACTGAGCCACATCCCCAGCCCTATTTTGTGTTTTATGTAGAGACAGGGTCTCACTGAGTTGCTTAGCACCTCACCATTGCTGAGGCTGGCTTTGAACTCGTGATTCTCCTGTCTCAGCCTCCCAAAGTGCTGGGTTTACAAGCCTGAGCCACCACGCCCAGCTGATCATGTCATTTTTAAAGCAACAATTTGGCTTCCTAGTTTCCAATTTGGATGCCCATTATTTTTTCTCTTGGCTGTTCTGGCTAGCACTGTCAAAACCACAACGAATAAAAGTGATGAAAGTGTGAATCCTGTATCATTCCAGATCTTAGAGAGAATCCTTTGTTTTTCCCCACTATAATTTTAACTGATGACTTATTTACATATGGCCTCCATTATGTGGAGGTATATTCTTTTTATTACTAATACATAATTTGTTCAGCATTTTTATCATGAAGGGATATTGAATTATATACTTTTTTGCATCTGTGGAGATCATCATATGGTTTTTGTCCTTTATTATGTTGATATGGTGTATTTACTGATTTGTGTATGCCGAATCATCCTTGCCTTCCTGGAGTAAATCCCATTAGATCACAGTGAATAATCTTTTCAACACGCTATCGGATTTTTGTGTTTTGTTGAAATTTTTTTGTATCTATATTCATCAAGGATATTGATCTACACTTCATTGTGTGTCTTTATATGGTTTTGGCCTCAGAGTAATTCTGGCCTCATAAAAAGAGGTTGGCTAAATTCTGTCCAATATTTTAAAATAGTTTAAGAAGAACTGAAATTAGTTCTTCTTTAAATATTTTATAGAACACAGCAGTAAAGCTATCAGGTCCTTAACTTTTTTAGATGGAAGCATTTTAATTAATGTTTTCATCTTAATAGTCATTATTGATCTGTTCAGGCATTCTATTTCTTCATGACTCAGTCTGGTAACATATGTGTGTCCAGGAATTTTTTCATTTTCTCTTTTTTTAGACTACAGACTTTCCCTTCTCTTCCTAGTTTGCTCAGTGGTTTTACCATGAATGGATATTAGTTTATCTAATTCTCATTATATGATAGATTTCTCAAATTTATTTACTCAATGTGGTGAGCTGTATTAATTGATTTTTCCTCAACATTAAATCAGTGTGGCATTCCTGGAAAAAAGTCAACTTGATTCTGAAGTATTAGCCTTTTATATATCAATATATTCTATTGCCTAACATGTAGGATTTATATTTATACTCATGAAAGAGATTTCTAACAAATTTCCTTTCATGTGATGTCTTTTACCAGGTTTTGGCATCAAACATACGGTGATCTTGTAGAAAAGAGTTGGGAAATGTCTTCTTTTTCCATTCTCTGGAAGATTTCATGAACGATTGATATTTTTTTTCCCTTTAATATGAAACTGCATTCCCCAGCGAAGATACCTGGGTCCAGAGGTGTCCTTGTGGAAATTTTTACATTTTGATTCGATTCCTTTAATAGACCTATGATTTCAATTTTCTATTTCTTCTAGTAGCAGTTTTATCCCCTTTAAGAATTTTATGTCTTAAATTTGACTAATATGTTGGTGATATACTCTTATCTTTCGATTGATAGTGACTTTAGTGATATCCTCTTTATTCCTTAAGTTTGTTTCTATTTTTCTTTTTCAACCTAGAAAAATCTTAACTTTAATATTTATCTTCACAATCCAATTTTAGCATTGTTGATCCTTGCTATTTTACCTTTGATTTCTATTTCATTGATTTCTGTTCCTTTTATTTATTTATTTTTGGTACCGTGGATTGAACTCAGGGGTACTCAACCACTGAGCCACATCTCCAGCCCTATTTTGTGTTTTATTTAGAGTCAGAGTCTCACTAAATTGCTTAGTGCCTCACCGTTGCTGAGGCTGGCTTTGACCTTGCGATTCTCCTGTCTCAGCCTCCCAAAGTACTGGGATTAAAGGCATGTGCCACCACAGCTGGCTGATTTCTGTTCTTAATACAGTTATGGTTATAAGTTTATCTCTAAATATAGTTTTAAATGCATCCAAATGAAATGACATATTGTATATAACTGTCTTTCAGTTGGAGATATTTAAATGCTTTCCATTGTGATTTCTTCATTAATCCCGAAATTGGGGGTAAATTATTTGATTTCTAAAAATTGTGTATTTTCTTTGTATATTTTTGCCATTTGTTTCTAAGTTCAATTCCAATTTACATATGATTACAATTCCTTGATATTAATTGACACTTGTGTTATGACCCAGCATAGCCAATTTTGGTGTGTGCTTGAAGAGAATATGTATATGTACAGTGAAAGATCCTAAACACATTAGGTTAGGTGTTTTAATTATGATGTTAAAAACTTTGTTATTATGGATTTTTTCTCAGATTTTTAAAACACTCTTGGAGAGGTTTGCAATAATTTCCCTAATTGATGGCAATTTTGTATTTCTCTATTTTCTGTCATTTTTTACATTATGTATTTTTTTGAGGCTCTGTCTTCAGAATCCTAGTGAATTCACTTTTTTACTATTTTGCAAGAGATTCATATTTCTATTCACCTTTTAACTTTCCATACTGCTTCTTTTTTGGTGTGTGTGGGGGGGGTACTAGGGATTGAACTCAGGGGTACTCGACCACTGAGCCACATCGCTGGCCCTATTTTGTGTTTTATTTAGAGACAGTCTCACTGAGTTGCTTAGCACCTCAGCATTGCTGAGGCTGGGTTTGAACACATGATCCTCCTGTCTTAGCTGCCTGAGCCGCTGGGATTACAGGCCTGCACCATAGTGCCCAGCTTCATACTGCTTCTTTCAAGTTTACTTCGGTAGGCCGAATTCTAAGATGTTTCTCCAAATCCCTGCCTCTTAGAATACACATTCTATATTATCTCTGGGGAAATGAATATGTTAGGGACTATATCAGTCCCTAGGTTGTGTTGGCTTTATCAAAGGGAGACTATCTGTATGGATGAGACATAATCACCTGAATTCTGTGGAATACAGATCTACAGGTCAAATACAGAGAAAGTCTGATATTTGAAGCAGTAGAAGCCCAAGATATGTAGTTGCTGGCCTCCAGATGGAGGGGAAAATGTGGCAAGGAATGCAGGTAGTTTCTAGAAGCCAAGAATAGCATTATTAACAGTAAGCAAGGAAATGGAGACCTCAGTCCTATAAATATAAGAAACTAAATTGTGTCTATAAAAAAAATGAGTTTGTAAGTAGATTTTCCCTTAAAGCCTCTGGTTGCCAGCTTAGCCTGGCTGACCTCTTGATATCAGTGTCACGGTAACTTGACAGAGCTCAGTCACACAGTGCCATATATGCCTATGGAACTGTGAGCTAATAAATGGGTGTTAAGTTGCTAAAAGTTTGCGGTGATTTGTTATGTAGAAATGGAAAACTAATACATATATTTGATCTGAGACAGCAAAGTTATAGCAACACTTCCAGTTGTTTATATGATATATTTTCAATCCATTAACTTTCAGATTTTCTGTATACACATATTTGTCTCCTGCAAATGGCTCAGAGGTAGGCTTAAATTTTTATTCAGTTTAACAGTTTTCCTCTTATAATTGGAGAATTCAGTCAAATAATATTCACCATTGATATGTTTGGATTTAAATCTACTAATCTCACAATAATATTCTAATCATCTAACCTATTGTGTATTTTTTTTCCTACCTTTTTACCATTTAAGCAGTAATCACTTTTTAAAGTATTGTTTTATTTTCTATATAGCCCTATGCTATTTTTTTAGTGGTTACCACAGATATTTCAAAATTTATCCTTAAGTAACTCAAAATTCAAATTGAATCAGTACTTTCATATCTTCCCAAATGCTATGATTTGGATTGGTGGCCCTCAAAGGCCCATGTGTTAAAAGCTTGGTTGCTACTGGGAGGTGGTGGAACCTTAAGGGGTAGAGCCTTGTGGGAAGTCTTCCAGTCATAGGGGGGAATGTCCTTGAAGGGGATATTGAGACTCTGACCCCTGGTCTTTTTCTGCTTCCCAGATAGTCATGAGGTGAGCAATTGTGTTCTATCACACGTTTCTGCCCTAATTTGCTGCCTTCTAGTCCCGAAGGAAACAGGGCCAACTGACTATGGACTGAAACCTCTGAAAATGAGTCAAAATAAATCTTTCCTCTTTTTAAGGTGATTATCTTAGGTATTCTGCTATAGTGACACAAAACTAGGTAACATGCCAGATAGAGCAAGAATGTTAAATATTTTATCTCAATTTCCCTTTCTAACCTTTTTAATATTTTTCTTCTATATTACATTATAAAAATTATTAGGAGACATTTTAATACTATGCATCAAAACATAGTATTGCCATTATTTTTAAAAGTCATATTTATGTAGATTTATGCTTGCATTTATGTTTTTCCATTCTTCTCAATTAACTTCTGCATTTCTTATGTTCTATTAGCAATTGTTTTGCTTCTTTCTGAAGAAAAGAAAAAATCCAAGATTTTTTTTCAATTAGTGCAGTTCTGCTAGCAAAAAATTTACTTTCACACATTTCAGATTGTCTTTATACATAGGAAAATTTTGTGTGAGAAAAATTTGCCTTCATATTAGAAGGATATTTTTGCTAAGTATGAAATTTTAGATTGATTTTTCTCCACCACTACACAGAATGGAGGAGACAAAGAAGGTCACTTCATACTGGTAAAGGGAAAAATTTAACAAGAAGATATGACAATAATAATAATGCCCCAAACATTGGTGCACCTAATCACATAAAACAGGTACTCCTCAAATTAAAGACTGAGACCACAGGACAATAATACAGGGTAATTTCAATATACCTCTCTCACCAATACATAGGTCCTCCAGAAATAAACTCAGTAACTAAGCTATTTGTACCCCTAAAGTATTATAAAACAAATGGACATAACAGACATCTATCAAATATTTCATCTAATAACAGCTGAATATATTTTTTTCTCATTGGCTCATGGAAGCTTCTTTAAAATATACCATATTTTAAGCCACAAAGCAAGTCTTATCAAATAGAAAATAATTGATGTATTTTTTGCATCATATCTGATCATAATGGGATGAAATTAGAAATCAGCACACACATGCACACACACACATACACATAAACCCTAAATAAACTATATTAATACATGGAGGTTAAAAAATACACTTTTGAATGATGCATATGGGTGATAGAAAATAATCAGGGGAGAAATTTAAAAATTCTTATCAAACAACAGATATACAACTTATCAGAAACTCTCTGACACTATGAAGGCAGTTTTAAGAGGAAAGTTTACAGCTTTAAGTGCCTACACAGGAAAATCACAAAGATGCCAAATAAACACCCTAACGATACATCTTCAAGCCCACTGAAAAAGAAGAACAAATTTCAAAATAAGTAGGAAGGAAATAATTAATATCAGAGCCCAAAGTCAATGAATTTGAGAATAAAAAAAGACTGAGAGGAGCTGGGGCCATAGCTCAGTGGTAGAGCACTTGCCTCACATGCATGAGTCACTGTGTTTAATCCTCAGCACTACATAAAAATAAATAAATAAAGATTTTTTTAAAAAATAGATTGAGAATTTCAGAATAAAAAAAACTACAAAAGATCAATGAAACAAAGAATTGGTTCTGTGAAAAGGTAAACAAAATAAGCCCTTAACCAAGTTAATCAAAAGAGAAAGAAGACTCAAATTAATAAAATTAGAGACAAAAAGAGAGAAATCATCAAAGACATCACAGAAATTCAGGGCATCATTAGGGACTATGTTGAAAAGTTATACTCTAATATATTGTAAAACTTAGAAGAAATGGATATATTTGTAGACACATATGACCTACCAAAATTGAATCAAGAGGACATAGAAAACCTAAATAGACCAATAACTAGCAATGAGCTAGAAGTAATAAAAATCCTTCCAACAAAGAAAGCCTGGGACTAGATGAATTCTCAGCTGAATTCTATCAATTCTTTAAAGAAGTGCTAATACCAATGCTCCTCAAATTATTCCATACAATGGAAAGTGTTGGAACATTTACAAATTCATTCTATGAAACCAATGTCATACTCATCAATATCAGATAAGGTGACATCAAGGAAAGGAAACAGTCAATATTCCTGATGAACTCAGATAAAGAAATCTTTCAGAAAATATTAGCATATCATATTAAAAATATATTAAGAAGACTGTGCATCAAGACAAAGTTGGTTTCATCCCATGTTGCAAGCATGGATTAACATGCAAATTAATAAATGAAATCCATCATATAAATAGAATTAAGAACAAAAATCACTTACCCATCTCAATAGATGTAGAGAAAGCCTTTGACAAAATTCAGCATGATTTATGATAAAAATACTGAAGAAAGTAGGGATAGAAGGAATGTGCCTCAACATCATGAAGGATATATATGAAAAACACAAAGCCAACATCATAGTGAATGGCAAAAAAATGAAAGCATTTCCCTTAAAATCTTGAACAAGACAAGGACATCCAGTCTCATCAATCCTATTCAATATAATACAGAAATTCTAGCCAGAGCAATTAGGTAAGGGAAGAAAATAAAAGGGATAAACACAGGAAATGAAGAAGCCAAATTATCACTTTTTATGGATGATATCACTATATTTAGAAGATCCAAAAAGCTCTACCAAAAGACTGCTAGAGCTGATAAACAAATTCAGCAAAGAAGATTACACATCAACATACAAGAATCAATAACTTTCCTTACATCATTAATGAATCTGCTGATAAAGAAGTTAGGAAAATAATTCCATTTACCATAGCCTAAAAGCATCTAGGAATAAGCCTAACCAAGTGGAAACAATAGAAAATGCAAGAAAGAATTTGAAGACCTTAAGATGAAAAGATCCCCCACATTCATAAATAGGCAGAATTAATATAGTTAAAATGGCCATACTACCAAAAACAACATACATATTCAATGTAATCCTCATCAAAATACCAATGTCATTCTTCATAGAACTATAAAAAACAGTCCTAAAATTTATTTGAAAGAATAAAAGACCCAGAATAGCTACAGCAATTCTAAGCCAAAAAAGTAATGCTGGAGACATCACAATAACTGACTTCAAAATATACTACAGAGCCATAGTAACGAAAACTGCATGACACTGGCAGAAAAACAAGACACAGACAAATGTGTACAGACACATTTATCTGATCCTGGACAAAGGAGCCAAAAATGTACTGTGTAGAATGGACAGCCTTTTAAACAAATGTTGCTGAGAAAACCAGTTTTTCATGTGTAGAGAAATGAGACCAGATCCTTACCTATTATCTGTACAAAAATCAACTCAGGATGTGTGAAAGACCTAGGAATTAGACAAGAAACTATGCAACTCCTAAAAAACATAGGGTCAAAACTGCAATATACAGGCACAGACAATGACTTTCTCAATGGGACCTATAAAGCTCAGGAAATAATGCCAACAGTTAATAGGAAGGCATAAAATTAAAAAGCTTCTGCACAGCATAGGAAACCATTAAGAATGCAAAGAGAGAACCTATAGAATGAAAGAAAATCTTTGCTAACTATTCTTATGGCACAGGATTAATATCCAGAATATAAAATAATTTTTAAACTTAACACCAAAAAGAAAAAAAAATTAGCCCAGTTAATAAATGGGCAAATGAACTAAGCAGACACTTCTCAAAAGAAGAAATACAAATGGCCAACAAATATATGAAGAAAAATGCCCAATGATGGTAGCAATTAGGGAAATATAAATCAAAACCACACTGAGATTTCATCTCACTCCAGTCAAAATGGCAGACATCAAGATTAAAAAATAATAATAAATACTGGAGATGATGTGGAGAAAAATGAACTCCTTCACAGTACTGGTGCGATTATAAATTAGCATAACCACTATTAAAATCAGCATGGAGGTTCCAAAAAAGACTAGGAATCAAACCACCATATGAGCCAGCTATACTCCTCCTTGGTATTTATCCTAAAGAATTAAATTTATCATACTGTAGCAATACATGCACACTCATGTTTATAGTAGCACAATTCACAATAGCAAAACCATGGAACCAAACCAGGTATCCATAAACAGATGATGGATAAAGAAAATGTGCTATATATACAAAATGGCATTTTATTCATTCAGCCATAAAGAATGAAATAATGTCATTTTCAGAAAAATGGATATAACATGAGAACATTAAGTGAAATAAGCCAAACTCAGAAAGTCAAAGGTCATATGTTTTCTCTCATGTGGAATCTAAAGAGAATAAAAAAGGGGGGAAAGTGGGGAGGCAGATCTCAAGAAAATCAAAGGGAGATCAGTATAGAGAAAAGGGAACAGGGAAAGGCAAGAAGGGAGGCATAGGGGAAATACTGGGAAATGATACTGTCCAAATTATAATGTTATATAACAACTTAAAATGTACCAATAAAAATGGGGAATAAAAAATTATAACATAAAAATGTGAATGTGCAACTATCTCTTCAAGATTCTCTTTTTGATTATTTTTGATACACATATACAGAATTGGGATTATTGTATTCCATAGATCTACTTAATAGAATAGGTAATTCTATTTTTAAATTTTTTGGAAGCACCATTATATTTTCCATAGTAGCTGTATCATATTACATTCCCACTGAAAGTGTAAAAAGATTGAAATTTATTCACATTCTTGGCAATACTTGTTTTCTGTTATTTTTGACAGTGACCATCCTATGTGCATGAGGTATTAGCTCATTGAAGGTTTCACTTGCATTTCCCTAAAGATACTGAGCAATTTTTCATATGTTTGTTAGTTATTTGTACATTTTTATTGGAAAATGTCTGTTCAAGTCATTCGCCCATTTCCACATTGGAGTGTTTGGTAATGTAATTCTTTATATATAATGAATATTAGCCCTTCAGATGTGTGGTTTGCAAATTCCTTCTCCTAATACAAAAGTTGCCATTTCACTCTGTTTCCTTTGCTTCACAGAAGTTTCAGATAGTATCATTTGTCCATTTGTAATTTTGTCACCTGTATTTTGAGCATCTAAGAAATCATTTCCAAATCCAATTAAGGTATTCCCTTATGTTTCATTATATACTTCTACAATTATAGATCTTGAGTCTAGGTTTTTAATCCATTTTGAGTTAATTTCTGTATATGATGTAAGGTAAGGTTCCAGCTTCATTTGTTTGTATGTGAATATTGAGATCATCAAAGATCATTTTTTGGAGGCTACCTTTTCTCTATCATGTATGCCTAGCACTTAAGATAAATATCATATGACTATATGTGTAAGTTTTATTTCTGGGCTATCTATTTTGTTCCATTGTTTTTTATGTTTGTGTTTATAACAGTATCTTACTTCTTTAAATACAGTAGTTTTATAATGTTTTAAAATCAAGTGTGAGAACTCTAGCTTTAATTTCTGAAGACTGTCTTGGAATTCTTTGAGATGCAATACGATTTTTTGAATATTTTTCCTACTTTTACAAAGAATTCCAATGGGTTTTTAAAAAATTTTAGTTGTAGATGGACACAATATCTGTATTTTATTTACTTATTTTTATATGGTGCTGAAGATCAAATCCATGCCTCACATATGCTAGGCAAGTGCTCTATCACTGAGCTACAACCCCAGCCCAAAGTTAGTGTTTGTTTAAAATATATATAAAAGTATATATTTATAAATAAATATAAATACACACATATTTATATTTTAATTGTTGATGGGCCTTTATTTATATGTAGTGCTGAGAATCGAACCACTGCTTCACACATGCTAGGCACTGAGCTACAACCCCAGCCCCTCCAATGGGGTTTTGATACTGAATCTTTACAGCGCTATGGGTAGAATGGGCATTTTAATAATAATCATGAGTCTTCCAAATTCATGAACAAGGGTGTCATTCCATTAACTTTTGTCCCCTTTAATTTTTAAGCAATGTTTTGTACTTTCTAGTGTACAAGTTTTCTTTCCCTCACTCATGGTTCCTAAGTATTTTATTCTTTTTGATACTACCTTCAATGGCAATGTTTTAAATTCCTTTTTAGACTATTATTAGTGCACAGAAATGCAGTTGGTTGTGTTGATTCTGTATCCTTTAACATTTTTGAATTTGTTTATTAGTTCTAACAGAGTTTACATGTATTTGAGAAATGTTTAGGGTTGTGTACACATGAATTTATATAATCTGGCAACATACTACTTTCCAAATTGGATGTCTTTCATGTCTTTCTTCTGGCTAAGACTTCTAGAACTATGTTGAATAGAACTGTTAAGAGTGGGCGTATCTGTCTTGTTTCCAATGTAGAAGGAAAATTTGTTTTTTACATGGAGTACAATGTTTGCTATGGTCTTTTCATTTGAAGTAATTTCCTTTTGGGTGTTTTATCATGAATGGGTGCTGAATTTTGTCAAATTTATTCATTATTTAAAATGATTGTGTGTTTTTGTAGTGACATACACATAGTTTGATTCATTTTCACTTCCCTTTGTACATCTTCTATAGATATTTTCTGGTAGTTACTACTGAGATTACATCTTTTAATTATACCAATTTTATTTTAAAATGGGAAGAACAATTAAATGTAAAAACTCTACCAACATTGTTATCAATGTCAGAAATTATATCTTTTTATATTTGGCACCCATTAACAGAGTTCTATATAGTTATTGTTATGTTTTTTAATTTTAAATTTTGTATGTGTATTAAAAGCAACTTATACACCACATTACATTATTGCAGTATTACATATTTTGTCTAGAAATCTTATACCAGAGAACTTTTACATATTTTGGCATCATTTTATAGCATTCTTTTATTTTAGCTTAAAGAACTCTTTTCTTCTTTAATCAATAAATGGGATGGATTCAAACTGAAAAGTTTCTTCTCAGCAAAAGAAACTATCAATGAGGTGAACAGACAGCCTACATTCTGGAAGCAAATTTTTGCCACACGCACATTAGATAGAGTACTAATCTCAAGGATATATAAAGAACTCAAAAAACACCACCAAAGAAAACAACCCAATCAATAAATGGGCTAAGGAGCTAAACAGAAACTTCTCAGAAGAAGATATACAATAAACCAACAAATATACAAAGAAATGTGTGACATCTCTAGCAATTAGAGAAATGCAAATCAGAACTATTCTAAGATTTCATCTCATGCCAGTCAGAATGGCAGTTATCAAGAATACAAGCAACAATAAGTGCTGGTGAGGATGTGGGGAAAAAGACACACTCATACATTGCTGGTGGGACTGCAAATTGGTGCAACCAATCTGGAAAGCAGTATGGAAATTTATTTAAAAATTTGGAATGGAACCACTATTTGACCCAGCTATCCCACTCCTTGGTCTATACCCTAAAGACTTAAAACCAGCATACTACAGTGATGTAGCCACTTCGATGTTTATAGCAGCACAATTCACAATTGCTAAACTGTGGAAGCAACCTAGATGCTCTTCAACAGATGAATGGATAAAGAAACTGTGGTATATATACACAAAAGAATATTATTCAGCAATAAAAGAGAATAAAATTATGGTATTTGTAGGTAAATGGAGTTGGAGAATATCATGCTAAGTGAAGTAAGCCAATCCCAAAGAACCAAAGGCTGAATATTTTCTCTGATTAGTGGATGCTGCTATATAAAAGGGGAGGGGGTGGACAGCATAGGAGAAGTGGAGTAATGTTGGATAGGGCAAAGGGGAGGTAGGGGACAGGAGGAGGGTAGCAAAGATGGTGGAATGAGATGGACATCACTACCCTAGGTACATGTATGAAGACACGAATGGTGTGACTATCTTGTTTACAACCAGAGAAATGGAAAATTGTGCTCCATATGTGTACTATGACTCGAAATGCATTCTTTTGTTTTAAAAAATAAAAATAATTTTTTTAAAAACAGAAGACAAAAATAAATAGATGGCCATCTCTCTTCAAAAAGAAAAAAAAAGAACTCTTTAAACTTTTTTTTTAGAAATTTTTTAAGGCTGTTCTCATGGTAATGAACTCCCTTCAGCTTTAATCTGGGAATATCTCCATTATTGAAAGACTGTTACTTCAGGTTTAGTATTGTTGGTTAGCAGCTCTTTTTCTTTCATTATTTTGAAAATATCATCTCACTCTCTTCCAGCCTACAATATTTCTGCAGAAAAATATTCTGCTGATAATCTTATGTTGTGTGGGCAGGTCCCTGGTACTTAGTAAAAAGTTTTCTCTTGCTGCTTTCATGATTGTCTTTTCACTTTTGATATTGTGATTACAATGTCTCAGTATGTGTATTTTTGCATCATTTATGTGGAGTTGAGTTTCTTGAATTTGCATGTTCATGTCCTTCCTCCAATTTGAGTAGTTTCAGCAACTGTTTCTTCAAATAAGTTATCTGACCCATTCTTTCTTCTTCTTTTTTAAAATTAGTTTTATAAAGTTATACATAGTAGTTGTGTTCATCCTGACAAACTCATAAATAAATTTCAGTTTCAGTTCATAATCCCCCACCTCCTTCCATTCTCCCTCCCCTCCCCTGTTCTCCTTCCTCTATGCTAGTAGATTTGCTTTCACTCATCTATTTATATTTGATTCATTCTTTTTATTTATACATAAAGGTGAAATTTATATCCTATCCTTCTCTCCCCCTTTCCTTTATTTTACTCTAGCTTCTGCAGATGAGAGAAAACATTTGACTTTGTTTCTGAGTTTGGCTTATTTCACTTAGCATGTTATTCTCCATTTCCATCCCTTGACAGGTAAATGTCATAATTTCATTCTTCTTTATGGTTGAATAGAACTCCATTGTGTGTGTGTGTGAGAGAGAGACAATTTAATTCACTCATCTCTTGACAGGTAACTGGGCTGATTTCACGATTCAGCTATTGTGAATTGTGCTGCTATAAACATTTAGGTGGTTGTATTGCTATAGTATGTCAATTTTAGATCTTTTGGGAAAATACCAACTAGTGGGATAGCTGGTGGGGTACCATGCCTAGTTTTTTGAGGAATCTCCATACTGTTTTTCAGAGTGGTTATACTAGTTTGCAGTAGTCCCACCAATGTACAAGTGTACAATTTCCCCCACAACCTTGCCAGCATTTAGTATTGTATTTTTGATAGCTGTCATTCTAACTAGATTGAGATGAATTATTAGTGTAGTTTTAGCAAAGTAGCAGTACTGACTTATATTTCCTGATTGCTAGAGATGTTGAACATTTTTTCATGTATTTGTTGGACATTTGTGTTTCTACTTTTAAGAAGTTTCTACTTAGCTCTTTTGCCATTTATTGATTGGGTTATTACTGGTAGTTTTGTTTTGTTTTTGGTGTTAAGGTTTGTGAGTTATTTATATATTCTGGATAGTAATTCCCAACCAAAGGAGTAGTTGGCCAAGATTTTATCCTACTATGTAGGCTCTCTATGTGCTAATTACTTCCTTTGCTGAGCAGAATCTTTTAAGTGTGATAGCATCCCACTTAACTGATTCTTGTTTTTATTGCTTGTACTTTTGATATCTTGTTAAGGAAGTTGGTGCCAGCACCTATATAATGAATTGTTGACCCCATACTTTCTTCTAGCAGTTGCAAGGTTTCAGGTATAATTCCTAAGTCTTTGATCCATTTTGATTTGACTTTTGTGCAGGGTGAGAGACAGGGGTATAGTTTCATTTTTCTACATATTTAACTATCCAGATTTCCCAGCATCATTTGTTTAAAAAGCTATCTTTTCTCCAAAATATATTTTTGGCACCTTTGTCAAATATCAGATGAGTTTAGGTATGTGAATTTGCCTCTGTCTCTTCTATTCTGTTCCACTAGACTTCATGTCTATTTTGATGCCAATACCATGTTTTCTTTGTTAATACAACTCTATAGTATCATTCCAGATCAGGTATTTGATGCCTTCTGCTTTGCTTTTCTTGCTTAGTATTGCTTTGACTATTCTGGGACTGTTATTCTTCCAAATGAATTGTAAAAATTATGTTTTCTAATTTTATGAAGAATGTCGTTGGTATGTTGATTGTGATTGCACTGAATCTGTTTATTGCTTTCGGTATTATTGTCATTTTGATGATATTAATTTTGTCTATCTAAAAGCAAGAGATGACTTTCCATCTTCTAAGGTCTTCTTCAGTTTCTTTCTCAGCATTCTATAATTTTCATTGTAGAGCTTTTTTACCTCCTTGGATAGATGAATTCCCAAGTATTTAATTTTTGTGAGGTTATTGCAAATGGAATAGTTTTCCTGATTTCTTCCTTGGCTCAATCACTGTTGGAAGATAGGAAAGCTATTGATTTATAAGTGTTGTTCTTGTATTCTGCTACTTTGCTAAACTCATTTATAAGCTCTAGAAGTCTTCTGATGGAATTTTTTGTGTCCCCTAGGTATAGGATCATGTAATCAGCAAACACCGTTTGACTTCTCTTCCTATTTGTATCTCTTTTGTTTGCTCTTTTGCCTCATTGCACTGGCTAATACTTGAAGACAATATTGAATAGAAGTGATAAGAGAGGACATATTTGTATTGTTCCTGATTTTAGAGGAAATACTTTAAGTTTTTCTAGATTCAGTATGATGTTGAATATAGATTTGTCATAAATGGCCATTACAATGTTGAGGTAAGTTCCTTCAATTCCTAGCTTCTCTAGCATTTTTAACATGAAGGAATGCTTGATTTTATCAAAGGCCTTTTCTGCACCTACTGAGATGACCATGTGATGCTTGTCCTTAATTCTGTTGAAGGGTGAATTACATTTATTGACTTGCATATGTTGAACCAATCTTGCATCCATGAAATGAAACCCTCTTGATCATGGTGTGTTTTTGAATGTAGTTTGCTAATATTTTATTAAAGACTTTTGCCATCTATGTTCATCAGGGATATTGGTTTTTGGTTTTTTTTCCTTGATGAGTCTGTCTGGTTTTGCTATTCCTTATAATTACTTCATAGAATATATTTGGGAGTGTTCCATACTTTTCAATTTCATGAAAAATTTTGAAAAAGACTGCTATTATTTATTTTTTAAAAGTCTGGTAGCTCACAGATGAGAATAATTTACTCCTGGGCTTTTCTTTGGTAGGTAGATTTTTTAATTGCTGTGTCAATTTCATTACTTTATATTTGTCTGTTTAAGTTTTTATGTCTCCTTGATTCAATTTGGGCAGGGACATATATACATATACATATGTGTCTAGACATTTGAAAATGTCTTCTAGATTTTCCAGTTTATTGGAGTATAAATTTCCAAAGTTGGTTCTGATAATACTCTGGTTTTCAGAAGGTTCTATGTTGATATTTCCTTTTTTGTCTCTAATCTTGATGATTTAAGTATTTTCTCTCTTTTCATTAGTTTGACTAAGGGTTTATCAACCTTATAACCTTTTCAAAGAACCAACTCTTTGTTGCATTGATTCTGTGTATTGTTTTCCTATTCTCAATTTCATTGATTTTGGCTCTTTTACTGGTTTTATAATTAATTTGGTCTTTTTCTAAGCCCTTGAGATGGAGCATAAATTTATTTATTTGAAATGTTTTAAGACAGGCACTCAGTGCTATAAATTTACTGTTAAAATTGCTTTCATACTATCCCAGCAGAGATTTTGATGTATCTCTGTTCTTAGTCATTTCTAAGAATTTCTTAATTTCACTCCCATTTCTTTGATCCGTTGTTCATTTAAGAGAGTACTGTTCAATCTCCATGTTCTTATGTTGTTTCTATTATTATTAGTAGTAGTAGTAGTAATAGTAGTAGTAGTAGTAGTAGTAGTACCAGTGATTGAACTTAGGGGTACTCGACCACTGAGGCACATCCCCAGCCCTATTTTATGTTTAATTTAGAGACAGGGTCTCACTGAGTTGCTTAGTGCCTCACTGTTGCAAAGACTAGCTTTAAACTTGAGATTCTTCTGTCTCAGCCTCCCAAAGTGCTGGGATTACCGGTGTGCGCCACTGCGCCCAGCTGGTTTCTATTAAATTTTTCTTCCTGTTGATTTCTAGTTCCATTCCATTATATTCTAATAGGATACATGGGATTATATCCCTTTTTCTATCTGATAATATTTGCTTTGTGGCCTAGAATATGGTCTACTCTGGAAAAAGTTTCATGTGCAGCTGAGAGGAAGATAAATTCAACTGTTCTGGGGTGAAATATTCTCTAGATGACTGCTAATCCATTTAATTTATAGTATTATTTAGATTAGAGATATCTTTATTGATATCTTTATTGACCTGAGGGCCCTCTCTGATTGTTGTTGGTTTGAGGCTTTTGTCTCAACTCTGGATTGGAACAAAGTCAGAGCTCAGTTTGGGGTTAGAGTTTTTGTAGGGTGAGAATATATTGTTGCTTGGTTGAGATGTATTTCTCAGCTGCAAAATCTCTACTCTTTAATCTTGAAGTATCTCAATATTTTTCCAGCCCCTCTTGGAGGGAGAGGGCAGCCAGGAGTGGCACTA
>CM053409.1:62185803-62230709 GCA_028644305.1 Xerus rutilus
GTGGGATGGATTAGGGAAGTACTGTCAAGCCAGGCACGGTGGCGCAAGCCTGTAATCTCAGCACTTAGGGAGGCTGAGACGGGAGAATCGCGAGTTCAAAGCCAGCCTCAGCAATGCCGAGGTGCTAAGCAACTTAGTGAGACCCTCTCTCTACATAAAACACAAAATAGGGCTGGGGATGTGGCTCAATGGTCGAGTGCCCCTGAGTTCAATCTCTAGTACCAAAAAAAAAAAAAAAAAAGGAAGTACTGTCAGTTGGATTTTTGTTCAAACACACCAAACTGGTGCACTCTCAAGGTAAAGCTTCTACAGAGTTTTATGAAGGGAGTTCCAGCAGGCAGAGCGTAGGTCTATTCAGACCTCAAGGGCTGTGTTGGATGGTGTCCACTCTGGAAAAATTAGATTTACATACCCCTATAGCCTGATATTTGCCAATCTCTGATGAAAGTCTGGATCTCAGTCTCCCAAGAATTTTACTTACAGGGCAGGGAAGTCAGTTCTCTACTGCCCACAAGTGCAGTCTTTACAGGATTAGTTCCTCAGTGTATTCACATCCTGTCTGTTCAGATTCCCTGAACATTTCAGCAGGTCACCTAAGCTGCCCAGACTGAAAGGAGATGCAAGTTGGGCTCCCCTTCAATTTTCTGAACTGAATCCCCCTAGGTACAACTTCTCTGTGCCTGGTACATCCTGGGCCACATGGTAACTACTTGCTGGGACAGTATGGTAGTGTTAGCTATGATTTCCAGCTCTGCAGCAACAGTTGCACTGTGGCCGCTTCAAGATGGCTCCTGCCTCAGCTTTTTACAGCCAGTTGAGAAGGAAGGCACTTTTCAAGTACCAGTGTATAGTCAGCCTGTGGATCAACCAAGTTCAAGCTCCTTTTCTGATCTCAGGTTTTTCTGCACCAAATCTGTTTCTTTGTATTCTTCCTCCCTCTGTGGTGAACCAGTGCTGCTACTGGTGCTGCTGCCAGTCAGGCTTCAATGTTTTCTATTTTCTTTGTTTATTGTACACAATTTTCTGAGTCTCTAAGACATTTTAAAAGTCCAGTATTAAATTTTAGTGAAATCTCTTTTTTACCCACCTCACTGAGTAGCAGTACTCCTGTTGCCATGGAGCAACTTGGAATGCAGTCTTCTTCTACTCTGCCATTATTATGGTTTGGATGAAATATGTCCCCCAAGAGCTCATGTGTGAGACAATGCAAGAAGGTGTAGAGGACAAATGATTGGGTTATGAGAGCCTTAATGCAATCAGTGAATTAATCCCCTGATGGAATTAACTGAGTGGTAACTGAAGGTGGGTAGGATATGTCTGGAGGAGGTGGGTCATTGGGGACATGCCTTTGGGATATATATTTTGTATCTGATGAGTAAAGCCTCTTTCTGCTCTCTGATCATCATGTGAGCTGTTTCCCTCCACCACACTCTTCCACTGTTCAGCCTCACCTCAAGCCCTGAGGAATGGAGCCAGCTGTCTATGGACTAAGACCTCTAAAACCATGAGCCCCCAAATAAACTTTTTCTCCCCTAAAATTGTTCTGGTCAGTCTTTTAGTCATAGCAGCCAAAAAGCTGACTAAAACAGCTATCCTGAAAATTGCCCCTCTTCTCCTTCTTAAATTCCCATAATGCATACATTGATCTACTCAATTGTGTTCCATAAGTTCCTTAATCTTTTTCTTGTTTTGTTCCTGATTCAAGAAAATAAAGTGATGTCTTTGAGTTCACTAACTCTTTGTTGTGCTTAACAAAGTCTTCTGTTGATACCCTCTAGCAATTTTTCAGTTGTTATACTCTTCAGGTCCGGAAGTTGAATCTTTATACTTTAGAACTGTTGATATTCCATTTGTTCATGCATCATTTTTCTGATTTTGCTTATTTTTCAGTCCGTATTCTCTTCTAATATATTGAATTTCTTGAAGATGATTTTTTTGAATTTTTTTGTCAGGTAAATTACTGATCTTAGTTCTTTAAGGATAGTTTCTGATGATTTATTTTGTCCATTTCATTAAATCATGTTCATGTTTCTTTGTATGTCTTACTTTTGAAAAAGTAACCACCTCTTTATGAACTGACTACATGATCCTTCATGATACAGTCCAGAAAGACATTCTGGAGGACTAGCAAATCTTTCATGGAGATGTATCTTTTCTGGGCTTTTGTGCAATCTCCCAATTAGAAAAGTTTTTCAGTTTTATTTTTTCGGAAGTTTATAATCTACTACCTCTAGCATCTGTTTGCAGTACTGAAAGTTCTTTAATACTACAAACTGCTGAACTCTCTTTGTTCTCAGTAGCCTCCATGTATCCAAAGCATAGCCATCCACGATCTGTCCAGTAAAACAGAAACTAATTCCTTAATTAGCTGCTGAAAACACAATATTGGATGTATGCTTCATTCTTCTCTTTCCTTTTCAAAAGAAAAATATAAGTTGCACTTTCCTCCTGATTGTGGACTGTGCCAGCTTGGAAGAGAGGCTGATGTGTTCAAAATGAAATTGCTTTCCTTCCCCACTTCAATATGCTATTCTTGGCTTTGAGCTTTCCTGGAGTACTGCAACTTCCAAGCTCTATAGTTCTCATAAAAAGCTTATGGACTGTACACTAGTTATAAAGTTAGTGTCTCCATGGAGAATGAAGTTTAGAGTTTCTATTCTGCCACTCGACTGACATTATTCACCATTGATTCTTTTTTATAGTCTTTTTCTGTCCTTTTACTCTCGACCGGCCTATACTGTTATATTTGAAGTGAAAAAAGTATACACACACACACACATACATGTATATGTATGTATATATAAATATATGAATGAGTGAGACAATTGGGTCATGATTTTTAATCTATTCTGCCTACTGGTATATTTGAATGGGTATATTTAGGCCATTTTATATTTAACACAAATAATGATATGTTCAGGCTTAAATCTTTTGCTTTTATTTTTTTGTTCTGTTTTACCCTTTTTATTTTTATTTTCATTTTTCTGCTCTCCTATTGATTACCTTAATTATTTTATTGCACCCATCTTGATGTGCCAATGTTTTTGAGTATACTTCTGAATTTTTAGTGATCAATTTTGATATCACATTTTATATTCATAACACAATGATGTCTTTATTACTAGGCCAAGGAAAATATAAAAGCTCTATTTCTCTTTGCATCTTTTCACCCTTTCCAATTTATAATCAGGCTAAATATTTCCTGTACACATTTAGAACCACATTAGCAATGTTAACACAATCTATGCTTTGACTATCAGTCATACTTTTTAAAAGCTCAAGAGAAAGAAAGTTTGTTGTATTTATTCAAAATTTTATTTACTGGGCTCTTTCTTCTTGATACTCCACATTTCCTCCTTTTCTTCCATTTCCTTTCTGTACATAGAATGTCCTTTAGCCAATTTTTTAAAGGTAGGTTTCATATTGATACATTCTCTGTTTCTTTCCTCCGAGAATGTCTTGATTTCTAAATTCCTGATAAGTATTTTCACTGGGTATAGGATTCCGGTTTCTAGTTTTCTTTTGAGACAGTCTTGCTGTGTTGCCCAGGCTGGTCTTGAAATCATGAATTCAAGCAATCCTCCCACCTCAGTCTTCTGAGTACTGGGACTACAAGCATGTACCACTGCATTTGGCTTAGGATTCTAGATTGACAGTTGTTTTGGTTTTTTTTTTTTTTCTTCTTCTAGCACTTGAAAAATACTGAGGTTTCATTCTAGTTCCTAAGGTCTGATGAGAAATCTGCTGTCACATATGTAAGGTGTCATTTCTCTCTTGTAGTTTTCAAAACACTTTTCTCTGTACTTAGGTTTGGAAGTATGGTATATCTTGATATGGATTTCTTGGAGTTTACTCAGCTTTTTAAATCTGTAGGCTCATATCTTTTGCTAAATTTGATAAATTTTCAGCCATTTTCTTGCATAATTTTTCAGCCCTATCTTCTCTTGACTTCCACTAACACAAGGGATGGGGAGTAATCGCCATTGATACCACAGCTTTTGCCCTGTGGAATTGAAAGTTCCATCTCCCTACTCGGCTTTCTGTGACAATCTGGGGGAAGTTGGAGCACTTCATTACAACCTGTTGAAGGTGAATGCCTAGGTTTCCCACTTGGCCTTTCCTTAAGTAGGATGTGGTAGATTTGCATTTATATGTGTGTTTTTGTATTGTTTGTCTAGAGAAATTATTTTGTAAAAGTTTTTTGTCTTGATAATGTTCCACTTTTCATATCCCTTGGTTAAAGAGTTCTGGCTTTCATTTCTTTCTTTTTATGTCTGTACACATTCACAGTTGTACATCACCAACTTGTTTAGCTCCATTTATAGGATATAAGAGACAGAAGACCTAAGGAGTTTAGTAGCATACTTGTCTTTAGGACTTGGATGCCTTAGCCAGTCTGATTTTGCTCAGTGTTTTCCTAGATGTTTTATGTTTGGCTTACACATAACGTCCAGGGATTTCAGCTGTAGTAAGTGGGGAAAAGTACATTTACTGTATCTTCCCATTGACAGAAATCCTTATTAACATCTAGATTTTATGTTTTTTTTAAATATTTTTTTAGTTGTAGATGGACACAATGTCTTTATTTTATTGCTTTGTACGTGGTGCTGAGGATCGAACCCAGGGCCTCACGCATGCAAGGCAAGTGCTCTACCGCTGAGCTACAATCCCAGCCCCTAGATTTTATGTTGATCTTTAGCTGTGTCTCTCTTTTCATTCCTAATATTAGAACATGAAGTAGGTTACTATATAAAGCAAGAATATTTGTGGTACCACTGGTTTTGAAGCATGCTTATTTTTTCCTTATTTTTATTGGTGCATTATGATTATACATAATATTGTGATTCCTTGTTATATATTTACACATGCATATTATATAACAATATAATTTTGTCTATATCACTCTCTAGCACTCCTGTTGTCCCTCCCCTCCTCCCTCCCTCTGGGTCCTCTCCCCTCCTCTACTAACTTTGATTTTCCTGAGATCACATTCATCTTTTTTTTCCCCTTTATTCTCTCTACCTTCCACATATGAGAGAAAATGTATAACCCTGAACTTTCTGCATTTGGCTTATTTCATTTAACATAATGCCCTCAAGTTCCATTTTCCTGCAAGTGACTGAATTTCATTCTTTATGGCTGAATAAAACTCTCTCTGCCCAGATTTTTTTATTCACCTTTTCTTTTTCCATTTATCCACCAATGGACACCCAGGCTAGTTCCATCATTTGGCTATTGTGAATTCTGTTGCTACAAACATAGGTATGCATGTATCACTATAGCATGATGATTTTAATTCTTTAAAGACTGAGAAGTGGTATAGCTAGGTCATATGGTGGTTCCATTCCTAGTATTTTGAGGAACTTTTATACTTATTACCATACTGGCTGTACTAATTTACAATCCCACCAACAGCATAAAAGTTGAAGTACACTTTAAATAACCATTTAATAGGGAATGTAAAACAGTGATTCCTGGACTTGGCAGGAATTAAGAGATGTGGTTAAGGACCTTCCTAATGTAAATATTGTAAGGTTCCGAGAGGAAATCTACCCCGGCTGATCTCTCCTGATATTCATCCTTTGACTTTCTTCTGCTGGTATAATCTATACTTAGTTCTTTTTATTGTAATTCTGTTTCCAGTAGTTTGATTCTCTCTTCCATTAAGATTAAAATCTTTCAATTGAAACTATTTCTTATATTCTTACTTTTAAAAAACCCGAAAATCTATTAGTCTGCATAGAGCACAATTATCCAAAAGGTGACTCAAGACTCAGAAAACATCTTTTTGTTAATAAACTGACAATTCATATAACATTTTACTTACCCAGTAACGATAATTTCTGGATATGTTTGTGCTCCAATGTTCCAAGCTCCTCCACTGATTGGCCACTCCTAAATAGATTGTCCAGGAAGAATACATAAATTTTATTTTTTAGTTTAGTTTAAATGACTTTGAAACTTAGAATGAAAATATTTTTAAAGGATTGCTTAACATTAAATTGCTATAAAATATTAAAGATGTGAATTTACCTTTTAATTCTTTCATTGAACAAACACTTCTCTAAATACACAATTCTATTTCCTTTAAAAATAGATTTTAGTCAATATTACCATTCATACAAACAAATCAAAGAAGTATTTTTAACTGTACAAATACAGTGTTGCTACATGAGTCATATAGTCTGTGAGCCACCAATCTTTTGTGGTGCCATTTCAATAGAATGCTATCAAAGTAGTGCCTCTTGGAGTTTTCCATCCCAATATACCTGGGCAAATAACAGAAAGCATAATATATAGTTTCTGTGACAACTGCAAATATTTGCATCTTATAGTAAATATATAAAAAGGGAGTTTTAAAATGCTACTAACAAATGACTTTAATTATTTTTCTTAATCACTGATAATTTAATAAATGATAAACTAGGAAGAAATGACACAAATTTCTTAAAACGTAAGTCTTCATCTAAAATAAAGGTTACATATTTTTATTTTGATGTTAATTTAAGTACATAGCATATAAGTATGTTAATAAACATATTAATATCTTTCTATATAATTATATACTTTGTATATAAGAATTTTTATATTTGTATAGACTTAAACTATGTAAAATTCAGAAAATTTGGATTTCAGAAGTTATATCACTGACAATGCCAGCTTATGATTTCAAAAGAATTTAGTTCAAGTCTTCTTATATGGAAAGTTAGAAAATAACAGGAAAAAGTACGTCAAAATGATACGAATATAAAAAAACTTGCTTATAATTTCTACTTTTACCTTATTACTGTATCCTTGTTTTTTATGCTTGACTCCTATAGAATACAGTACTAAAATCAAGTCTGGAGGGCAATCGGCAAAATATGCTGTGCATGTAACTGGTGATTCATGAATGTCCATGGGATATGGATTTTCAAAGATAGGAAAACTAATAGATAAAGAAAATATATTAGTGTCATTTTGCAAAGATAAAAAATATAAAATAATTTTCATAAAGTAAGGTATAAACTGTATGTCCACATTAATTACAAATTTCATTTGTTTTTCATACTTTAAAACAAGAATTACACAAATAGAATGCCTTTTTTAAATAGCCATCTGTAAAATGCAATATTAATACTAGTAGAAAAGTACTCAAATTCATTTTCTTCCCAGAAGCCAACATTCCACAGTGCCATATCTTTGATAATGCAAATAAAATGAATTAAACAGAATATATGCAAAAAGTTCACTCAACTTATTAAAAATCATATTAAATGGTTATTTTGCATAAATAGTTATATAAAATATACAAATATTAAAGTATCAGTAAAATTTGATACTTTCTAAAGAGAAGTTATGAATGGGCAAATTTTTGATTTTTTGAAGGAGTAACTAAAAGATGTGCATAGTAGTAGGTGTTTGTGTATCTGTGAATGTTTTAAAGATCATTTCCCAAGTAACAAGCTGGAATGAAGACTTATGGATGCAATAAATTTCTTCAAGCCTACTGTAATTTTAAAAAGGGCATGAATACAGAATAAAATAAAAAATTCTTATAGTCACAATGTATTCAAAACTTTTCATGTACCAGGCACTGTACAACATGAAATGAGTAGTAGTCTATGCCACCTCTGTTCAAAGTCTGTGATCAAACTACTTCTGATTTAATATTATTGGGGGGTGAATGTTAAAAATACTTTTCTCAGGATATTATTAGTAACTTAATTAGGAATTTAGTCCAGTCATCAGAGAATGTAGTAAGGGGGTCGATATGTGTTTGTGTGTGTGATGGGGAGTGTGTTGACAGAATTTTCTTTCTACCACCCTGACATGCTGCAAAGGTATGATATCCCAAAGATAATAGTATATACAAAATCAAGTGAAAAGGAACTAGACATAGTAAAGAACAAGTAGGCTTAACTAGATAGATTAAAACTTGTTTCAAATTGTAAATGGTTAACATTTCCTAGATTCAAGAATTAGACATAAAATGAATAATCAACTGTATTCCAGACTTATATCTTACAATTTGATAATAGCAAGAGGTAAAAATGATAGGCTCCTGATAAGATACTGAAGAGAGAAACAAAAATTTACTATAGCTTTATAAATGTGAAAGTGAAAATGATGCTGTTGAAATCAAAATGAAGATATGAAAAAAAGAAACTAAGAAGAAGAATTTGTACACCCTTTTTCCTTCATGTTGAAAATTAAATGGTAAGAAAGAGATCTGAAAAGGATTCCAAAGTTACAACTTGTTTCAACACTCAACATATCTACTTGAAGGGAATATATACAGTCAGTTTGTACATGTTAAATGTACATGTAGTAGTAAATGAAATGGGAATATCACATAAGTTAATTGATGCTGAAAAAGCAAAGTCAACTCAAAATGGACCAAATACCTAATAACTGAACCCCCCATATGACCAAGCTATGGTCCTACTCCTCAGTATTTATCTGAAAGAACTAAATACAGGTTCATCAATGTTTATAGCAACTCCATTCACAAAATCCAAGTCATAGAACCAGCTCAAGTGCCTATCAATAGATGAATGGATAAAGAAAATGTGACATACACGCACGCACACACACAAACACACACACACAATGGTGTTTTACTCAGTCATAAAGAAGAATAAAATTATGCTATTTTCTGGTAAATGTATGGAACTAGAGAATATCATGATAAGATAATGATAGAATCAGAAAATCAAGAGTCAAATGTTTTCTCATGTATGTGAAAGTGAGACCAAAATAAGGAAAAAAAGCATATATGTGAATCCCATGAAAATGGAAGGGATATCAGTGAAAAAGAGGGATTGAGGGGGAAGGAGAAGGGATAGGCAAAGGGAGGAAGGGTGGAATAAAATTGACCAAATTATGCTATGTACACATATATGTGAATATACCACAGTGAATTTCACCTTTATGCATATCTATAAAGCATTAATCAAAAAACTATAAATAGAAGGAAGACCAGTAAAGAAGGGGGAGGAAGGAAAGGAGGAAAAGGAGAAGTTCTAAAGACCGAAATGGAGCAAATTATATTCCATGCATGCATGATTATGTCAAATTGAACCCCAATATTATGTAAAGCACTAATAAAACATTTGAAGGGATACCAGGGATTGAACTCAGGAGAACTCAACCACTGAGCAACATCCCCACCCTATTTCGTATTTTATTTAGAGACACAGTCTCACTGAGTTGTTTAGCACCTTGCTGTCACTGAGGCTGGCTTTGAACTTACAATCCTCCTGCCTCAGCCTCCCAAGCTGCTGGGATTACAGATGTGCACCACGAAGCCCAGCAAACATTTTTAAGATGAGGAAAAAAGGAAAGAGAAAATGGTGTTAAAAAGTAAAATGTTAGATAAAAGTTGTAAACAAAATGTAAAATCACATAAAGAAATGAGAATCATAATATGTGTATAGCAACTTTCATGTTACACACATTTTGGCACAATGCAAAATTTTTAATGACTATACTAAAGAAGTGAAGTATTAAAAGTAAGTATAGTGGATCTTGGAGGATACTAGACAAGGTATGAAGAACAAACAAATATCACATGCAAAGAAGAGTTGAGTACCAAGGAGATCAGGAGAATACATTTTAATAAAAGTTACAAAAGAACTTGTTAGATGAAGAAACATAAATCCTTACACGTACGCAAAATTAATCAATTTAATGTTGATACGTAGGACTGCTAGCAGAATTCACAGTTATGATGATCTTATAGTCAAAATCCTGCATCTCCTTCAAATTATTAGGTGTAGCAAATTAGCATAAAGAAGAACATTAGCTCTCACATTTACAAGCTATGTTGAAAGTAAAATTCAGACTAATTTATTTAATAAAAAAACTACTGAGAACCTAATTCCATGTGAGCATACAACCTCTCATGGGGCCTATAGTTTAGTAGGGAGACAATGTTTAAACAACAAAGGGAAAATTGTATTTATGTCAATAGAAGTAAAGAATATAAGTGCTATGAAATAAAAGGATATGAGACTAAGATTTTAATGAGGAAGTGATACCTAAGTTGAGATTCCTAAGACACTAGGAGAAAAAGGAAGAGAAGATTGGTCCAGGTAGAGGAGAAAGAATATAAAAAATTTTGCTGCAGCTATAAGGGATTAAAAATCAGTGGGTCTAGAATATACATTTAGGGAAATTAGTTTCATGCTTATCACCATTTATAATGAAAATGTATAGCCTGAAGACAATGTGCATCAATTTCAAGTCCACTGTCAACATAAGGGAGTCAGGAGCACCACTGTACCAGAAATATCCTCTATTTGTTTCAATTGCCTACAACATAATGTAAAAGAATAGAAAGTAAAATACCCCAATCCTTTCTCTCCCCAAGATACTGATTATTACAAGTTATTTTCATTTATCAGTTTTCCTCCAGTCAATAGACTAGTTGACACCTGTTAATATTTTTATAATAATTGCAAATTTTTCTAATAATTGCTTTTCCTTAATGAGATGGCAGAAATGTGATACATTTTATGTACTGAGTCTTCAAATGCTTCTGTCTAAATATCAGGTGCTGCTTTAAAGATATCTGAGAATTTTCTCAGTTCTCTTCTGGTTTAATTTTGATCATTTAAATTGTAGTTCTGTAATTTTGGCAAAACAATTTTCACATAAGGAAAACTAACCATATAATTAATACTAAAAAGTCAATTATCTAAAATGTACTTCTTCAATTTAATTGTAATGAAGAGAAATTTTAAATAGTTCATGTTAATCTATATGTAAATAACTTACTTGCTTTGTGTCAGATCAACTACAATGAGATCTTTCTCCAGAAGTACTACAACCGCATAAGGTTCTTGAAATTCTACAAGTAAAAATAAAAAAAAATCAGATTGATTTTGTAAAAATCACGAAAACTGCATTTTCTTTATCTTTTATAAAAATTATTATTATTATTTAAATGATTTGAGAGACCAAAATAAGAGCCAAAGTAGCACAGCACTTTAAAAACTATGTTGTTTTTCTCAAATTTAATGTAAGATTACTTTGGAGAACAAGAAAAAAATGAGAAGTTTCACACTACAAAGTTAAACACATCAGACAATTATGGAATGGTAACAGTAATGAGTTATGTGAAGAGATGAGGTTATCACTTTCATTTATAAGGAATTATGCTATTCTTCATAACCTTAGTATTTTAGATCTGATATCATGCCTACAAGAGATGTACTGAGGCAGTACTAACTGTATCTATGAAATATGATCCATATTCACCTCCCTATGAAAGTAATACTACTTGTACTAAAGTTTACGTTCAATATAATGTGATTTAAGACTAATGCTGCTAATACAATGAAAACAAAATGGAATTTAGAGTCAGGAGGACTGGGTTAAAGTATGATATAGGACAGTGCATTCTTTTGCTATCATTTGTATAAAAGAAGAAATTATCTATAATTAAATGAGTACATATATGCATAGATTATTTAGGAGAGAATAAATAAATTGGTAACATAATTTGCCTCTGGAAGGGCATTAAAAAACTTTTCATTATGTTTTGCCGTGTATTGTAGGCTTTCTTTTCTGGTATTTTAATGTATGAACTGTTTCAATAGTGAAAACAGATTGTCTACTATGTGTCTAGGAATACATACCTAGAATAAGCAGAGTATGAGGACAGTGTTAAGATTTTTCAGTTTTTAAAACCTAACCTTCCCTCCCTCCTTCATTTCCTTTTCCCTTTTTTCCTTCTTCCAATATGTTCCAGAAACTGTTTTAAGAACACAGGATAGATGGAGCATAAGACTGACAAGGTACTCTTTCTCATGTGGTTTACAGTCTACAGATGTTTTCCAACCATGAACAAGTACAGAAATAAGAAATATTCTGGAAATTATATGTGCTATGAAAAAAAATAACAAGTGCATAACAATTATTTACATTTAGAGGAAGAGGGGTACTAGTTTAGTTAGAGTCAAGAAGGACACTGTTTTCCATTTATAATAAAGGACTAGAAGAAAGCCATAGCAAAAGAGTTATTCTCAATTTAAGGAAGAGGTATTTATAAACAAATTTTATGTTCAGATTTGATTCTCAATAGTTAGAACAGGTATTATTATTTTTCCATTTTATGCCGAAAACAGATCCAAAGAAGTTAAGAGCTTAATAACAAGGTTATGAAAGCAGTAAATGATCAAGCTAAAACTTTAACACAGGACCTCTGACTCTAAATTCCACCTCATTTTCATCATACTAGCAGTTTTTACTGGCTAGTTTAAGAATTATTAGATCCTAAATTCAACAATCACTTGGCAGGAGTTTTGTTCAAAGGATTCAACTCTTGGATGTAAAATTTAAATATTGGAATGCACAATTTTCACAGTCCTTCCAGACCCAAGCAGCTACAGAGCTTATTCAGGTTTATGTTTAAATTCACATGTAAATGAAAGAAAAACTAAAGAACAAACACAACAAAATCCTGAGAAAGAGCTGGCACTTATTGGTACTTGTTACTTGGATATATATCTATGTGACAAAATGTAGTCTGTATACTGTTTCCACTCAAACTTCTCGAAGTTTCTCTCTTTTCCCTCATCTATAGAGTTAAGTTTTTCAACATTGTCTCAATATGTTTTGTTTTTCAGTTTGAAGAACAGCAGGGTTCCATATGACTAGTTATTATCTCTTTGCCTTCTTTCCTTACAGGTTAGAAAGTAAGGGCTACAAAAATAACTGAGACACTAGTATGTACCTCAGTTATAAACTGAAGTCATAAATACATCATAATTTTAGGTAATTACATTTGTTTTAGTTTACCATTGTTCCTTTACAAATAAAAACTGGCAACAGAGGTCTCAACTTTATAGAAGTACTTTGTATGCTGTGATGACTAATGAACAAAAAAATCTCTTTAGGAGTCAAAGTTGGGTTCTGTATCTACTACTTACTAAGAGTTTGATTTTGGGCAAATCAGCTAATTTTATCTCCCCTTCAATTCTTTTACCCATTGAAATGACACAATAATAACTGAAGATTAGATGTATTTGAAGATGTTTATTGGAAAGCCTGGCAAATAGTAAGTGCCAGCTTATAACTGTATTTCTTTCCTTTATTGGATTGGTTTATTTCTGACTTTAACCCTAGCCCTCAACATAGTAAAAGTGTTAATAATTTTGCTAAACCTATGCATAATATTTGTCATTATGCAGCTATAAAAGACTGAAATTCTGATTTTACTCATATGAAATAAATAATTAAAATTTTAAGTGGAAAAAGTATGATATAGGATAGCGCATAGAGTATGCTGTCATTTGTAAAAATAAAGAGAGAGAATATGTAATTAAATGAATACATAAATGCATGGATTATTTTAGGGAGAATAATTAAGTAAATTAGTAACATCAGTTGTGGAGCAGTGAAGAATTTTTCATTATGTATTGCTATGTATCATAGTTTTTCTTTACTGCCATTTGATGATTAACCATTTTAATATTTAAAAACACATTTAAATAGTTAATAAGACATATTTATAATTCACTGGTAAAATTAAACTAATCCTAACTCCTAGCAAATGAAAAGTTCAATACTCACTACCAATTTTCTGAAAAACAAAGATTAATATATATGGCTTAGAAGTGGTAGGCATGGTTGCAGTACATTTATACTTCATTACACATCATTAGATCTTACCCTAACTTCTCTACTGCTGTCCAGAAATGTAATGTTTGATCTTTGCAACCACACATTCCCAATATCTATTACACATCTTTTTCCTCAAGTTATTAACAGGAAGTATTTCCCAACTTCAGCTTTTGGTCCTTTAGTTTTTTTGCTTTTTCTTCCTGTATTTCCTTGTTATTCATTCTCACAAGCCCAAAGAACATTTATATTCTGATGATTTCATGAATAAATATGGTAAAACTTTTTCTATCCTCTCAACCACTCCACTAACTCAGTCTTTCTCTCTTTTCAAAAAGTATTACTGTGCATGAAACCACTATTTTTTCCCCCTTTGGTAACAGGGATTGAACTCAGGGGTACTCGACCACTGAACCCCATTCTCAGCCCTATTTTGTGTTTTATGTAGAGACAGGGTCTCACTGAGTTGCTTAGCACCTCACCGTTGCTAAGGCTGGCTTTGAACTTGCAATTCTCCTGTCTCAGCCTCCCAAAGTGCTGGGATTATAGGCATGTGCCACTTTGCCTGGCTGAAACCACTAATCTTAGAACATGTGGTTATTGCTGGCTCATTTTTCAAGTCAGTCCCTAATTCAGTTGGTTCACAAAATTCAGAGGATAGCATTTAAACATACATTATTACAAGAGTCTCTTAGTTAGAATCTGGAATTTAAGATTTCAGTGTCTCTTTTCAAACCTACATACTCTTTTTGAGTAAAACTTACTAAAATTAATGCTTTTATCTTAGCATTTCCTAAAAATTCCTCATAGTTCCCTATTTCCAAAAATCTAAACAAAAAATTTCAAGTATTTTCTAAATTGATCTCACACTAGCAAATCTCACAATTTCTAAAATGATTACTCAATTCACTTTATAAGGTCTACCTAAATCCTATTTTTCTGTGAAGCTTTCAAGAATATTTCAGTTATCAACTGTTTACTCAGCCTATTAATTCAGACATTATATTCTGAATCATACAACTCAACATTTAATTAAAGTCTTACATTACTTCAACTAAGTAAGTCATAATTATGTCACTCATCTGATCAGATTTTATGCAACTTGACATCAGAGAATAGTTTCATATTTTATCTGTTCGCCCAACCAGTCTTTAGTAGTGAGTCCATAGAAGTATTCAATAAATGTTTGTTGATTAATTAACACAGGTAATTTGTTCCTAGTAATTCTGGATATAGACTGCTACATTAATTGTTATTTATTCTATCTTTTAAATATGAAACTAAATAATTTAAAAGAAATCGATGCATTTAATAATGAAATACAACATATATATCTAAATAGTTTAAAAAGTATATTCATTTGACCTTCCAGCTGGGGACAATGTTATTATTCTCTTTCTATGAATGATAAATGAAATGTGAAATGTGTTGCTCAATATCACATAGCTAGTAAGTGGCATAATTAAACCATAAACCCAACTATTCTGTCCTCAAGTTCAGTGCTCTTTCCCATACCTATATGTTCCCTCTTAAAAATGCAGTAATGTATACACATATTATGTTCTTTCAATAATAAACTCATATTTACTTTTTATGCTTTCATCTTTCTCATTCATAGGTATCATTAAAATAATTCATTACTGTTAGATTTAATCATATAATTTGCATGGGTTTAGAATATCTTTTATTTTTACAAAAAGTCTTTATTTATACTCAGGTTGACAAAAATATACATATATCTCTCCTTCTGAAGGTCCTTCTGACTAATCATTCTCAAAATTGAAATAAATCACTAACCACACATCAGCAATCCTATAGTAATCAGATGTGCTGCAGTTGCATCTGAAGCAAAGCCAGATGTGAAACAGATGCAGCACCACCATAGTTACAGATCACTGATATCGGGTAAGTGCTTTAACTTTGATTGACTTTGGGATGGGATGGGTGGAGCTGGTCTAGGAGAGGCTATTAGGAGACCTCAGTTTCCCCAAGTGATTTCACCCTGGACCCCTATCGGACCCTCCCAGCTCAGCTTCCACCATCCTTATCAAAGTTTAAAGCACTTACCTGATATTAGAACCTGAAACGCCAGCACTGCTGCACTACATCTGTCTTACTTCCAGTTTGTCAAGTAGGTACAATTGCAGAACCTGCTCCAGCACCTGTAGCTCACCGTGTACCACAGTGGATATCTGCTGCCAAAACTGAAAATATTTAACCTTAATTTTGTTAGGAACTTCTCATTTCAAAAATGATGTTTTCAACATTAATAGTTTCATTTTAGTTACTTACCATTTGGATAGGGTGTTTCACATAAAGTTAGAAATTCAACAATAGGATGATCCATTTCAAGTACTGTAATTGCTTTTCCATGCATGATGGTTAAACTTGGTCTTCTGCAAGCTTTGTCATAGGACAGCCCACCAGAGAATATTATGAATGGTTCACTATATAGGAAAAAAAGTTAATGAGACTGAGAAGTCCTTTAAGATGACACAAAGTCAAAGGACTGAGCCTTTAAAGAACAGGCTCATATTTTCCCTTTTCTGGATATACATTCTAACCACTAGAATAATCAATAGATAAGCCTAAAGGTATTGGAGTGGTGTTGACAAAAGCCAGTGAGGCTGGAGATTAAGTGGAAGTGCTTACTGACTCTCAAAAGAACATCTTTTGGTTCCCAAACTCTTCATAACTACCACTAGAATATTAGTTTTTATTAGACTAATCAGTAAATTAGTTGGCATCTGGAGCTCCAAATCCCTAAGAGATAAAACAAGGCAAACTAATACATAATGAAATGTGACAGTAAAAATCTCAGGATGATAGAGGATGACAAGAAAATTCTGGATAATGGAGTCTCTGTGGGGAAAAGCTTACAATAAAAAGATGGAGATAGGTTATATGTAAGGGGAAAATAGTTTACCAAAGATAATTATGATTCCTTCTCAATTTTGCATATGGACAGTCAGCTATATTTATCTTGCTCAAGTAACTTCAGACAAATCTTTTAGTCTTAGTTTTCAAGATACAATTAGTTAATAGAGTAGGGTTGAAATGATTATTAAATATTATAGCTGTCAGAAAACTATGAAATAGCCTCACAATTTTTCACTTTCCTTTTCTAAAATCTATATGTCTTCAGTATATGTAACAGAATAAAAAATATATTGATCTGAGATATTTTCAAAATGTAAATAGCAAATTGAAAATATTCTTCTCCAAATAAATTTATAAAAAGAACTGGAGAATTTTACTGTGTCAAATTTTTTGAGAATATTCTTCCCTAAGTAATTAACTTTCATCCTATCAAACTAGAAATTATGAGATTTCCTTCTTTTTTCTCCTTTGTAATGGTGCAGAATACCAAACATTTGCTAAAATCTTATGCTGGCTATATAACATCAACAAAAGACTTTTTAAAAGTTTATATCAAAACTTTATAAAATGCCTATACTAATTTTTCTGAATAAGAAAGAATTTTGTCTTAATATTTTAACACAAGTACATGAATTTTAAAGAAATATGCTCTAACTTATTTTTTCCTCTAAGACCTGCATTGGTTTGAGTGATGGTCTTGCACCAGTGATTTGACATAGTAAATGACCATCTTACTAATGGTGATATTAAAAAGCCTGGTTGCGGTCTTCTGACCTATATTCTTCCTTATGTCCTATAACATGTTATAAACATTAACTATACATAACAAAACCTATTTATAAAAAATGAGCAAGTGCAGGCATAAAATGTGTCTTTCCCAGTCTATAAAGTTAAAGAGAAATAAGGAAGAATCATTTTAATAGTTTATATTTAATCCTCATTGTTTCCTAGTTGTCAATAAACTATAGTCAAATTCAGTCTAAGAATCATTACGATTTCTTTTAGGCTATGGATATTGGGCCATCTTTATTTCTTGACTGAATTAATCATAGTCTAACACTTGTACAGTAACCTAGAGACTTTTTAGATTGCTTCTGTGTTGCTAAAATCACAAAGAATCTGAGCTTGAAGTATGTAACACCTAAGATAATCAAATATTAATTGTGCTTTATATTGATGTAATAGATTGTGGCCTATTTATCTGTGGCAACATCTCTCAGTACTCTTAATCTCAGTGCTCTTCTGCATTTTAGCCTCTTTGTGCTTTAAGCTTCAGGTCAGAGGTAATTTTCTTTTCTTTTCTTTTTTTTTTTAATGGTACCAGAGATGATTGAACCCAAGGGTGCTTAACACTGAGCCACATCTCCAGCCATTATTTTTTCATTTTGAGACAGGGTCTCAATAAGTTGCTTAGGGCCTCACTAAGTTGCTGAGGCTGGCCTTCAACCATGATCCTCCGATCCTCCTCAGACTCCCAAACTGCTGAAATTACAGGCATGCGATGCTGCACTTCAGAGAGATAATTTTGTAATAAAGTAATAATCATGAAAAATAGACACAATGTACTAGAATAGTCAAGTAAGTGGGATAATAGTAATTATGATCAATAACGTGATATGCTATATTACAAATCCAAACACTTAGTTCCACATGTGGTTGGATTACTAATAACTAGAACAAATCTTTAAGAGTACTGCAATAATTCAAACAATGTGGAAAAAAATGACTCTAATAACGACAATAAATAATAGTAATTTCTATTTATGAAGAACCTACTATACAACCTTAACAAACTTAGGACATTATCTGCCTTATGCACTATTTCATGTAATCCTCATGAGCGTCGTAGTGAAATAAGTATTGCTGGTGAGAATAAGAGTTTACAGAGTTAATTTCAAAAGTTTTGTCTTACTCCAAAAGCCAGATCTTAATCAGTATTTTATACTGCTTTTATTTGAACTCCTAAATCCTAAAGTGCCTTCTCATCACTTTCATCCCTCTCTCTTTTTGTGTGGAACAAAAATGTTATCCTTTAAGTTCTATCTCTGACATCCCAGGAAGAATTTCCCTGATCTCTGTCTCACAGTTCTCCTCCCACTGTCCTCAAGGCTTTGATGTTATATGCCCTTTTTCTGTGCTCCCAGGGAATGTTTTATAAACTACCTTACATGTTATACAAAAAAACAGTATGGCCTTGCCTCTGCTACTAGAACATAACAAATTCAAAAGCAGCCAATAATTTCATTTTAGTACAAAATAAAGTACACAGTGCATAGAATACAATAATAACAATGTTATTTTAGCTGAATTAAAATGAATATTATTAAATACTTCATAGAAAAACATTTTTAAAAAATCTTTTTTAGTTGTTGATGGATCTTTATTTTATTCATTTATTATTTATATATGGTGCTGAGGATCAAACCCAGTACCTCATACATGCTAGGCAAGCACCCTACCACTGAGCTACAGCCCCAGCCCCATAGAAAAACATTTTTAAAAGGGACTCTAAGCAACAAAATAGATGTCATAAAGTCCCTGCATCATATATTGTGTCATGGAAAACTGTCATATTTTCACATGAACCTCATTTTACAAGTTTGGCTTTTCAGATTCTTAGTCTATAGAAAATCAAAGACAAAATACCAGTAGATAACAAGTTTGAAATTATAAGAAGTCCTCATAGTCCAATACTGAAGGAGAAAATAATTTAAAAACAAATACACGAAAAAGAAAAAACAAAACTACGAGGTGTTGGGAATTATTAATAGTCTCCTATATCTCAGCAACCCTTGAAGTATAACACTATATAACAAGTGATGTAAATAATACTGAACATGAAGACACAAGTTTAATAATTACTGGTTTAAGAAGAGAAGAATACCAAGGTGGCAGATTAGTGGCACTCAGCACTCACCTATGTCTCCATGAAAAATAATTAAAACAAATGAAATGTAGCTTCTCATAGAGATGGGGCTTATTGGATAACAATGCAATTCAATATTAGACAGATTTGAAGAAACTCGCAGATGTTGGATGATGGAATAGAGAGTGAAACAAAAGGCCCAGTACCAATCACAGAAACATGGTAGAGGGAGTTGTATACCCCTTCAATGGCAGAAGAGGAGAAAGAGGGAGAGTCCCACTGGTACAAGAATCTGCACCCAGCAGAAATATAGGCTAACCAAATAATATTCCTAAAATCTGCATGATGAACTGACTCTGGAGAAGTTCTCTCCACTTCTCAGCCTGTACGCAGTTCTCTAACTGATAACCATCTTAAGAAGGGCTATATTGAGATTATATCCTTAGGAACGATCATGTAGGAGAATAGAAAGTTCTCTTTGGAAGAGATTCCCTTTGGAATTGATTGGTGATTTACTAGGCCAACTATCAGAGTCCATGGAATGAGCAGTTGCATGTGATATCTTGCAAGAGCTAGGACAAGGGACACTAGACTCTTGGTTGGCAATCACAGCGAGACTGCCACTATGCACCCCACACAGAACTTTGAGAGTCCACAGCCTTTCTCCAACCTTGGGGTTGGATAGGGAAATACCATGTAACTCATATTATTCCTGCCCTCTGAATACAATGCAAGCTCCAGAGAGAAGTTTAGAGAGTTCATGCTACAGCATCTGCATCTATCCTGCTCTCGGAGCACATAAGCCAAATAATGCCTGAGAAAATTTGTTTCTAAGTTGCTCTAAATTCTACCCTAGCTCAATCAAACATGCAAGGCAGCTGAGAGATATTCCAGCTACATATCACTCAGGTGACTATCAGGAATTTCCTTCATTTTTTTTTTTTCACTAAGGAAAGAAGGCACATGTTATTGATGGTGAATGACTCCCTGTCTTTGCTCTGTCCAAGGAATATATATCCTAAGATGACAGAGAGGTAAGCTCTCATCAGCATAGGCTGTGAGATTCCATTCTTGCCCACTCATTCAAGCACACAAGCAGAGAAGAAATTTTTATTTTTTTAAAATGTTTTCTTCTTGCTGTTTTGATTCTTAAATCTCTTTTTCCCCCCCTTCTTTTTAATATTTAGGTTTTCCTTCTTTTTTGTTCTGTACTCTTTTTTCCTCTTTTGTCACTTTTTAACTTTGCTATTGTTTTTATTTCTCTTTAATTTCTATTTTTAACTTTTAATTTTATTCCATGTTATTTTCCTCTTTCTTTTCAGTTGCTTATGGTGTTACTGTTGATATTGGTCCTAGTTGACTTTTACTTTATTTTTTTGCCTGTTTTTTTTCTTCTACCTCTTCCTTTGTTATGCTATGGATAGAGCCTGGTATGACAAGCACAATAGATGACTGCTCTGCTGCTGAGCACAACTCCTAGGCAGCTGGGAAAACTATACCTTGCTCCAGCCAACAGAGAAGCACACAAACTTTGGCAAATACTTAAACTTAAGAATAAAAAGGACAAAAGCCCCTAGCCAATGACCTGTACCCAAGTAGGCATGGTAAAAACGGGTCAAAAGTCTCACTTCTGGACAATCCCCACAGGAATAGTGGAGAGAGTTAATACAATTGTAGTAGGTACTACACCTATGAGGTGTGGTATGAGGGACCCCAGCACTAGTCATCTCTTTATGCTTATCAGATCACACATTGCTGACAAGACTGGAGGTGAGTCCCAGTCACCTTGGCCTCTTTCAAAACAATAGGAGCTGCACCAACCTCTAGGTGCATCAGCATAATCACTTTGAAATAACAGAATGAGTATCAACAGAGCCTGAGGAAACCACCACAACTGATAGGAGTTTCCATTCCCACCGTAGGAGTAACCACAAAAGGTAAATCCCACATATGATTCTATCTACACCACACCTACCTGAACGACCATAGGAACCCTCTCTTGTGAGGCCTAAGAGAATGACATGATACAAACTGTCAGAACACACTAACAACAGTCAAAGAAGCTATGGGGAAACTACAGTATGGATTACCATTAGAATTAAACTAAACACTACACAATGAACCAATATTCAAGGACACATCAGTAAGAAAAATCTGCTCACCTAGAAGGTCCTCATGTAAAATCAGAAAAGAAATACATTCCAACAAATGAGTAAATATCAATATAGAAACAAAAGAAATATGAAAAATAAGGCAATATGATACCACCTACTATTCACAACTTTCTAATAACTAATCTCAAAGATATCAAAGTGGATGGAATGCTAAATAAAGAATTTTTAATGATTTTTAAAAACTTAATTCCAAGAACATACAAATAAACATCTGAATAAATTAAGAATGATGATATAGGTAGGATATGAATGAGCAAGTCAATAAAGATAGATTTTCAAAAAGAAGTAAGTAGAAACCCTGGGAATGAAAAACTCAATAACTCAGATTAAAAACATAGTTGAAAGCATTACCAAATGACTAGATCAAGAGAAATAAAGAATATCAGGGCCTGAGAACAGGACTGAGAAATGATCACATTCAGACAGTAATGAAAAAATAAGAAAAAAATCAAAGAGCACATATAAGATATTTGGGACATCATTAAAACACTAAATGTATGTATATTTGGACTAGACAAAGGAGACAAACTACAGGCAGTAAGAGCAGAAAGCCTATTCTGATAATATAATTGAAAAAATATCCCAAATCTTGGAAAAAGCATTGACATCCAGGTACAGAAAGCACTTAGAACCAGAAATAGATATAACCTGTCCATAACATACTAGTTAAACTCCCAAAAGTACAGAATAAAGAAAGAATATTAAAACCTCCAAGAAGCACCACGAAATCACACTGGAAGACAAACCTATCAGAATAACAGCGGATTTCTGAGAAAAAATTCTACAGGCCAAGAGAGCATAGCTGTATTTCAAATTCTAAAATAAAATAACTGCCAACCAAGATTACTATACCCTGCAAAGCTATCCTTCAGAATCAAAGAGAAATGAAGACTCTCCATAATAATAAACCAAGGAGATTCATGAATATCTAACATGCTTAATTCTTAAATACTACAACCCAAAAGAGGAAGAAAGATAAAGACAATCATGAGAGCATAGGGAAGAAAAGTCTCAATAGAAGAGTATATATCAAACGAAAATTAGGAGAGAATTAAACATTATTAATAACAGAAAACTATCAAATCTCTAAGATGAATAAGAGAGGAAAAAATTAACACAGAATATTTTGAAGAAAAATAACAAAATATAGGAACAAGTACATACCTTTTAATAATAAATCTGAGTGTAAATGGTCTTAAATTTCCATTAAAAGTTGCAGATGAGATGACTGGATTTAAAAAATGTACATAATAATATGCTGCCTGCAAGAAACTCACCTCATGGGCAATGACACACATACTAAAAGTGAAAGGATGAAAATTATATTCCAAGTAAACAAAATCTGAAAGCAAGCAGGAATAGCTATAGACATATTAGACAAAACAGACCTAAGCCAAAATTAGTTAGAAGAGACAAAGACCACCACATTTGATAAAGGGAAATATTCATCAGGAAGATACAATGATTATAAATACAAATACAATGAACATCAGAATACCCAATGTTGTAAAACAAATACTAGTAGACAACAAAGACAGAGAGGTCCCAATACAATAATTGTGAGTGATTTCAATACCCCACTTTCACCAATAGACAAAGCATACAGAAAAAAAAAAGTTAGCAAAGAATCATCAGAGTATAATTACATTGCAGATCAATAACATAACTTCCCATCAAACAGAATGTTCTATCAAATATACACAAAATACATATATTTCTCATTAGAACATGGAACTTTTCCCAATCTAGATCATGTATTAGGCCATAAATGAAGTCTAAACACATTTAAAACAAATGAAATAATTTCTTATATCTTACCAGATCATGATGGAATGAAACTAGAAATCAACATCAACAGAAACTACAGAAAATATATAAGCACTTGGAGATTTAACAACACACTTTCTGAGAAAACAGTGGGTTGTTGAAGAAATTGGGGAAATTTACAAATTCTTAGACTCTAATGAAAATAGAAACACAACATACCAGATGGAATACAGTGTAAGCAGCACTAAGGAAAGTTTACACATATGAATGCCTACACTTAAAAAAAAACAGAGAAGAAGAGAGAGCTCAAGGAAATAACCTAATGGTATAGTTCAAGGTCATAGAAAAACAAGAACATATTAAATGCCAAACCAGTAAAAGGAAAGAAATAATAAAGATCAGGGGACTGGGGTTGTGGCTCAGTGGTAGAGAGCTCTTGCCTAGCAAGCGTGAAGCACTGGGTTTGATTCTCAGCACCACATACAAATAAATAAAATAAAGATCCATTGACAACCAAAAAAAAATTTTTAAAAAAGATCAGGGCAGAAATAAATGAAACAAGAGACTAAAATAATAATACAAATGATCAATAAAACATAGAATTTATTCTTTGAAGAGATAAGCAAAATTTACCTACCCTTACCTAAACTAACCAAAAGAAAGAAAAGACCCAAACAAGTAAAATTAGTGATGAAAAAGAAGAAAATACAATTGGTATCACTGAAATTAATTGGATCACTAGGAAATATTTTGAAAAATTATATAATAATAAACTAGACAATGTAGAAGAAATGAACAAATTCCTGAACATATATGACCTACCAAAATTGAATCAAGAAGATATAAAAAACCTACATAGATTGATAACAAGTAAGCAGATTAAAGTAGCAATAGAAAGTCTCTAAACAAAGTAAAGCCCATAACTGGATGGAGATACTACTGAATTATATCAGACTTTTACAGAAGAAAAAACATCAAGGTTCCTCAAACTATTCATGAAATATAAAGGGAAGGAATCCTTCCAAATTCAAGCCAGTCTTACTGTGCTACTGAAACATGATAATGACACAACAAAAAGTATAGACTAATATCATTAATGAACACAAATGTAAAAGTCCTTAATAAAACACTTACAAATTGAATTAAACAGTACATTAAGTACATTATGATTCATTCCAGGGTTGCAAGGATGACCCACAATATATAAATCCACAAATTTAATACAGCATATGAAAGGAATCACGGATAAAGATTGTGTTATTAAAATAGATGCAAAAAAGCCATTGATAAAATTCTACATTCCTTCATATAAAAAGTCTTGAACAAATTAGGTTGAGAAGGAGCATATCTCAACATAATAGAGAATATGTACAATAAAACCATACACAATATCATGCTGAATGTGTAAAAAGTGAAAGCATTTCTTCTAAATTCAGGAACAAGACAAGGGCATCCACTCTCTCCAATCTTGTTCAATATAGTAGTAATAATTTTAGCAAGATAAATTAGGGTAGAGAAAGAAGTAAAGCCATAGAAACATGAAATGAGGAAGTAAAATTATCCCTGTTGGCAGATGATATGATTCTATACTTAGAAAACCTTAAAGATTTCATCAAAAGACTCATGGAAGAACTGATAAAAAAAATTCAGTAAAATATCAAGATACAAAATCAACAAATAGAAATCAGTATCTTTTCTATACACAAATAACTCACTGAGAAAGAAATCATGAAAGCAATCCCATTCAAAATAACCTCAAAAACTAAAAATACCTAGGTATAAATAGACCTAATGAAGGAGGTGGAAGGCATTTACAATGAAAATTATGAAACACCAAAGAAAGAACTGAAGATCCTAGAAGTTGGATAGACTTCCATATTCATTATTTTGAGAATTAAAATTATTAAAATGGTCATACCACCAACAGTAAGATAAATTCAATACAATCTGAACCAAAATACCAGTGGCATCCTTCTCAGAACTAGAAAAGAAAATCCTGGAATACACATGGAAGCACAAAAGACTCTAAGTAGCCAAAGCAATCCTGAGCAAAAATAAGAATACTTCAAGCATTATAATAGTAGATTTCAAAATATATTAAAGAGCCAAAGGAACAAAAACAGCATAGTACTATTATAAAACAGACACCTAGATCAATGAAATAAAATAATGGAGCCAGAAATAAAGCTAAACATCTGCAGACAATGGTTTCTAGACAAAGGTGTCAAAAACATACATTGGAGAATGAACAATCTCTTAAATACATGGTACTGGCAAAACAGGACATCCAAATGCAGGGTACTGGATGCCTGACCCATTTCTCTCACCCTGTACAAAAATCTACTCAAAATGCATCGAAAGTCTTAATTTAAGAATTGAAACTACTAGAAGGAAAGGAGAAATATTTCAAGACAGTGCATGCAACAATTCCTGAATAGGACTCCAATAGTTTAGGAAATGAAAGCAAGAACTGACAAATGGAATTGCATCGAATTAAAAAGCTTCTGCACAGCAAAGTAAACAATCAACAGAGTGAAGAGACAACCCACATAGAGACAGAAATTCTTTTGTCAATTATTTATCTGACAGAGGTTTAATATCCAGAGTCTATGAAGAGCGAAACTTGAACACCAAAGAAGTAATCCAATAAAAAATGGGGAAATGATTTAAATAGACATTTCTCAAAATAAGTACAAATGGCCAATAAATATATGAAAAATGCTCAAAATGTTTAAGCATCAGGGATGTGCAAATCAACACAACACTGAGATTCTATCTCAACTCAGAATCATCACAAAAGAAACAAAACAAATAAATGCTGGCAAGGATGTGGGGATAAAGGAATACTTTATATTTTCTGTTGGTGGGAATGTAAATTAGCACACCCACTGTGGTAAACTGTATAGAGAAATTTAAAAAAAATAGAACCATCACTTGATCTAACTATACTATTTCTCAGTTTTTACCCAAAAGAAATGAAGTGAGTATACCACAGAGATGCCTGCATACCCATTTTGATTATGGCCCAATTCACAATACCAAAAATATGCAGTTAGCCTAGGTACCTATGAACAGATGAAAGCATTACAAAATACTACATATAGATACACAATGAAACATTACTCAGCCATAAAGAATAATGAAATCAGCCAGGCGCGATGGCGCAAGCCTGTAATCCAAGCACTTAGGGAGGCTGAGACAGGAGAATCATGAGTTCAAAGCCAGCTTCAGCAATGGCGAGGCACTAAGCAACTCAGTGAGACCCTGTCTCTACACAAAACACAAAATAGGGCTGCGGATGTGGCTCAGTGGTCGAGTGCCCCTGAGTTCAATCTCTAGTACCAAAAAATAATAATAATGACGATGAAATCATTACATTTCCAAGAAAATAGATGAAAGGAGGATATCTATGGAAAGATGAGTATAACAGGTTTTCTCTCCTAAAAAATATTGTATATACACATATACAATATACACATATATCTATGTATAAATGTGTATAAATCTTTTATATATGTGTATATATATATTATATATTCACATATATATGAATGACTTGGAAGTAGAAGAATGACTATTAGGGGAAGAAGACCAAAGGACAGGGGAGAGGAGCAAGGGAGGGAAAAGGTGGACATGACCAAAATACTATATATGCATTTATGGAAAAGTCACAGTGGAACTCATGAATCTGTACAATAAATGTTAATAATTATAGCAAAAAGTAGAAGAGACGAACATGTGCAATGTATTTTACGTTATCATCTGCAATGATTAAATTTGGAATATTTTAATATATTAGTTATAATGGTATAAAACTATGATCATTTTATGCAGACTAACATTAGATTAGTCTAAAAATATTGATGTATATTCAAAGTAACTTCTTTACATGATTATCTCAACAGATGCAGAAAAAGCATTTGACAAAAGTACAGCACCCATTCATGTTTAAAAAATAGAAAAACTAGGGATAGAAGGAAATTACCTCAACTCTGTAAAGGCTACATATGACAAACCCGATTATCCTAAATAGAAGAAAAAATGAAAGTATTTCCTCTAAAAACAGGAATAACACGAGGATGCCCACTTTTAACACCGCTATTCAACATAGTCCTTGAAACTCTAGCCAGAGCAATTAGGCAAAAGAAGGAAATTAAAGGGATATGAATAGGAAAAGCTCAAACTACCTCTGTTTGCCAATGACATAATCCTACATTTAGAAGACTCAAAAAATTCTACCAGAGGACATCTAGAGATTGTAAATAAATTCAGCAAAGTAACAGAATAAAAAATCAACACCCATAAATCAATCACATTCCTATGATCCAATGATGAATCTGCTGAAAAAGAAATAAGGAAAACTATCCCATTCACAATAGCCTCAAGAACTAAAATACCTAGAAACAATCTAATGAAAGAGGTGAAGAACCTCTACATTGAAAATTACAGAACACTAAAGAAAGAAATTTAACAACTTAGAAGATGGAAAGACCTCCAACGTTCTTGAATAGACAGAATCGATACTGTCAAAATGGTCACATTACCAAAAGAAGTATACAGATTCAATGCAATTTCAGTGATGTTCTTCACAGAAATAGGAATAGAAGTCATGAAATTCATTTTGAAAAATAAGAGTCCCAGAATAACCAAAGCAATCCTTGGAGAGAAAAGCAAAGCAGGAGGCATCACAATATGGGACTTCAAATTATACTACAGACTCATGGTACCAAACACAACATGGTACTGGCACCAAAACAGACCTATGTAATAGAAAAGAAGACACATGGAAAACTCCACATAAATACAGTTATCTCATACTAGAAAAATGTGTCAAAAACCTATGTTGAAGAAAAGATAGCCTCTTTCTCAAATGGTGCCGGGAAAACTAGAAATCCATATGTGTTAGAGTGAAATTTAACCTCTCTCATCCTGCACAAAACTCAAGTCAAGGTGGATCAAAGAACTAGGAATTAGACAAGAAACTCTGAACCTCCTAGAAGAAAGTGTAGGCCCAATACACCAACATGTCAGCTTAAGAACTGACTTCCTTAACAAGACCCTTAAAGTACAAGAAGTAAAATTAAAAATCAATATATGGGATGGCATCAAATTAAAAAGCCTCTTCACAGCAATGGAAATGATCAAGAGCATGTAGAGAGAGTCTATAGAATGGGAGAAAATCTTTACTACCTGCTCCTCAGATAGGGCATTAATATACAGGTTATACAAAGAGCTCAAAAAAAAAAATCAAATAACCCAATCAATAAATGTGCAAAGGAACTAAACAGACACTTCTCAAAAGAACAAATGTGTGAGAAAATGTTCAACATTTCTAGCAATTAGAGAAATTCAAATTAAAACAACACTGACATTCCATCTCATTCTAGTCTGAATGGCAATTGGGAAGAATACAAGTAACAATAAATGTTGGTGAGGACGCAGGGGAAAAGGTACACTCATGCATTGCTGGTGGGACTGCTAATTGTTGCAACCACTCTGGAAGGCAGTATGGAGATTCCTTAGAAAACTTGGAATGGAATCACCATTTGAACCATTATCCTTAGTACACACCCAAAGGACTTAGAATCAGCTTACTGCAGTGACACAGACAAATAAATGTTTACAGCAGCTCAATTCACAATAGCAAGCTATGGAACCAAGCTAGATGCCCTTCAACAGATGAATGGATAAAGAAAATGTGCTATATATACACAATGGAATATTACTCAGCCATAAAGAAGAATGGACTTATGGCATTTGCCAGTAAATGGATGGAACTAGACATGAAACTAAGCGAAATAAGCCAATCCCCAAAAAAACAAGGCTGAAGGTTCTCTCTGATATGTGGATAGTAACACATGATAAGGAGGGGTATGGAACAATAGAAGTTCAGTGGATTAGCCAAAGGGGAATGAAGGGAAAGGAGAGAGAATTGGAATAGGAGAGGCAGTAGAATGAATCAGACATAACTTTCCTATTTTCGTATATGAATACATACCAATGTTATCTCCTTATCATGTATAACCACAAGAATAGGAATTTATATTCCATGTATGTATAAGATGTCAAAATATACTATACTGTCATATATATCTAAAAAGAACAACTTCACAAAAAAGAATACAGGCACCAGAGACCCTGCCAACTGGTAGGATCACAGGCCAAGGCCAAAGATTACCTTCAGAGACCACCACAGGAGCCCAGCCAAGGGCAGACCAAAGACTGCTAGCCCCCAATCACAGGAGAATCCAGACACAGGCGAAGGACTCTGGGGACAGCTGTGGGAGACCAGGCCTAAGTGAGGCCTAGGACCACCTCAGTTCCATGCTAGAGCCCCTGCTGACCAGTAGGAGCACAGGCCAAGGTCCAGGACCACCTTCAGGGTCCTCCATAGAAGGCCAGCCGAGGTCAGACCTGAGATTGCTAACCCCCAATAACACAGGAACTCAGACCCAGGGGAAAGACTGCCTCCAGGGACCCCTGCAGAAGACCTGGCATAAGTGAGGCCCAGACTGCCCCAAGTTCTGCACCAGAGCCCCTGCCGACCAGCGGGAGCACAGGCCAAGGCCCAGGACCACCTTCAAGGACATCCGCAGAAGCCCAGCCAAGGTCAGGCCCGAGATTGCTACCCCCCAATCCGTCGACCCATAGCAAAACTCAGACCTAGGCGAAGGACTGCCCCCAAGGATCACTGCAGCTGAGGCCCGGGATGAACCCCAATTCAGCGCCAGACCCCCTGCGGATCCACAGGAGCCCAGGCCCAGGGCCAGACCCAACACCTGGAATCCCTGAGGGAGTCCAGGCCAAGATCAGGCCTAGCACTTCCTTCACAGGTCTGTGTGAGAGCCCAGGCCCAGGACCACCCCTATACAGAGTGGGGATCCACACTTTTACTCCCTTCCTGTATCCTTCTTGTACACTGCAGTCATGCCCATAGTTCTTCCCATGTATTAGCCTCTACCTTGGTCAACAGGTCAGGGCCTGGGGATAGTGGTCCACCAAAGTACTGCAACTCTGATCAATCAGCCCAAAGACATTGTAAGTCCCAACCTTTTAGCCCCATCTCTGAAAGTGTTCGCATCCATTTGGGGCCACTCCCATGACCATCTTGAGTTGTGCAGGTAGTACCTGCACTACCACCACCATCTTTAGTTGCAGTAGTGTCCATCTGGGGACACCTGCTGGGGACTGGAAGTGAACTCCAAGGTGAGATACAGGTAATCTGTAGTGTCACTACAAGATTATAGGATAGAAACCACAATACCTCAGATTGATATTGCAAGAAAAGAAGACACAAAATCAACATGAAAAAACAAGGGAAGAAAGTGCCTCAAATAAACCAAGATACTACAATAATAGAATCTATTGACAGCACAGTTGAAGAAATGTCAGAGAACGAATTCAGAATGTACATAATTAAAATGATCTGCAAATTAAAGAATGACTTAAGTGAGCAAATATAGGCAAAAATTGATCACTCCAACAAAGAGATAAGAGAGCAAATAAAGGCAACCATCGATCACACCAACAAAGAGATAAGGGAGCAAATACAGGTACCAAAAGATTACTTTAAGAAAGAAATACAGATTGTGAAAAAAAAAAGGAAGAAATTCATGACTGAAGGAAACAATAAACCAAACAAAAAACATGATAAAAGCATCAACATGAGACCAGATCACTTGAAGGCAGAACCTCGGATAATGAAGACAAGATATACAATCTTGAAAATTAAGTTGACCACACAGTGAAGATGGTAAGAAACCATGAACAGAACATACAAGAATTATGAGATAGCATCAAAATATCAAATCTAAGATTTATCAGGATAGAAGGAGACACAGAATTTCAAACCAAAGGAATACACAATCTCTTCATTGAAATAATATCAGAAAATTTCCCAAACATGAAAAATGAATTGGAAAATCAAACACAAGAGGCTTACAGGACACCAAATATACAAAATTAAAACAGATTTACACCAAGGCACATTATAATGAAAATGCCCAGCACACAGAACAAGGCTGCAAGAGAGAAGAATCAGATTACATATAAGAGGAGACCAATTCGGATCTCAGCAGATTTTTCAATCCAGACCCTAAAAGCCAGGAGATCATGGAACAATATATATCAAGATCTGAAAGAAAATGGATTCCAACCAAGAATCTTATATCCAGCAAAATTAAGCTTCAGATTTGATGATGAAATAAAAACCTTCCATGATAAACAAAAGCTAAAAGAATCTACAGCAAGAAAGCCTGCACATAGCCTTCTCAGCAAAATATTCCATGAGGAGGAAATGATAACCAACAATGAAAATATACAAAGAGAGGAACTACAATAAAGGAAAGGCCAATCAAAAGAGAAACCAAGTCAAGGTGAAAACCAAAAATACACCAAATTGACTGGGATTACAAATCATATTTCAATAATAACCCTGAATATGAATGACGTAAATTCATCAATTAAAATACTCAGACTGACAGATTGGATTAAAAAAAAAAAGGCCCAACAATATGCTGCCTTCAAGAGACTCATCTCACAGGAAAATACATCCACAGACTGAAAGTGAAAGGGTGGGAGAAAATGTTATCGCTCACATGGAGCATGTAAACAAGTAGGAGTTTACATGATCATATCAGATAAAGAGGACTTCAAACCAAAGTTAGTGAAAAGGGATAAAGAAGGACATTTCATACTTCTTAAGGGAATCATACATCAACAAGACTTAACAATCATAAATATCTATGCCCCAAACAATGGTGCATCTATGTATATCAAGCAAACCTTTCTCAACTACAAGCATCAAATAGATCATAACAGAATGATACTTGGTGACTTTAACACAGTTCTCTCACCACTGGATAGATCTTCCAAACAAAAACTAAACCAAGAAACCACAGAACTCAATACAACAATCAATAATTTAGACCGAACAGACATATATAGAGTATTCCATCCATCAATGAGTAAATACACATTTTCTCAGCAGCACATGGATCCTTCTCCAAAACAGATCATGTTATGCCAAAAAGCAAGTCTGAGAAAATACAAAAAAATACAGATACTACCCTGCATCATATCTGACAATAGAGGAATAAAATTAGAAATCAATGACAGATTAAAAAATAGAAACTACTCCAACACCTGGAAACTAAATAATACATTATTGAATGATGCATGGATAACAGAAGACATCAGAGAGGAAATAAAAAAAATTTCTTAGAGGTAAACAAGAACTCCGATACAACATATCAAAATCTCTGGGGTGCTAGGAAGGAAGTACTAAGTAAAGTTCATTGCATTAAGCTCATTCATTAAAAGAAGAAAAAGTCAATAAATAAATGACCCACTACATCTCAAAGCCCAAAATAAAGAAGAACAAGCCAACACCAAAAGAAGTAGAAGACAGAAAATAATTAAAATCAGGGATGAAATCAATGAAATTGAAACAAAAGAAACAAGTAAAAAAAATTGACAACACAACTGGTTCTTTGAAATAATAAATAAAATTGAAAAACCCTTAGCCATCCTAATGAAAAGAAGGAGAGGAAAAATCCAAATTACTAAAATTCGTGATGAAAAAGGAAATATCACGACAAACACTGCTGAAATACAGAGGATAATTAGAAACTATTTTGAAAATGTATACTCCAGTAAAATAGAAAACCCTGAAGACACCGACAAATTTCTAGAAGCATATGACCTACCCAAACTGAACCAGGAGGACATACACATCTTAAATAGATCAATTTCAAGCAAAGAAATAGAAGATGCCATCAAAAGCCTACCAATCAAGAAAAGCCCGGGACCAGATGGATTCTCAGTAGAGTTCTACAAGACCTACAAAGAAGAATTAATACCAATACCCCTCAAACTATTTCACAAAATAGAAAAGAAGGGAATTCTTCCAAATTCATTCTATGAGGTGAGTATCACCCTGATACCAAAATCAGGCAGAGACACATCAAAGAAAGAAAATTTCAGATCAATATCCCTGATAAACATAGATGCAGAAATTCTCAATAAAATTTTGGTAAATCACATACAAAAACATGTTAAAAAATTGTGCACCATGATCAAGTGGGGTTCATTCCAGGGATGCATGGTTGGTTCAACATAGGGAAATCAACTAACGTAATCTATCACATCAATAGACTTAAAGATAAGAATCATAATTTTATCAATTAATGCAGAGAAAGCATTTGACAAAATACAGCACCCTTTTATGTTCAAAACACTAGAAAAACTAGGGATAGTAGGAACATATCTCAACATTATAAAAGCTATCTATGCTAAACCCAAAGCCAACATCATCCTAAATGGAGAAAAATTGGAAGCATTCCCTCTAAAAACAAGACAGGGATGCCCTCTTTCACCACTGCTATTCAACATAGTCCTTGAAACACTAGCCAGAAAAACCAGACAGACGAAAGAAATTACAGGGATACAAATAGGAAAAGAAGAACTCAAACTATCATTATTTGCTCACAACATGATTCCAGACTTAAGAGGATCCAAAACATTCCACCAGAAAACTTCTATTATTAGTAAATAAATTCAGCAAAGTAGCAGAATATAAAATCAATACCCATAAATCAAACGCATTTCTATACATCAGTGATGAATCATCTGAAAGAGAAATTAGGAAAACTACCTCATTCACAATAGCCTCAAAAAAAATAAAATAAAAGACTTCAGAATCAATTTAACAAAAGTGGTGAATGACCTCTACAATGAAAACTACAGGACACTAAGAAAGAAATTGAAGAAGACCTTAAAAGATGGAAAGATCTCCCATACTGTTGGATAGGCAGAATCAATATTGTCAAAATGGCCATACTACCCAAAGTGCTATACAAATTCAATGTGATTCCAATTAAAATCCCAGCATCATTCCTTATAGAAATAGAAAAAGCAATCATAAAATTCATTTGGAAAAATAAGAAGCCCAGAATAGCCAAAGCAATCCTTGACAAGAAGAGTGAAACAGGAGGCATCACAACACCAGACCTTAACTATACTACAAAGCTATAATAACAAAAACGGCATGGTACTGGCATCAAAATAGACATGTAGAACAATGGTACAGAATACAAGACACAGAGACAAACCCACTTAAATACAGTTATCTCATACTAGACAAAGATGCCAAACACATACATTGGAGAAAAGATAGCCTCTTCAACAAAATAGTGCCGGGAAAACTGGAAATCAATATGCAGCAAAATGAACCTAAACCCCTATCTCTCACCATGCACAAAATTCAACTCAAAGTGGATCAAGGACCTAGGAATTAAACCAGAGACCCAATGCCTAATAGAAGAAAAAGTAGGCCCAAATCTTCATCATGTTGGATTAGGACCTTACTTCCCTAACAAGATTCCTAAAGCACAAGAAGTAAAACCAAGAATCAATAAATAGGATGAATTCAAACTAAAAATCTTCTTCTCAGCAAAAGAAACAATCCATGAAGTGGAGAGACAGCCTATATTCTGGGAACAAATTTTTGCCACACGCACATCTGATAGAGCACTAATTTCCAGGATATATAACAATTCAAAAAACTTAACACCAAAAAAATAAACAACCCAAAATAAGTGGGCTAAGGAGCTGAACAGACACTTCTCAGAAGAAATATAATCAATCAACAAATATATGAGAACATGTTCAACATCTCTAGCAATTACAGAAATGCAAATGAAAACTACTCTTAAGATTTCATCTCACGCCAGTCAGAATGGCAATTATCAAGAATATAAACAACAATAAGTCTTGGCAAGGATATGGGGGAAAGGGCACACTCATATATTGCTGGTGGGACTGCCAATTGGTACAACCAATCTGGAAAGCAGTATGGAGATTCCTTAGAAAACTTGGGATGGAAACACCATTTGACCCAGATATCCCACTCCTCCGTCTATACCCAAAGGACTGAAAATCAGCATACTACAGTGACACAGCCACTTCAATGTTTATAGCAGCTCAATTCACAATAGGTAAACTATGGAAGCAACCTAGATGCTCTTCAACAGACGAATGGATAAAGAAACTATGGTATATATACACAATGGAATATTACTCAGCAATAAAAGAGAAGAAAATTATGGCATTTGCAAGTAAATGGATGGAGTTGGAGAATATCATGCTAAGCGAAGTAAGCCAATCCCAGAAAAACAAATGCTGAATGTTCTTTCTCATAAGTGGATGCTGATCCATAATGAGGGAGGGGAAACAGGAAGAATGGAAGAACTTTGGTCAAAGGGGAGGGAGTGAGGAGGGGGCATAAGGGCAATAAAGATGGTGGAATGAGATGGACGTCATAACCCTAGCTTCATGTATGACTGCATATATGATGTGATTCTACATCATGTACAACCAGAGAAATGAAAAGTTGTGCTCCATCTGTGTACAATGAATCAAAATGGATTCTGCTATCATGTATACCTAAGTAGAATAAATACATTTTTAAAAGAAGAATACAAGTAACAACACATGTTGGGGAGAATGTGGGGAAAGGGTACACTCATACCTTGTTGGTGGGACTGCAAATTACTACAACCACTCTGGGAAAGCAGTATGGAGATTTCTCAACAAACCAGAAATAGAACCACCATATGATCCACCTATCCCACTCTTCAGTATATATTCAAAGGAGTTAAAATCAGCATACTATAGCCACATCAATGTTTACAGCAACAAAATTCACGATAGCTAGGCTATTGGAGGCAAAACTAGTGCCCTTCAACAGATGAATGGATAAAGACAATGGGGTATATATTTACAATGGAGTATTACTCAACTATAAAGAAGAATGACTTTATGGTATTTGCTGATAAATTGATGGAACTAGAGACGATCATGCTAAGCAAAATAGCAAGTAAAATAGCAGTTCCCAAAAGTTAAAGGCAAAAGCTAAGGCAAAAAGAGGAGAAGTAGAGAAGTAAAATCCGAGGAGTACATAAAACAGAATGAAAGAAAGGGAGGAGGGATGGAATAGGGAAAGTTAGTGGAATGAATGTGACCTAATCTTGCTATGTACATATATGAATATACCACAGTGAATCTCACCATCGTGTACATCTACAAGATACTAATTTAAGAAAAATAAAAACAGTAAATAAGAGAAAGATCAGAGTAGAGGGAAGGGAACAGGGGTATGAAGAAGGGAGGGGAAGAGGAAGTACTGAGGATTTAATTAGAGCAAATTAAATTCTATGGTTTTATAATTAAATTATAGAATATTCTATTGTCATTTTCATGTATAACTAAAAAGAACCAATAAAAAATTAAAAAATAAAGTAACTGCTGTAAAATATCATGATTTTATACTATTAATACTTAAAAATAGGTATAAACAAAGACTAAATATATCTATGATGCTACAAAAATTCTAATGTGATCATATAACTAATATAAAGTATGATTATCTAATTTACAGTTAACATAATGTTTAAGAAAAGTTAAATATGGTAAAATTTTGTGAGAATACTGTCAATAATAATTAATTCAACTAAAAGAAACAGCTGAAGTATAGGATATAGCTGCTATAAATATAAAATAAAATATTATTAAATATTATTCTTTTATCTTCTACATCTTAAAGTTTGGAACTTGTTATTATGCCAATACATGTAATAATCTTTAATCTTTCCAAATTCAAAATCCTAAAGTTCTGAGATCTGGCTATGTTTACTTTCATAAACAATATCAGTAAGTGAACAGCTTCTGATTATAAATGTTGCTAATTGCAATTTTCATGCAAAAAAGTCTTCAATTATTAAAATAAATGTAATTCTCATAAATACTCATAATTTTAAAATAACTAATGCTAATTATGATTAATTATAATGATAATCACAGATATGCCTTCTAAACCACATCAGTTATTATTAATGTAGAGGATATATCCCATTAATATATATGTAATCATGTATAACTTTAAATAATACATTGACATTAAAGGTTATCTGCCTTTCTTTTCTCTGTTGCTTATATATATACATATTTCAACATTCCTCAAAGCAAAAATGTATACCTGTTTCTGCAGGTCTTGTATTCTACTTTAAGAATTGGTTTACAAGATTCAGATTTTCTTCCTTCTCTTTGACTTTTTCCTAAGGAAAGAAAAGAATCTTAGTAAATGTAATTTACATTTTGTTCACCCATAAGAATTTAGAAAATTTCACTTTGCTGTATAAAGAAAAGTGAATAATATATAACTACATGTTCATAATTCAATAAAGAAGTCTATAAATCCTACTATATTTATTAAACTTGTAAATAATTTTTAGATTGTAACAATTGACTTCTGTAAAATCAACAGTTATTTATGAAGTTATCCAACTTTTGTTGCTTTCCAAAATTCTCCAGATATAAAACTAGTTTCTTGTCCAGTTATTTTAATTTATCATGTTTGAACATTGAATAAGTAAGTTTAGTACTAAAGACACAAACACATGTACTTATCCAAAAAATGAAATGTCTTACTATGAAAATATACTCTGGGCCCAATATTCTATTTTTAATATAAGCAATTTCCCTTCATATGCAGAAAGATTTTCACTGTAAAGAATATGAAAGAGATTCAAAATCATCTCACTTCCATCAAATTCATGTAAAGAAAATTCTGCTAGGCAATAAATGTAGAAGACATATTTCATGATTTAAAATAATATGTAAATGATATATTCTATTTATGTAAATCAAAAATAATAGTTTCTTATATGGAAAGAATTATGTTATTTAGACTCTGTATGGATCAAAATAAAAGCAGTTTGTGCATACAACATAATTATCTTTCTACTCATTCTCTTGGTTTAATTCTATGTCTCATTTTGAGAAAATTGGCATATTTTTGGAATGCTATCTTTGCTTTGTATTTTCAATAATTACCCTTATTTATTCTTGCATTATATTATTTATGGACATACCTGTTATACAGAAAGATGTTTGAATGCATGTGTATTTAAATTTTAAGTATAGTTTAAGAATGGCACAGCCAAATGCATCAGTTATTATTAATGTAGAGGATATATCCCATTAATATATATGTAATTATGTATAACTTTAAATAATACATTGACGTTAAAGGTTATCTGCCTCTCTTTTCTCTGTTGCTTATATATATATATTTCAAGATTCCTCAAAGCAAAAATGTATACCTGTTTATTCAACTAGTTTAAGGGGCAAAGAATCAGCATGCAACTAGCCATTCTTTTTCCCATGGCAAGATTTCTGAAATTTTCTTTTTTTTCCCTTTGTATCCCATGTCAATTATAAAAAGCAACCAATAATATAAAATTGGTCATAATTATTCACACTGTAAAAAAGGATAAGTATCTGTATTATACATAAAATGTAATCGGAGACATTATATGTAGATCATGACATATTATAAGATGATAGATTTTTCTCAGAGACTCATTCTGTACAGTGGTCTTAAGAACAAATGGTTGGCAGATTACTGGTTTTGATAATGAAGTGAGAATGGAGAAGGACCCATTCTCCTCAGCTTGTGTATTTTTTTCAACCACTACTTCTCTAAATGACCAAGTCATTAACTGAACAAAACATCGTATCTGTAGCTGTTTATAAATATACACCAAATATTGTTTTTCTACCAATACGCCTCAGTGTCAAACTAATTTCAATAGGAAAGATTAATTACATAAGTAATTGGTTAATATATTACTTCAATTTCCAACCCCAACAACGTATTTTTGGTAAGGGTTTCCTGCTTTGATATATTCATTGTTAGTAATTAAAACATGCTTAAATGTCATATTGCATAAAATAATATTAACCACAATTCTACCCTGTTGCTATACCTTATGTTAAGAACATTAAATAACGGTAGAAATAACTAAACTCTAAGATGCTTAGAATTCATAGATTAAATAAAATAAATATTAAAATTACAGTGTTAGGTACCAGAAACAAATGGGTGATAAGAAAGTATAATAAAAGTTGAAATTAAAACTCCAGTTTTATAGATAGCCAGTTTTACTAGATTAAAAGATGAGTCTTAAGGGAATAGTATAAACAATGCCAAAGAGGTACAAATGAGCCAATTAGTGGCAATCTATACAACTGAACCTCAATATACAAAATGAAGAGTCATAAGAAAATTTCAAATTGGGGAGTGATATGTGTAAAGCAGTGTTTCAGAACATAAATATGACTTCATTTAACAGAGCAAATTTGAGGTTTTAAGTGACTAATGCTGGAAATACAAGAAGATGATTATTGGAAGATCATAGGAAAACGATAAAGAATGAAGGACAGTCTTGGAATAATACTATTAATCACACCAACATATACATAATGGTACTACCAAAAAATGAGGAAAGGAACCGAAAATCATTTAAAAAATAATGCCTGAAAACATCCTAAATTTGATGAAACATTTATACATTGAAGAAGCTCAATGATTGCTTTCTTTTTATAGCCAAATAACTGTTATGGTTTAAATATTAGGTATCCCCTGAAAGCTCATGTGTGGGACAATGCAAGAAAGTTTAGAGGTGAAATGATTGGGTTATGAAAGGTTTAATATAATCAGTGCATTAGTCTTCTGATAAGGATTGACTGGATGGTAACTACAGGAAAGCAGGGTATGGCTGGAGGAAGTGGGTCATTGGGGGTATGCTTTTGTGGGGCATATAGTCATTGGGGGTGTATAGTATGTGGTGAGGAGAGTCTCTCTCTACTTCCTGGTGTGATGTCCTGAGCCACTTTCCTCCACCACTCTTTTCTGCCATGATGTTTTGCCATACATTCTGCCCAGAACAATGGAGCCAGCTATCTATGGACTTAGACCTCTGAAACTGTGAGCCCCAAAATAAACTTTTCTTTCTTTAATTGTTCTTGTCAGGTCTTTTGGTCACAACAGTGAAAAAGATGACTAAAACAATAATGTTCCATTGTGTACACACATCATATTTCCTTTATCCATTCAGACATGGATTGACACTTGGATTGACTGCATGTCTTCATTATTGTCAATAGTACTACCAGAAACATGGGAGGACAGGTATCTGAGAGATTGATTTCATCTCCTTTGGATATATACTCAGCAGCTGGATAACTGGACCACATGGTAGATCTATTTTTAGGTTTCTGAGGAACCTATACACTGCTCACCAGAATGACTATACTAATTTACACTTCTACTAGTAGTAGATAAGAGTTCCCCTTTTGCCACATTCTAACATGTGTTATTTTTTGCTTTTTTTTTTTTTTTTTTTTGTAATAGCTATTCTTACTGGGATGAGATATTCTCTTATTGTGGTTTTAATTTGAATTTCCCTGAAAGCTAGTAATGTTGAACTTTTATTTGGTATACTGATTACCAAGCTATTTTTTATTTCTTCTTTTGAGAAATATCAATTCAGATAATTTGCCCATTTTTAAAAAATTAGATTTATTGGTTATCTGCTATTGCATTTTTTGAGTTCTGCATGTATTCTGGGTATTAATCTCCTGTCATATTAATAGATTCCAAATATTTTCTCCTATTCTGTAGGTTCTCTCTCCACTCTGTTGATTATTTTGTTCACTACACAATAGCTTCTTAATTTGATGTAATCTCATTTGTCTATTTTTGCTTTTGTTGTCTTCACTTTGGGGGTATTTTAAAAATCATTGCCTGTATTAATATAACTTCATTGTTTCAGTTCTTATAGTTAGATCTTTGATCCACTGTGAGTTAATTTTGCAAAAGGTGAGAGAGAGGGGTCAAATTTCATTCTTTTGCATATGGATATCCCATTTCTCCAGCACTATTCATTGAAGAGGCTGTCCTTTCTCCATTATGTTTTTGTTTATTTGTTTGCACCTTTGCTGGGAAAGATATGTCAGTTTATTTACAAGATTTCTATGTTCTATTTCACAGATCAATTATTTCATTTTTAGGCCAGCACTATGCTGTTGGTTACTTTAGCTCCAAAATATATCTTGAAATCAGATGTTGCAAGGCCTCTAGCTAGCTGTTCCTTTTGTTCATCGCTTCTTTAGTTATTTGGAGTGTTTTGTGCTTCCATATGAATTTTAGAATTGTTTTTTTCTATTTCTGAGAAGCATATTATTAGTATTTTGATGGGAATTTTATTGAATATGTAAATCACTTTGAGTTGTATGGACATTTTAACAATATTAATTCTTGCAATCTATGAACAAGGGAGGTCATTACATTTTGTGTATGTTTCTTCTATTACTTTATTTGACATTTTGTCATTTTAACTGTAGAGGTCATTCATTTTCTTGGTTAATTTTATTTGTAGGTATTTTATGGTTTTTAAAATAGCTATCATGAATGGGAATGCTTTCTTAAAAAAGTTTAAAAACATTTTGGTAAGAATTGTTCAAAGTAACTCTCCAAACTACCTATAATTGATCATTACCCCTTATTTGAATAATTTGCCTTTTTTCAAGTTTATTTTTGCTACATATTAGCTCATCTCATTTAAAAAATCACTAATTTTCCCTAGGAAAAATGAATTTATGGACAATTAACATCTTTATAATATTGAACATACATATGCCCATATAGAGTATGTTTTTCATTTACTCAAGATCTGCTTTTTATGTTCCTTAGTAGAAATGATACTTCATACTTACTTTAAGGTTTACCCCTATATATTCTTATGGATGCTATTACTTAAAACTGTTTTACACTTCTGTACAGCAAGGAAAATGATTAAGAGTGTAAAGAGAAAACAGAATGGGAGAAACTCTTTGCCAGCTATTGCTCTGACAAGGAATAAAGATCCACAATAAGAACTCAAACAGGTTAACACCAAAATGACAACAAAATCAAATAACCCAATCCATAAATGTGCAAAAGAATGAAATAAAAAGTTCTCAAGAGAACAAACACAAATAGCCAACAAATATATGAAAAAATGCTCAACATCTCTACCTATCAGGGAAATTAAAATCAGAACTATACTAAGATTTCATCTCATTCCAGTCAGAATGACAATTATCAAGAATACAAATGATAATAAATACTGGTAAGGATGTGGGGGGGGGAGGTAACACTTGTCCATTGTTGGTGGGACTGCAGACTATACAGCCACTCTGGAAAACACTATGGAGCTCCCTCAAAAAATCAAAAATAGAACCACCACATGACCCAGCTATCCAACTCCTTGGTATATATCCAAAAGATCTAAAATCAGCAAACTATAATGATATAGTCACTTCAATGTTTAATAGCACAATTCACAACAGCTGAATTACGGACTCAACACAGATGCCTATCAATTGAAAAATGCATTAAGAAACTAGTATATATATATAATGGAGCTCTACTCAGACATAATGAAGAATGAAATTATGGTATTTGTTAGTAAATGGATGAAAATGGAGAACACCATGCTAAGTGAAATAAGCCAGACCTAGAAATTTAAAGGTATAATGTTTACTATCATATGTGGAACTTCAGTAAAATAAAGGAAAGAAGGAGGGAAGAATAGGATATCATAAAGATATGGGGAAGGTCAATAATGTAGAAGATTTTTAAATCTAGGGGCTAAGAGCAGGAACAGAAAAGGTGAGGAAATACAGAATGAATTCTTTGAAAAATCATGCTCTGTGCATATATAAAATATTGCAGAGAATTTTACCTTTATATATAAGCTAAAAGAACCAATAAAAAATAAATAAAGCTGAGCATGGTGGTGCACACCTGTAATCCCAGAGGCTTGGTGAGCTGAGGCAGGAGGATTGCCACTTCAAAGCTAGCCTCAGCAATGGTGAGGCACTAAGCAACTCAGTAAGAACTTGTCTCTAAATAAAATACAAAATAGGGCTCAGTGGTTGAATGCCCCTGGGTTTAATCTCCAGTACCAAATAAATAAATAAACAAACAAATGTAAAGAAGTCTAATAGCATTGAAGAAGGAGAAGTAGAGGGGGTACAAGAAGGAAAAAGGGGATTGTAACTGAAACTGAATTCCATACATGTATGATTTTGAGGGGATGAACCCAACTACTATGTATAACTATAATGCTCTAATAAAAATAAACTGTTATTTATAGTGCTGTTATTTAATCCTCCATTAGATTTTGTTTGTTTGAATACAGAATTCTAAAGCTAAATGTAATAATTTTCCTAATTAGTTCTTATTTTTTAGTTGCACAATTACACTAAAAAGCAGCTATCTTTTGAATCCTCTTTTTAAATGTTTAAATATCATATTTAAACATCAAGTCTAATAACACATTGACTAGTATTTCTAGGAAAATATTCAATGAAAATAGTCCTTATAGATATCTCTTTCCAATTTCTGAGCAATAATTTTATAACTTATGCATTTTTATAAGATTAAATTAATTACTTTACTTGTAGAAATGTGATGTGTGTGTGTGTATTTAATCGAGGGCACTGTGAATGAAGAATACGCATTTGAAATTATTACAATTTATTGTGAAAGAACATCAATGTGCGCAGCAATGTCTCCTAGAGCTATGTCATTACAGTGCTAAACTCAAGTCAAACATATGCAACCTAGCCTCATTAGCTTTAGTCATTTTCCTTTTAGCCCACCCTTGTCTAACAATATGAGCTTCAGACAAAGTGTGACTTCTCAGAAGAGAACTTTTTGATTTCTAGAAAAATTATGAAGTACATATGGTTTCTTAGTTTAGTAGATATAATAGAAAAGAAGGGGAGCAACACAATATATTCTACAGTATATACAACATAATATATTATGTAAGATAAAATCCAAACTATTAAATATGACAAGACAGGAAAATGTTAGCCATTCTTATGAATAGAGGTCAACTTCAAGGTAAAGCAAATGTTGCTATTATCAGATAAAGATAGGTACTCAAAATAATTTCAATGCTTTAAGGAAAGTAAAATGTTCAAGATTAATAAAAAAGGAAATATTAGCAGAGAAATAGAAAATGCAAAAGTATTAAATGGGAATATTATCAGAAATAAAAACTAACAGGTTTAATAGCAGAGTAAGATGTCAGAGGAAAACTGCTGTTAATGATGAATCAATAGGAGTAATTATGCAATCTAAAATTCAGAGGAAAAAAGAATGACAAAAATAAATCAGGAGAGAGAGACAGAGAGAGGTGCCAAAAATCTGTAGTGACACCAAAACCTCTACAGAGAGCTGACTCCAGAAAGAATATGAAGCAGAAAAATATATTTAAATAGATAAATGGCTGAAAAGATATAAAATTATAGCTTTAAGGACCTCAGTAGAACCTGTAACAGTAAACTTATAGAAACCAAGCCCTAGACATAGTACAGTAAACTGCTGAAAAAAAAAAAAAAAGATAAAAAACTGCTTGAAAACAACCAGAGGAAAAAATGACACATCATATACAAAGAAAGCAAAATTAAAACCACTTAAGATTCTTCATTCAGAAAATATGAAATGCAAATCAAAACTACCCTCAGATTTCATCTCACCCCAGTCAGAATGGCAGCTATCCAAAATACCAGCAACAATAAGTGCTGGCGAGGATGTGGAGAAAAAGGTACACTTAAACATTGCTGGTGGGATTGCAAATTGGTGCAACCAATCTGGAAAGTAGTATGGAGACTGCTTAAAAAACTTGGAATGGAACCACCATTTGACCCAGCTA
>CM053409.1:62231209-62247863 GCA_028644305.1 Xerus rutilus
AATCAATAGGAAAGAACCAATAGAAAACAATAAATCAGTAGGCCTAAAGTCAATTCTATCAGTAATCACCTTTAATATTAACAGACTAAACATTCCAGCACTAAGACTGGATAAAAGCAGAAGACCCAACTAAATGCTCTCTACAGGAGGCCTAAAAAAACCCTGATAACAAGACCTCAAAATATATGAATCAAAAAAGGCAGAATTAAAGTTAGAAATAAGCAATTCTGTAAAAATATCAGGAAACTTTAATAGCAGAGTCTTGGCAATTGGTAGCACTACACCACCATCAGCAAAATCAGAGAATCTGATAAATGCTATAACCACCTTTACCTGTTAGATTTTTTTTTTAAAAAAAAGCATAAATGAACAGAATTATATGGGAAAATACATAATAGAATTTTACCTCACCTCTCTTAAAATTTAAATTCAAAACTAAAAATTAGCAAAGATTGAAACCATGCAAAATACAATTTCAAATTTGACCTTTATATAACAGTTAAGAAATGTATATTCTTCACAAGCACATTTATAATATCATGGTAACTGTCTATGCATTAATTATAAAACAAATCTCAGTAAATTCTGTAGAATTAATATCATGACAGGATGGCAGATTAGTGAGAAGTGGAGGTTCTCACAGCTCGGTGACTCAGGATACAATCAACAAGGAAATTACTTCTTCAGGAGATGAATTAAAGTGGATAAAAACACTCCACCAATACTCAATATCAGACAGTAAGTCTTGAACACTGGAAAAGTTGGAGTACACCAGACAAGGCTAAGGAGCAGATTAGGAACTGAGCTCCAGGTGGGAACTGGGAGTGGGGGGAAAAAATACAAGATCTGAAAAGATCTACAAGTGCTGGAAGATGTTGGCAAGGGGAACTCCAGGATCAGAGGTGCAAACAGTCCTAGGTGGACCCAGAGGCTATTCAGCCAAATATACTGGTATGCAAAAAGGCAAGGTCACCCAGCTGCCCATAGTGAATACCAAATCCTCCATGTAAAAGTGGTGCAAACTCAGACTGAGGGCTTAGATCACGAATTCCAGGCCAAAACCAGTACATAAATCCAGCAGATGTCAACCAGGAGATCTAAAGAAAGCCTAGAGAATTAGGAGAATATCTGGCACAGAAATTTTCTAGAAATGAGGCCATTTGCCTGGGGGTATTGCAGATCAGGCCAAAGAAAGCCTAAGTCCTCCTCCCTCACACTACTGAAACAGCGGTGAACAAGACCACTAGCAGGGAGAAGAGGAATGGGCTGGGGTGGAGAAACAGACAGAGCTCAGCGCACCCAAACTGCTTTATCTGGTGCTAAAACAGTTAGAAAGGCCACAGAAAGCCTCCCACATGCCACTGAATCTGTGAGCAGGAACAGCAGCAAGAGGAAGACTAACTCATCAGGTGGAGAAAACAGAAAAGCTCAGTGCTCTTAATCAGCTTTGTCAGGGGGTAATTATTATCAGAGAGGCCAGAGCAAGCTCCAACTCCCACTTACCCCCTCCACTGACCCTGTAGCCAACAGCGAACCAGTGGCAGGGAAAATCTGAATGGAAAGGAGTGTCTGAGTTTAATGCTTGAACCCTCCCCACTTGCAAAAAAAAAACTTCACTATCCTGGAAAAACAGAACTGGTGAAGGATCAACTCTCTTCCCAGGGGTGGTGCTCTATGGAGTGCTGTGGGATACAGACCCAGAAGCACGTTGATTCATTAATGTCTAAAAACTGCATCATAAAAAACACCTTGGGAAAAACTAGACCAAATCCCCTCCTTGGGGAGCTTCACTGGCAACAACACATAGCACAGATCTCAGACATCACTCGGGTAATCAAGCTGCCAACATCTTCCGCAGCTTCTCACACCATCCCTCTGGGAAGGGTCTCTGAGGAACTGAAAGGCAGTGTGACACAGACAGCGGACATAAAAACAAAACAAAAAAATTCATTGGCTATTTTGCTATTTTGTTTTTGATTTTGTTAACTTTTGATTTGTTTTTTGGAATGTGTACTGATCAATAAATAATGGATATTTATGCATTTGTACATATACTCTTTTGTTTCTGTTTTTTGTTGTTGGTTTTGTGTGTGTATGTTTAGCTTTTAGCATTTCCTTATAAAGGATATGGAAAATGACAACCTCCCAAAGGAAGATGGAGGAAGAAGACAATCTTTAATCCTCTTCCAGTAAATCCTTTCCCAGTAACAATGGGCCCCTAGGGGGAAAAGAGCAAACTTTCATTCCTTCCCAGTTCGTCCCTAGCATCTCCACCAAAAGCAAACACTCATCCCTTTCCAACCACAGTGGAAGGAGACAAATACTGAAACACTGGGCTCTGGACTTTTACCCTTTCCCATTGCCGATGAGTCCTGGAAGGAGAAAAGCAAATAATGAAGTTCTCAGAAACAATGAAATCCAGAGAAACATAAGCAGTGAACACTCAGTTCTGAGCTTTTCCCAGTGACAATGAGTTCTGGGCTTTTTACAACTTTTTTCCTGACTGCACAAACCAACACAACATTCTGCCTCAGTCTCCAGTGATTAATCCACCCTCGTTGTACCCTATAAAATTCAAACCCCTTCTGTAACTGCTGACCATTTTTGTGCTTTCCAGTGCCTGATTTACTGACTCTGCTGTGGAATAAAGGAAAGCTTGCTGATTCATTTGAGGTCTGCTTCCGTTTCAATTATTTGTGTTTTCATAATGGTGCCAAAACTGTGCTTGTTATTTTTGCTTACACTTTAAGATAGTTTTTTTCTTTTCTTTTATTTTGTGCTCTTCATTTTAAAAATTTTTTAATGTATTTTTTCTTTAACCTTTTTCTAAAAAATATATTTTGGAAGGTTAGGTCATTGAATAGTATAAGTTGGATTGACTTCCCATTGACTATTTCACAACTGTTTTCCTTTGTTTTTACTTCTCTTTCTTCTTTCCAACAGCCAAACTCTACTGCTCTTTCTCTCACTCTTCCTTTAACTCTTTTACTTCTATTCTTTATTGTTTTTTGTTTTATGTTCTCACCTCTTAAAAATACTAAGTTGCCTCTGCTTAGATCTCACCTACCTCTAGAATCTATGAACCCTTTTATACTGCCTCATCTCTTGTTCTTAAAGCTATCTTTAACAGGAAATATATATACATACTCCGATATTCTATTTTGTTCCTCATTTCTACATAAAAAATGTTCCTCATTTCTTTTATTTGAAGACTGGCATTATTCATAGAACAATAATTTGAAGACTAAAATGTTTGATTAGTGGATTTTGATTTTGTTCTTGTAAACTGTGTTTTTGGGTTTTTTTTTTGGTACTGGAGATTGAACCCAGGGGCACTCGACCACTGAGCCACATCCCCAGCCCTATTTTGTGTTTTATGTAGAGACAGGGTCTCACTGAGTTGCTTAGCACCTTGCCATTGCTGAGGCTGGCTTTGAACTCACGATTCTCCTGTCTCAGCCTCCCTAAGTGCTGGGATTACCGGTTTGCGCCACTGCACCCGGCTTGTTCTTGTAAATTTTGACTTCTTTTCTGTATATTTTCTTTTTTCTCTTTCTTTCAATTTTTAAAAATTTTTCTATTATTTATCTTATTTTTATTTTTTTTCTCTCACTTATCAATTTCCCTCAATTCTCTTTCTTTTCCTCTGCCAACCCTAATGCTTTGTCTCCCACCCTTTAACTTTTTACCTCTATTTTTGCACCTCCTCCCTCATAATCATCACACCTTACATCACTTCTATTATACCTCTGGCCATCATGTGAAATTGTAAACCCTTATGTAAACTTACTGTTTTCCCCACGGGCAATAACTATTTCAATAGAAAAGCAGAATTGTAGATAACACAAACTAATAAACATTGATATGGCATAGGGAAGGCCCCAAATGGCTATAGTTAAGCTCCCTCCCTGAGGCTTCTGATGGGCTATGTTTGTAGTGTTTAGTCAAGGTCATAAACACTCTGATTCAGTATATGTAGTCAAGATCATAAACATTTGCTTGTGAGCATGTGTGCACTGATTTAACCTGTTGCCTATGTGGGCTATAGAACGGACTCAGGGGACAAAATGGAACTGGATGGGGGCTAAGGTGGAACTGGCAGCTGGCTAGGGGCCTCCAAATAAAGCATGTCTGCTATCCCATCTGCATCTTGCATTCTTTTCAACATGTGGGATCCTGAATCTGTTTCCTGGGTCTGAGCCTCCACCTTGGCACATGGTAAACATAAAAGTATCAAATATTCAATCACCTCCCCCCAAAATTAATTAGAAGTCAAATTTTGATAAAATATAGAATTAAATAGAAAATGAATATATCGTGATAAAGTTTTTACAGATAAAAGGTATGAGAATTTGGGGGACAGGGGTGAAGAGAATATGGAGGTATCATAGAAACAAATAGTCAATTCTAAGTTGCAAGCATACCAAATACCTATCCAAGGTTTCCATAATGCCAATCTCTAAATAAAGCATTTTTAAGTAAGTATATAAATGTAATATAATCTCTAAGTAAAGCAGTTAGGTTAAATGTGACAATAATTTAAGGCTTTGCATAATAGAGCCTGTAACTGGTACAAAAAATGGCAGATCAACGGACCATGAAATAATATGACCTTATAGATCACCTACTATAGAAAACATGACACTATTTTCTAAATGTCGTATAATAATAAATACTCATAAACTTCACAAGAGAATGTGTTTGATTATCTCTTATGTTTTGACCTTTCTATGCTTACAAATAACCAAATGTTGTGAGGTAGACATGGAATTCAGATCATCACCAATAATATCTGAAATAATTTGGTCATCCAAATTTGGTCATCCAGCCACACACAATACAATTTCAAATCAAGACACTATATCTCCAGTGTTTATTTATTTTGAAAGCAAACATCTTACCATGTGGAACTGTGGTCTGGAAAGGGCGACTTGGACTTTTCAGGTTCCATAAAGTCAAGCTACCATCTGAATGGCTGCACATGAACTGTTTGCCCTCATGATGCCAATCAATTGAATGAATAGCCTAATAACAATTAAAAACAAGTAGAGAGAATATGAATATATTATTATTTCAAAAGAAAAATTCAGAAATAAAGTTACTGTACTAATAAACATGTAAGAAACATTTTTTTTTCTGACCCAGATCATCTTATCCTTGGCTTCAATCCTCTACTGACTTATAAAAGGCTACTAAAATGTATCTCCTGAGATAAAGTTAAATAAATTTTGTAATATCATTAAATACCAGGATGTTTTGTTGGAAATCCTATGTCCTATGGATCCTATATATCCTAATCCCATATGCTGTGATGCTTATTTGGAAAAACTGCCTAAAAGTAAAAGCAAGATTATCAGAAAATAATTTCTTGGAAAATGAAGGCCTACTTCCACTCAAAGTAGAGAATTTAAAAAATAAAGAACTTCTATATTCCAGACCCTATGGTAAGCATTTTTATACATTATCTCATTTAATCCTATAGAATACATATCAAATTTCACAATTCATTCATAGTGAATCACACAACTCAAAGGCATGATTCTCTAATTAAAAAACCTATGTTATCATTCATTGTATTGCCCTGCCTCCAGCACATACTATTTAAATTCACTTAAAGCAAGATTTAAAGTTAGAAAGTATTTTTTTTTAATTTTCAGGTTTACTCTGCTCTTTTGATTAAAAAGTAATTATTCCATTTTCCAAAGATGTTGTATTCCCAGTACTAGCATCTTATATAAAGGAGGTATTCAAGAAATATCTGTTGAATTAATAAATATTAATTACTGTCACACAAAATTCTAAATCTTTGGTATTCTTTCAAAATTAATAAATTACCAGAACTTGGACAAGTACAATGAGAGAAACTCTAGTAGACAAAAAAGCAGAACAAATGTACACAACGTTTTATCCTTAAACATAAATTTCAAGAGGGAAGATGAATATAGATAAATAGCAATCATGATTCTCATTTGGTCTTTTAACACACATATAGATATATACATATAACTATATATTTATAAAGTTATATATATAGCAAAATGTGAAAAGTTCCAAACAATAAGTATTATTACAGTTACAGATAACTGATGGCTAGAATGATCATTAAATATATTATATAGGAAATAAAATATGAGCTGTGACTCAAAAGATAAGTGATTTGATGGAATGGTAAGGACACCATGAAATTATGAATTTGTGTTTTCTCCCACCCCGGCCTTTATTATTATGCAGAGGAGATTCCTTTTTCTGCCAGTTTCCAGCAGAAGGAAAACATTCTTCAGTGTCTTCGCCTTGGCTTATTTCTTCTCCCTTCTGTAGGTGGTTTGGGTAAAATGTCATTCTTTTGTATCACCTACATATTAACTTTGATGAACCTCAGATCAACTTACATTTCTTGCAAGTTGCTTTTATCACCAAAGTTGGAGGAGGCAGAGGAAGCTTTCCCCACCCTAAACCTTCATCATATTCCACTGACTTTCCATCCACTGGAAAGGACAGATGTAAAAATTATAGCTATGACAAAGCCAAAATAAAGAAGTGCTTTAAATGAAGTATAATTATGGTACAAAAGAAGAGGCATGTTTAATCAACTTGTTATTTAGAGATCAGGATAACAAATAATGCATAAAAGAGAAACTGGCATGTGAACTGATTTGATATTCAATTTTTATTTATTTGACCTTACCCTACTCTTTTATTTAAAAAATACACTTAAAGGGTTTACTAACAGTCAAATATAATGCAACTAACTCAAGGAAAAAGTTTTAAATATAGGTAACAGATTTGAAAGATAAAACACTAGTTATATTTGGTCAATGCAGTGGCTGTGACTATTTCTTTAACATGGAAAAGAAAAAAGACAAAGAAAAACCCGCAAAGTTAGGCAACAATCTGAAAAAAGGAAATACATAGTTTTTCCAGGAATTAAAAGATTTCTCCATGAGAGATTATTTTTAAAATGCTGATATAATGGAACAAACATTCACAGCTATTTATATCTGATAACAATCTTAGATTTATAAAATTTAAAAAATCACAATTCACTAACAATTATTGAAAAAGCCAGCTAGACAGTACAAATAGCTTTCTAGTACATAAGAAATAAATGGGATTTTGATATTCAGAAATGGCTAGAAGAGAGTTCACAATAAGGAATTAGTAGTAGCAAAGGCTTGGAGGTAAGAAATGGTGCTATGTTTAGAAGATAATAAGTGACGTGTGAAATATGATGAGTGTAGAAGGATGCAGTAACTTAAGGGGAAAAACACTACAATCTAAACTCTCATGTCAAGTAACATGGAATTCATCAAAAAGGGAATCATTTAAAGGTTCTGAGGTAGAGAATTACATGATCTTACCATGCTTTAAAATGTCAATCTTATTAGAGAAGGATATACTGAAAAGGTAAGATATCAAAAGAAAGATGATTAGTTAGAAGATTCCTCTACTTATCCAGGCAAAAAATAACAACATAGACTAGGACATTGGATGTGGAAATGAGAAAACAGAGGAAATAAATGAGGCAATATAAACATAAAATCAAAATGACTACAAAAACTGACAGCCAATGATATATAAGAAGAAAAGGTCAAATATTGCCCTAAAAATTCTAAACTGAATTAAACAATCAAAACTTAAAACCCAAAAAAGAATATAGAAATTTAGGTCTTTAAATATAAAACCAATGCCAAAGGGAGATTTATCTGGAATTATCTAAAAGATTGCTATTTAGATAGAGAGCTCAAGAGAAAGGCAAAATCTAGAGGTGCATGGATATTAAATTTATTAGTGTAAAGGTAATATTTGAAATGATGGGAAAAGATACAAACAAATATAATAACAAATGTAATAACAAATATAAATTAAAAGAGAGAAGGAAATAGAGAAAAGACATAGTATACTTAACAGTATCGACAATTTTTATTTATTTGTTCATATTTTGAGACAGAGTCTCACTAAATTGTGCAGGCCGTCCTCAAACTCTTGAGCTCAAGCAATCCTCCTGCTTAAGCCTCTCAAGTATCTGGGAATAAAAGCAAGCATCATTGCATACAGATTTGAATATCAATAATTAAAAGGAATGCAAAGGAAAGAACAAGTAATGGAGAAAAGAGGCATTGTAAAATTCAAACTTAAAATGGAGTCACTCTGGCTCAGGCCTGCATGTATCTGCTAACCTGCTTTTCGTGCTTCTGTGATTTATGCTTTGCTATGCTTGCTTCTCATGGATGGGGCCAAACCACAGGCTGCCAGACCCCTTGGCCAGTTACCTAAAGTTCCAGGAACTGAAAGGGGCCATAGGAGGCGTCGACACGGTTGAACTGTAGATAACTATAGATTATATATCTGCCAAATCCTATTTTCCTGAGTCATGTAGCTAGCCTACCCTATAATAACCTCTGAAACCCTCATTTCAGGGTCACTCTCTGAAGGAAAGGAGAGCTGACCCCAATCAATTGGTACCTATTTCCTCAATAAACTTTGTTGCTTCTGCAGAGCTGTCTGGGCTGCACTTCTTAGGGAGAGGTGCAGATTGGATGCAACAGCACAATAAATGAAATAAGACACAAAGAAATGATTTTTAAAAAGAGGAGCTGTGACAAATCTACAGGTTTAAGGAGGAACTTAAAAGACTAAGAAGGGGTCACTGTTTATAGTGCTAAGGAGACCACTGGTGACTTATGAGAAACCATTTTAGATAAGTATTAAAGATGGTTTGTAGATAAGAAAGGTATTTTTTTCTTTTATCTTTTAATTTAAAAAAAATTTCTAGGGACTGGGGTTGTGGCTTAGTGGAAGAGCGCTTGCCTCGCACATGTGAGGCACTGGGCTCGATTCTCAGCACCACATAAAAATAAATAAAATAAAGATTTGCCCATCTATAAAAAAAGTTCTTAAAAAATTCTATTTTTTATTTTATTTTTATTTTATTTTAATTCTTATTATTCGTTTCTCTCTCAGTTATCAATTTCCTTTGATTCTTTCTCTTCTTTCCCCTGCCAACAGCCAATGTCTAATGTTCTCTCTTCCACTCTTTCTTTAATTTTTTACCTCTATTTTTGCTCCTTCTCCCTCATAATCATTACATCCTACAACACTTCTATTATACTTCTTCTCATCATGTGAAATTGTAAACCCTGTGTAAACTTACTGATTTCACCATGGGCAATAACTGATCACATCATTTCTCAGTATTGTAACAACCAACATTGTAGATTACATTGCATGATCTATTTTGTTTAATGCTCTAAATTGTTTTCACTGGTTGCTGTTACTGTCTATCTCTCCCTAAACTGTGAGACACTGGAAACCCTCAGGGACACTATAATTCCACAAGGTATAAACCCTATTGCTTCAAAATCAACTGTTAGATGGGTAGACTTACAAATAACATGAAAAAGCAAGAAAATAAATTACCTCCAACAAACCAAAATACATCATAAACAGAATCCATCATACCACATTGGAAGAAATGTCACAGAAGGAATTTAGAATGTATACAGTTAAATTAATTCACGAGGTAAATGATTATGTAAGGGAGCAATTACAGGTAACAAAAGATCACGTCAATAAAAAGAGATCCGAAAAAAAAAAAAAACAAATGCACAAAATGAAGGAATCAATAAATCAAATAAAAAATTCATTGGAAAGCATCACCAGCACACTAGACCACCTGGAAGACAGAGTCTTAGGCAATGAAGACAATATATATAATTTGGAAAATAAAGTTGAGCATGCAGAAAAAATGTTAAGAGACCATGAACAGAATTTCCATAAAGTGCAGGATAACATGAAAAGCCTAAATTAAGATTTATTAGGATAGACAAAGGCAAAGAAATACAAACCAAAGAAAAGTATAATCTTTTCAATGAAATAATATCTGAAAATTTCCCAAACCTTAAGAATGAAATGGAAAATTAAACACTGGACTCCAAACATACAAAATCACAATAGACCCACACCAAGGCACATTATTATGAAGATGCCTAACATGCAGAATAAGGATAGAATTCTAAAGGCTGTCAGATAAAAAAACCCTCAAGTAACATTCAGAGAAACCAATTTAGATCTCTGCTGATTTTTCAACCTAGACCCTTAAAGCAAGGAGATCACGGAATAATATCCCAAGCTCTGAAAGAAAACAGATGTCAGCCAAGAATATCATACCCTGAAAAACTAGGCTTCAGATTTGACATTGAAATTAAAACTTTCCAGAATAAACAAAAGTTAAAAGAATTCACAACTAGAAAGCCTGCACTACAAAACATTTTCAACAAAATATTTCATGAAGAAGAAATCAAATATAGAAATGAAATCCAGCAAAGGGAGGAACTACACTAGAAGTACAATCAATCAAAAAAGAAGTTATTTCAAATTAAAAAACAGTAAGAATTCAAAATGACAGAGAATAAGAATTATTTCTCAATAACAATATTGAATGTAAATGGTCTGAACTCATCAATCAAAAGACATAGACTGGCAGACTGGATTAAAAAACAAGACTCAACAATATGTTGTCTCCAAGAGACTCACCTCATAGGCAAAGATAGCCACAGACTGAAGGTGAAAGGATAAGGAAAAACATATCACTCACATGGATCCTGCTAACAAGCAAGGGATTGTCCTCATATCTGATCAAGTAGACTTCAAGTCAAAATTAATCAGAAAGGACAAAGAAGGCCATTTCATACTGCGTTAGGGAACTATACATCAACAAGACATAACAATCATGAATATTTATGCCCCAAGCAATGGAGCATCTACATACATAAAAGAAATCCTTCACAAATTCAAGAATCAAATAGATCACAACACAATAATACTGGATGACTTCAACACACCTCTCTCATCAATTGATACATCTTCACATTAAAAACTTAAAAAAAAAAAAAGCCATAGAACTAAAAAGTACAATTAACAATTTAGACTTAACAGACATTTATAAACTATTTCATCCATCAACGAATGAATATACTTTCTTTTCAGCAGCACAGGGAAATCCTCTAAAATAGACCACATCTTACTTCACAAAGCAATTCTTAGCAAATACAAAAATATAGAGATAATATCTTGTATTCTATTAGATGATAATGGAATAAAATTAGAAATTAATGATAAAATAAAAAATAGAAGCTACTCTCACATCTGAAGACTAAATAATGCACTACTGAATAACCAATGGATAGCTAAAGAAATCAGGGATGAAATAAATCAGAATAACAAAACAACATATAAAAATTTCTGGGACACTATGAAGGTAGTTCTAAGAGGAAAGTTCATTGCATTGAGCTCATTCATTAAAAGAACAGAAAATCACCAAATAAATAACCTAACTTTACATTGAAAAGCCTTAGAAATAGAAGAACAAACCAGCACCAAAAGCAGTAGAAGGCAAGAGATAAAAATCAGAGTTGAAATTAAAGAAACTGAAACAAAAAAAAATTTAAAAACTGATGAAATAAAAAGTTGGTTCTTTGAAAATATAAACCTTTGATTTATAAACCTTTAGATAAGCTAAGAAAGAAAGAAAGAGAGAAAACCCAAATTACTAAAATTAGTGATGAAAAAAGAAATATCACCATGGACAACACTGAAATAGAGATGATAATCAGAAACTACATTGAAAATCTATACTCCAAAACAATAAAAAATCTTGAAGACACTGAAAATTTCAAGTGACATATGAACTATCCAAATTGAATCTAGGGGACATGGGAAAATTAAACAGATCAATTTCAGGTAATGAAACTGAAGATGCCATCGAAGCCTACCAACCAAGAAAAGCCCAGGACCAAATGGATTCTCAATCAAGTTCTATAAGACCTTCAGAGAAGAACTTACACCAATCCTCCTCAAATTATTCCATGAAGTAGAAACAGAAGGAACCCTTTCAAACTCATTCCATGAAGCTAGTATCACCCTGATACCAAAACCAGACAAAGACACATCAAAGAAAGAAAACTTTGGACCAATATCCCAGATGAACATTGATGTAAGAATTCTCAAAAAAAAATACTGGCAAATTGCATACACAAATTAAAAATACATTGTACCATAATCAAGTGAGGTTCATTTCAGGGATGCAAGGTTTGTTCAACACACAGAGATCAATAAATGTAACTTGCCACATCAATAGACTTAAAGACAAGAATCACATGATCATCTCAAGACTTAGAAAAAGCATTTGACAAAATCCAACATCCATGCATGCTCAAAACAGTAGAAAAATTATGGATTGTAGGAACATACCTAAACATTATAAAAGCTATATACCCTAAACCCAAAGCCAACATCATTCTACATGGAGAAAAACTCAAAGCATTCCCACTGAAAACAGGAAAAAAACAGGGATGCCCTCTTTTACCACTCCTATTCAACACAGTCCTTGAAACCCTAGCCACAGCAATCAGACCAAAAAAAAGAAGTTAAAGAGATTCAAATAGGAAAAGAAGAGCTCAAACTGTCCCTACTTGCCCATCACATGATTCTATATTTAACAGTTCCAGAAAAACTCTACAAGAAAGCTCCTAGAACTCATAAATGAATTCAGCAAAGTAGCAGGGTTTAAAATCAACACCAACAAATTAATTGCATTTCTATACTCCATAAATATATCAGCTGAAAGAGAAATCAGGAAAACTATCCCACTCAAATAGTCTCAAACAAAAAATATTTGGGAGTCAGTCTAACAAAAGAGGAGAAAGACCTCTATAATAAAAATGACAGAAAACTAAAGAAACAAATTGGAGAAGATCTCAGAAAATGGAAACATCTCCCATGTCCCTGGATAGGCAGAATTAATATTATCAAAATGGCTGTACTACCAAAAGCACTACAGAGATTTAATGCAATTCCTAGTAAGATTCCAATGACATTCTTCCCAGAAATAGAAAGAGTAATCATGAAATTCATTTGGAAAAGTCAGAGACCCAGAGTAGCCAAAGCAATACTTAGTGCAAAAACTGATGCAGGAGGTATCACAATACCAGACCTTAAATTATACTACAGAGCTATAGTAACAAAAACAATAGTATTGGCATAAATAAAGACATTAAAACCAATGGAACATAACAGAAGACACAGACACACACCCACATAAACACAGTTATCTCATCCTAGACAAAGGTGCCATAAACATGCTTTGGAGAAAAGATAGCCTCTTCAATAAATGGTGCTGGGTAAATTAGAAATCCATATTTAATAGAATAAAATTGAGCCCCTGTATCTCATCCTGCAGAAAATTCAACTCTAAGTGGGTCAAGGACCTAAGCATTAGACCCAGCACTTACTAGAAGAAAAATAGACTCAACTTTTCAACCTGTCAGCTTGGGAACCAAATTCTTCAACAAGACTCCTATAGTGTAAGAAGTAAAATCAAGAATCAATAAATGGGATGGTATCAAACTCAAAAGCTTCTTCACAGCAAAGGACATCAATCAAGAATATGAACAAATATCCTACAGAACGGGAGAAAATCTTCACCACCAGTACCTGCAGATGAGGCATTAATTTCCAGGACATACAAAGAACACAAAAAACTTGACACCAGAAAAACAAATAACCCAATTGATAAATGGGCAAAGGAACTGAACAAACACTTCACAGACAAAGAAATATGAATGGTCAGAAGGTGTATGAAAAAATGTTCGACATCTCTAGCAGAGAAATACAAATTAATAATACTACAGATTCCAACTCACTCCAGTCCAAATGGCAATTATCAAGAACACAAGTAATAAATGTTGGCAAGGATGTGAGGAGAAAGGTACTCTCATACATTGTTAGAGGGAATGCAAATTGGTACAACCATTCTGAAAAGCAGTATGGAGATTGCTTAGAAAACTTGAAATGGAACCATCATTTGACCCAGTTATCCCACACCTTGGTCTATACACAGAGGACATAAAAATAGCATACTACAGTGATGCAGCCACATCCATGTTTATAGCAGCTTAACTCACAATAGCCAAGCTGTGGAAACAACCTAGGTGTCTTTCAAAGGATAAATGGATAAAGAAAATGTGGTATATATACACAATATTGCTCACCCATAAAGAATGCAGTAATGGGGCTGGGATTGTAGCTCAGTGGTAGAGCGCTTGCCTCGCATGCGTGAGGCCCTGGGTTCGATCCTCAGCACCACATACAAAGCAATAAAATAAAGACATTATGTCCATCTACAGCTAAAAAGATATTTAAAAAAAAAAAAAAAAGAATGCAGTAATGGCATTTGCTGGTAAATGTATGGAACTGGAGAATATCATGCTAGTAAAACAAGCCAATCCAAAAAAACCAAAGGCTGAATATTCTCTCTGATTTTGTGGATATTAACCCAAAACAAGGAAGGTTGGGTAGGACAATAATAGAAATCCATTCAAATAGACAAAGGAAATGAACTCATGGGAGAGGGGAAGGGGAATAGAAAATACAGTAGAATTAATCAGACATAACTCTCCTAGCCTTGCATTTAAATACATGACCAGAGTAAATACGCATCATGTACAACCACAATCTGGGATCCTAAATGGAATAAGTTATATTCTATGACTGTATAATTCACCAAAATACTGTCATGTGTAACTAAAAAGAATTTTTAAAAAATCTAAAAAAAAAAAGATGGTTTGTAGATATGAGAGGTAAAATGCTGAAGAAAACTTCAGAAGTTATGCAATAAAATGAAGTTCATGACTATCCTATTAAAATTACAGGATATATAAATCAATATTTAATTTCTAGGTAAATTAATATTATTGTAATCTACTTAGACAATACTAACACTTATTTTAAAATTCCATTGCAAAATTACTTTTTAAAAACTATTGCATATTAATTATGAAGAATGGTAGGTTTCATTATGGCATATTCCCCAATACTTTCCCGTACACTCCCCTTCCCCACTAATCTCCTGCCTCTACAGTAATTGTCTTTTTCATTCATGATGTCCTTTCTTTTTTCCTTCTTCAGGTTCCACATATGAAATATGTGGTACTTGTCTTTGAGTCTAGCTTATTTCACTTAACAAGATGCTCTCCACTTCCATTTTCCTGCATTGACATAATTCATTTTTTTCATGACTAAATAAAATTATATTATGTATTTATAACACATTTTCTTTATCCATTCATGCATTGATGGGCACCAAGGCTTGTTCTGTAACTTTGCCATTGTGAATTGTGCTGTGATAAACATGATTATGCATGTATCACTAAAGTATGCTAACTTTAATTCTTTGGGGTAAATACGAAGTAGTCATATAATTGGATCACTGGTAGTTCTATTTTTAGTTTTCTGAGGTGCCTCCAAGCTGATTTCCATAATAGTTGTAGTAATTTACATTTCCACCAACAGAGTGTAGTGTTCCTCTTTCTCCTTGTCCTCACCAGCATTTATTGTTATTTGTGTTCTTGATGACTGTCATTCTGATTGAAGTGAGATGGTATCTGAGTGTAGTCTTGATTTGCATTTCACTGATGGCTAAAAATGTTGAATAATTTTTCTTAAAATTGTTGACCATTCATTTCATTTACCCATTTATTAAATTTTTGTGCAGGAGGTTGAATTATTTGAGTTCTTTATAAATATGCTGGATATTAATCCTCTGTCAGAAGAGGATTTTCTGGAAAAGATATATTCCCATTCTGTAACATAACTCTTCACATTGTTTCCTATGCTGTGCAGCAGTTTTTATTTTAATTTGATGCCTTCCCATTTACTGGCTCTTATTATTTACTCAAGAAAGAACTACTACTTAGGAAGTCATTGTTTGTGCCTATATAAAGTATTTCCCCTATGTTTTCTTTTAGTAATTTCAAAGCTTCTGGTATAATACCTAGGTCCTTGATCTCTTCTGAGTTGACTTTTGTACAAAGTAAGACAGGGATCAAGTTTCATTCTAAATATGGTTATCCAGTTTTTCAAGTACTATTTGTCAAAGAGGCTGTCTTTTCTCCAACAAGTTTTTGACACCTTTATAAAGAATCAGGTGACCGTAGCTGTGTAAGTTTGTCTCTGTGTCTTGTGTTCTATTCCACAGGCCAACATGTATGTTTTTATACCAGGATCATACTGTTTTTATTAGTATGGCTCTAGAGAGTAATTTGAAATTGGGTATCTTCTTTGTCTAGTATGAGATAACTATATTTATGTGCATTTGTTGCTGTGTCTTATACTCTGTACATGCCTGTTTTGGTGCTAATACCATGCCATTTTTGTTACTAAGGCTCTGTAGAATAGCTTAATGTCTGGTATTGTGATGCCTCTTGCTTTACTCTTCTTCCTAAGGATTGTTCTGGCTATTCTGGGTCTCTTATTTTTCCAAATAAATTTCATGATTGCTCTTTTTAGTTTTATGAAGAATGTCATTAGCCCTTTTTAAAATTATTTTATTTAAATGCGTTTCAAGTCATAGTACATATATAGAACTCAATTTTTCCATTTCTCTGGTTGCAAACCAGATAGAGTCACACCATTTGTGTCTTCATACATGCACCAAGGGTAGTGATGACAATCTCAATCAACCATCGTTACTATACCCATTTCCCTTTCCTTCCTCCCACCTCTCCCCTACCGCATCCATAGTTCCTCCATTTCTCCTATGTTCCCCATTCCCACCCCCCTTAAGTATCATCATCCACTAATCAGAGAGAACATTCGG
>CM053409.1:62248363-62266404 GCA_028644305.1 Xerus rutilus
AGTATCTCTTTCTATGAGATGAGTCTCTTGGAGGAAGCATATTGTTGGGTCTTTTTTTTAATCCAATCTGCCAGTCTGTGTCTTTTAATTGCTGAGTTTAGGCCATTCAATATTATTATGGAGACATGGTTTGTATTTCCAGACATTTTGGTTTATTCTTAGTTTTTAACTTGACTTGGTTTCTCCTTTGATTGGCCTTTAGTGTAGCTCCTCCTTCTGCAGGTTTTCATTGTTGTTTATCATTTCCTCCTCATGGAATATTTTACCAAGAATGTTCTGTAGTGCTGGCTTTCTTGGTATGAATTCTTTTAATTTTTGTTTATCTTGGAAGGTTTTTATTTCGTCATCAAATCTAAAAAAATTTTGCTGGATATAAGATTCTTGGTTGGAATCCACTGTCTTTTAGCACTTGGTATATGCTTTGCCATGATCTTTTTGCTCTCAGGGTCTGGGTTGAGAACTCTGTAGTGATCCTAATTGGCTTCCCCCTATATGTAATCTGATTCCTTTCTCTTGTGGCTTTTAAGATTCTCTCCTTATTCTGAATGTTAGGCATTTTCATTATGATGTGCCTTGGTGTAGGTCTGTTGTGCTTTTGAACATTTGGTGTCTTGTATGCCTCTTGAATTTGATTATCCAATTCATTCTTCATATTTGGAAAGTTTTCTGATATTATTTCATTGAATAGATTGTTTATTCCTTTGGTTTGGAATTCTATGGCTTCCTCTACCCCCAAAATTCTTAAGTTTGGTCTTTTAATGTGATTCCATAGATCTTGGAAGTTTTGATCATGGTTTCTTACCATCTTCACTGTGTGGTCAACTCTGTTCTCAAGGTTGAATATTTTATCTTCATTGTCTGAGGTTCTGTCTTCCAAGTGGTCTAATGTGTTGGTGATGCTTTCTATTGAGTTTTTGATTAGGTTTATTGTTTCTTTCATTTTAAGGATTTCTGTTTGGTTCCTTTTCAGAATCTCTATCTCTTTGTTGAAGTGACCTTTTACTTCCTGTATTTGCCTATGTATCTCTTTATCGAAGTGATCTTTTACTTCCTGTATTTGCCTGTGTATCTCTTTATCGAAATGATCTTTTGCTGACTGGGCTTTCTCTCTTATATCGTTCTTTAAGTCACAGAACATTTTAATTATGTACATCCTGAATTCATGTTCTGTCATTTCTTCTGCTGTACTGACCATGGATTCTAATATTGAAGAATGTTGGTTTGTTTGAGTCACTTTCTTCCCTTGTTTTTTCATGATGTTTGTGTGTCCTTCCTTCTAGCTCTGTTGATCCAAGTTGTTACAGTTTTTACTCCTATATATGTATAGCTTCCCTGCAGAGTTTCAATACCTCTCATTTAAAGAGGAGACCAATATTGGTTGATCACAATACAAGCAATATATAGTTTCAAACCAAGTAGCTCCTAACAGCTCCCAAATACATTTACAGTTTAGTCACGATATACACCAATTATGAGTTATTTTACAATCTATTATGTAACCAATAAGTTTGCACAAGTATCTATAGTTCCTATTGGTTGGCTAGGGACACTGGAGTGTGGGGTATAGGATAGAATATTGGGGTGGTAGGAAGTGAGGATATGGTTATTAGATCTTAGAAAGCATGAAAAAGGGATCCAAGAGAAGTTGGTTATTACTAGAAAGAGTGACAGAGAGTTGGGGGAGACTGGTAAGAAAGGAGAAAAGAAGGGTACAGTGAGGAGAGATGATAGCAAGAAAAATACAACATATGCAAGTGGGAGACACAAGACTATCTAGTACCACTGTAGTATTCAGTTCAGAAATCCCTATCTACTATATCCCACTGTATAACAAATATTTGGTTTCACAACTGTTGGGGATTAGAGGGTAGGAAGAGAGTGAGAGAGAAAAGAGGGAAGCAAAGAGAAAGAAACAGCAGAGAAAGAAAACAAAAAGATTAAACAATAGAAATATTAGGAGAAAAAGATAAAGGATAAAATAAAAAGTAAGAATAGAAGAAAATAAAAAACAATAAAATATTTTTAAAAAAAAGTCTCAATGTGAATAAACAGGTATGGTTCCTTTCACCCCCAGTAGGTGGCATTGTTTGTTGCTTGCTGGACTTTCTCCGCTGGTGGCCTGGGTGTGGGTTTCACAATTGTGTGACACTCTGGGCTGCTGGTGAAGACTTTGATTCAAGGCTGCGTTGCCGCTAAAGTTTGTACCGAGTTGCTATCTGAATGCCCCCCGAGACTGGGCTCCCCAGAGGCTCAAGGTAGCAGTCCCTGGTCTGTTGGCTGGACACCCATGGAGGTTCCTTTGGGCAGATCTGCACCCTCTGCAGCTCCTGTCGGTCCTCAGGAACTCTGAGGCGGAACTGGGGCGGGCCCAGGCCACCCTTGGGCTGAGCTGTCTCCACTGGCATCTCTGGAGCATCTCCTACCCTGAATTTGTGCTTCCCAGTGGCTAGTGGCTGGGGCTGGGGGTCCACGAGAGCCACTGCTGTGGGCCCTGTGTGGTTGGTTGGGCGCTAGAGCCAGGTATCTCGTGTAGAAGCAGTCCCCACCCGGGGCGAGCCCTGGGCTGGGGCTCCGAGCCGCCCGCAGCTGCTCACCACTGCCACTGCTGAAGTCATGCTGTGGCAATGGCTGTTGTCTGGTGGACCTTCTTACACGCGCAAGTGAAATTTCCTGTGGGGGTAGCTGTAGGGTGATGCCTAAAAGCTGGCTGGAAGATGGTATTACCACATTTTCAATCTTCGGTTTTGGAGAGACTGACCACTGCGTCCATCTAAACCACCATCTTGCCCCGCCTCCTTGTCATTAGCCTTTTAATAGGAATTGCATTAAATCTGTATAATGCTTTTGGTAGTATGGCCATTTTCACAATATTAATTCTGCCTATACAGGAGCATGGAAGGTCTTTCCATCTTCTAAGAATACAGTTATCTCATACTAGACAAGGGATCCCAAAACATTCATTGGAGAAAAGAGCTTCTTCAACAAATGCTGCTGGAACAACTGGAAATCCATGTGTAACAAAATGAAATTAAACCCCTATCTCTCACCGTGCACAAAACTCAACTCAAAGTGGATCAAGGACATAAGCACTAAAAAATACACTGTACCTAACAGAAGAAAAAGTGGGCCCAAATTTTCACCATGTTGACTTAGGATCTGACTTTCTTAACAAGACTCCTAATGTGCAAGAACTAAAATCAAGAATCAATAAATGGAATGGAATCAAACTAAAAAACTTCTTCACAGCAAAGGAAACAATAACATTAAGAGAGAGCCTACATAATGGGAGAAAATCTTTACCACATGTACCTCAGATACAGCATTAATCTCCAGGATATATAAAGAACGCAAAAAAAACCAAAAAAACAAACAACTTAATCGATAAATGGGCTAAGGAACAGATCAGACACTGCAGAAGAAATACAGTTGATCCCAAAATAGACATGTAAACCAATGATACAGAATAGAAGACACAGAGACAAACTCACATAAATACAGTTATCTCATACTACACAAAGGCACCAAAAACATACATTGGAGGAAAGACAGCCTCTTCAACAAATGGTGCTGGGAAAACTGGAAATTCATATGCACCAAAATCAAACTAAACCCCGATCTCTCACCATGCACAAAACTCAACTCACAGTGGATCAAGGACCTAGGAATTAGACCACAGACCCTGTGCCTAATAGAGAAAAAAGTAGGCCTAAACCTTCATCACATTGTCTGATTCAGCCCTGAATCCTTAACAAAATTCCTAAAGTACAAGAAATAAAACCAAGAATCAATAAATGGGATGGATTCAAACCACAAAGCTTCTTCTCAGCAAAAGAAACAATCAATGAGGTGAAGAGAGAGCCTACGTTTGGGGAGCAAATTTTTGCCCCATGCACATCAGATAGAGCACTAATCTCTAGGATATATAAAGAACTCAAAAAACTTAACAACAATAAACAAACAACCCAATCAATGAGTGGGCTAAGGAACTGTATCGACACTTCTCAGAAGAAATACAATCAATCAACAAATATGTGAAAATGTGTTCAACATCTCTAGCAATTAGATAAATGCAAATCAAAACTATTCTAAGATTTCATCTCATGCCATTCAGAATGGCAATTATCAAGAATACAAGCAACAAGCCAGGCGTAGTGGTGCAAGCCTATAATCCCAGCACTTAGGGAGGCTGAGACAGGAGAATTGCGAGTTCAAAGGCAGCCTCAGCAAGGGTGAGGCACTAAGCAACTCAGTGAGACCCTGTCTCTACATAAAACACAAAATAGGGCTGGGGATGTGGCTCAGTGGTCAAGTGCCCCTGAGTTCAATCTCCAGTACCAAAAAGAGAAGAGAGAGAGAGAGAAAGAAAGAGACAGAGAGAGAGAGAGAGAGAGAGAGAGAGAGAGAGGGAGGGAGGGAAAGAAAAGAAAAGAAAAGAAAAGAAAGAAAGAAAGAAAGAAAGAAAGAAAGAAAGAAAGAAAGAAAGAAAGGAAGGAAGGAAGGAAGGAAGGAAGGAAGGAAGGAAGGAAGGAAGGAAGGAAGGAAGGAAGGAAGGAAGGAAGAAAGGAAGAAAGGAAGAAAGAAAAAGAAAGGAAGAAAGAAAACACAAGCAACAATAAGTGTTGGCAAGGATATAGGGGAAAAGGCACACTCATACATTGCTGGTGGGACTGCAATCTGGAAAACAGTATGGAAATTCCTCAGAAAACTTGGAAGGGAACCACCATTTGACCCAGCTATCCCACTCCTCGGTTTATACCCAAAGGACTTAAAATCAGCATACTACAGTGACACAGCCATATAAATGTTTATAGCAGCTCAATTCACAATAAGAAAACTATGGGACCAACCTAGATGCCCTTCAACAGATGAAGGGTGTAAAGAAAATGTGGTACATATACACAATGGAATATTACTCACTCAGCCTTAAAGAAGAATGAAATTATGGCATTTCCCAATAAATGGATGGAGCTGAAGAATTTCATGCTAAGCAAAATTAGCCAATTCCCCAAACCCAAAGCCTGAGTGTTTTCTGTGATATGATGATGCTATTTCACAATGAAGGGAGAGGTGGCTAGGGAAGAACAGAGTTGTTGATTTTAAGTGCTTTGGGTGTAAATGGAGGAGTGGGATAGCCGGGTCAAATGGTAGTTCCATTCCAAGTTTTCTAAGGTATTTCCATACTGCTTTTCAGAGTGGTTTTTGCACCAATGTTTATAAAGGATTCTGTTTCGTAATTTTCTTGTGTCCTTATCTGATTTGGATATCAGGGTGATACTGTTTTGTAGAATAAGTTTGGAATCTTCCAAACTCAAGGCATGTGAGGAGCAATTTCATGCACTATTTCACAGAATAATGTGAGGAGCATTGGTGTTAGTTCTTCTTTAAAGATCTGACAAAATTCTACTGTAAATCCATCTGGTCTTGGGCTTTTCTTTGTTGGGTGAGTTTTTATTACTGATTCAACCTCATTATTGCTCATTGTTATTTATCTTTTATATTTCCTCTTGGTTCAGTTTTATAGATAATATGTGTCTAGAAATTCATTCATCTCTCCTTGATTTTCTAATTTGTTGGAATATAAATTTACAAAATAGTAATTAATGATCATCTGGATTTCCGTGGTCTCTTGTAATATTCCCCTTTTCATCTCTAATTTTATTAATATGGGTTTTCTCTCTTTTGGTTAGTTTGGCTAATGGCTTATCAGGCTTGTTTATCCTTCCAACAAACTGACTCTTGGATTCATTGATAATTTCTTTTGTTCATTTGTTCTCTATTTCATTCATTTTACCTCTGATCTTTTAATATTTGCTCCCTTCTACTGCCTTGAGGATTTGTTTGTTCATATTCTTAGAAGACCTTGAGAAGTATCATTGGGTTACTTAAGATCTTTCTGATTTTTTATGTGGGCCCTTATAGATATAAACTTCCATTTTAAAACTGTCTTAATATATTCCAGAGATTCTGGTATGTTGGATTTATATTCTCATTTGATTACAAGAATTTTTTAACTTCTCCCAATTTCTTTGATGATCTACTCATCATTCAAAAGTATACTGCTCAATCTCCATGCATTTGTGTAGTTTCTATTGCTGTTGATTTTTAATTCAATCCATTATGATCTAATAAGATATAAAAATTATTTTAACTTTTTTTATTTGCAAGACTTGGCTTTGTGGTCTAACATATGATCTACTTTGCAGAAAGTTACATGAGCAGCTGAAAAGAAAGTATTCAGCTATTATTGAATAAAATATTCTGTAGATGTCCTAAATGGACTTGACTAAAATATGTTTAATTTTGTAGTATTTTTGTTGATTTTTTTGTCTGGATGATCTATCAGTGAGAGTAGTTTTAAGTCACCCACTATTATTGACAATAGGTCCCTTCATGTCAACAAGTACTTCCTTTATGATGTTGGGTATACCAATGCTCAGGGCATATATTTTTATAATCATTATATCTTCTTGTTGGTTAGTTCCATTTACCAATATATAGGTGTGTGACACTGAGGACTGAACTCAGGACTTTGCACATTCTAGGCAAGTGCTCTATCACTGTGCTAAACTTACAGCTATTTGTATTTTATTTTGAGAGAGAGATTCTCATTAAGTTTCCCAGGATGGCCACAAACTTGTGATCTTCCTGATAGTCTCCCAAGTAGCTAGTACTATAGATGTACATCACTATATCTAATCTTTTTTGTCATTTCTGACTAAATTTGGCTTGAACTCTGGTTGTTGGATATAAGGATGTCTATTCCTGCTTGCTTTTCAATTCCATATGCATGGAATATTGTCTTTCCGTTATTTTAATTTCAGTCTGTGAATGTTTATGCTTACATGTATTTCTTTCAGGGAACAAGTTGGGTCTTTTTTTTTTTAAACCAATCTGCTATTCTGTTTTTTAATTGGAGAAATCAACATTATTATAGGGAAGTGTGTACTACTTACTGTCATTTTTCTTTTATTTCTAATGTGTGCCTTAATCCTCATTCTCATTTGCTTATCTATTCTTCTAATGAGATTTATTCTCTCCCATGCTTCTCTTGGTTATTTTTATCCTTTTCTGTGTATGGATTCCTATATCTTCTGAAACACTGACTTAGTGATCATGAACTCCTTTTGTTTGTTTATCTTAGAAATTTTTATTTTTTCTTCAATTCTGAAGGATACTTCTGCTGCATATAGCAATCTATATTGGCAGTTATTTTTTTCAGAGCTTGACATATTGCATGCCCTCCTGACCTTAAGCATTTCTTCTGAGAAATCTAATATTACTCTGATGGATTTGCATTTATAAATGACTTGGCATTTCTAATAGCTTTCAAAATCCTTCCTTAGATGTTCTGAGTTTTTGGTAGTTTAACTATAATATGTTGTGGAGAAGTTCTTTTCTGGTCATGTCTATTTGGAGTTCTAAATGTTTCCAGTACCTGCATGTCCATGTCATTTCCAAGCTTAGGGAGGCTTTCTGCCATTACTTCACTGAAGAAGTGTTCTATGTAATTATCCTATATGTCCACTTCTTCCTCCAAGGCCTATTAAACTTAAATTTAGTTTATTCTTCTTGTTTCAGAGCTTGTATATATTCTGTTTATAATTTTTTCTTTGTTGCTATCTCAATATTATAGTTCATCCATTTAATCTTTGAGACATTTGAGAAAGATATTTTTTCTTCTGCTTCATCTAGTCTATTGGTGAGACTTTCCACTAAATGTTTAATTAGGCTGAGTTTTTCATTTTCAATATTTGTTTGATTCTTTTCAGAATCTGTATCTCTGTTAAAATGTACTTTCATATCCAGTATTATATTCCTTGGTTAATTCCTTAGTCCTTCTTTTAATGCACTGGCCATTTTGATATCAGCTTTTTGAACTCTTTGTCAACCATTTTCTCTACTTTGATATCTATGGATTTGGTTTTTGAGGAGTGATGAATTTTCAGATGTGTCTCATTACCTTATTTTCTCTTTTTTCGAATGTGTCTATGCTGAAATTTGTGAATTTGTTGGGTAGATATATCTTACACTGTTATGAGAGGTCTTTTTAGTGAGCTGCTTTTTCTTTAAAATGTGCCCAAACTGATTGTATATCTCATTGTCAAAGTATCTCCTCAATATGTTCGAAGTGCCATGTTTAACCTCCAGTATCACTTTAGGAGGAGAGAGACAAGTGATAAATATCAGTGACAACTAGAAGGAAAATATTCTCTATATCTACACTTGTCAAAGAGAAAAAAAGGGTAGTAATAATAAGAATATACAGAAAAATTTGGCAACATGGAATGTAAGACTAGTATTAAACTATATAGATCATAAAAAGAAAAGGGAAAGAAAAAGTGAAGGGGGAAGGAAGAGAAGAAAAACTGAGGAAATGAAGGAAGACAAAATGGGAGGAATAAAAGTGATAAAAAAGAGAAAATGAATCTAATTAATAAATTAATTTTAAAAGTAAAGAAAAAAGATTATATAGAAATATGCAATAAAAATAATGAGAGGAATAGAACAAAACCAAAATAGTAGACAATACCAGCAAAAACAACTTACTTTAAAAATAATAAAAGCCCTCCTTGTCAAGATTTTTAAGATAGGGAAACTCTTTCAGAGACTTCTAGATTTGTAATGCACCAGGTATAGGAGGTGTGAGAAATATTTAAGCCTCAGCAGCCTGTCCTCTGAATGTCTCTGAGTGTGGAGGCTGATTGCCTAAATCAGCACTGAGTTGGGGTGGAACAATGTATATTTACTTTTCCCCAAATCTAGATCGGCATCCTCCTTCAAAAAAATTACATGAAATTCAGGATCCAAATCCTATCTTCACCATCTTCACCCTGCCCAACTCTGATGAACACATATGCAACATTTTTAGCAGCACGTCAGCCCAGGCACCAGCCTGGTGGCACAGAGGGGACATACCCTGAATATCTGAAGGCCAGTTCCCAGATTTGTCTCTGTCATGGACAGCTGCTTTTTGCATTCACATGAAGAAGAGCCATACGCCCAAGCTATTAACTGCCCTCCACTTGCCCTTTTCCAGCACAGTTAAGGTGGTGCTGGGAGCTCCACCATGGGCCCAGATGCTGGAGAAGCTCTTGATTGAGCAGAGGTGATGGTGCTAGAACATTCTTGGCCCAGCAGATGGAACTCTCCCCAGTATAGACAGGAACAATGAGTTTGTATGTATACACTCAGGGAGATCTTGGTGTGGGGAAAAGTGCCTTTCACCCAGGTACCAGACTGCACTCAGTCCTACTTTGCTTTCACCTCTGATTGGTATTAGATTTGGTGGCCTTTCGCTGCAGTGATCTTACCATGTATATCATTTAGATAGTTTGTCTCAAAGGCATTCTTCCATAAAAATATTTGCCACTATCTCCAGAGGAGATGAAGATGCAAGAATTTGTCTTTCCTAAAACTCTAAACTTAGGTTTGACCTTCTGGCTTTTGGCCATAGCTCTCTGCTCACTAGAGAAGTGGAGTACTTTTCACTCATTGGTCCACTATGTAGTTTCTGTATCAGTTAAATTCTGATTTTTCTCTTCTACCACTGCTTCTGAAGTAATTTTTCTAATTTTGCCTCTTTTTGTCTTTTCCTTTGCCCTAAACCCTAAACCCTCTGCATGGGGGCAGGTTCAAAACTGATGAACTCTTTTTTACTTTCTAGTCAAGTAAGCAGAATCTCTGAATCTCTCCAGTCTATCACTGGACCTCAGTCTTTTCCTTCAGTCACCCAACTTGCTGCATATCTGTTCTCCAGCTATTGTGATTCTGAACTACAGAAGAGCTGGAACTTGCAGACTGTTTCTACTCTGCCATCTTCTCCTACTGCCTCCCCCCATTTTTCAAATTTAATAGTACAGATGATCATCTTTACTTCCATAGCCACAAGAAGCAATTACTTTTTCACTTTCCAATACAGCTTCGTTGTCTTTGTATTAGTATCTTCTGAAAGGGGAAATAATTAATGACCTGGAATCAATTTCCAAACTAAAAGTGTCAACTAGGACACTATTCCATGATAAATGGAAGTCTGTTGCTTCCCTAATCCTCAATTATGTTCAATAAAATTTATTTCAAGATCTTATTGTCACTTGTTAACATTACCATTTATAAAATCTCTATTTTAAGAAGGCAAATATTGGAAAATAATGCATTTCAAATTGATTTCATATTTTTAACATAGAAATGAGTTTTCTAAGGAAGGTATGAACAGTCTTTAGAGAATTTAAGGACAATGAGGCAAGACACAAGCATGGAGTCTAGAAGAAAGAAAAGGAATAAGATAAAATTGAGAATACATCAAAGGTAACAGGAACCAAAGTACATAGGATACTCTAAAAAAGGGACCCAAAATTGGCAGTCAAGGCAGAATTCCACTCAGAAGGATAATACAAAGTTGAAACTTATATAAACAACAAAGTAAAGTGGAAGAACCAAGTAATTTCCCAGTGAAAAAGATACTGGAACAATACAAAGCTTAAAAATAGAAATGACAAAGTCACAAGATTTCATATATTTCAGTAGAAATCACTTACCTCATCATAATAAACTCTCAGTTCTGCTCTTTTAGATTTCAAGTCCCAGAATACTACAGTACCATTTTCATAACCTATTAGCAGCTGAAAAACATGAATACAATCATTTTCTTAATTGTGACATTAATTTTAACTTGGCTCAAATAAAGAATAATGTTAATATAATAATAACTCATACCACATAACACATTATTTATAATTATATAACACTGATTTTCTAGAACTTGGATATAAGTTTCCTAGTTTTTAAAAAAGTTTCGGGCTGGGGTTGTGACTCAGTGGCAGAGCATTTGCCTAGCATGTGTGAGGCACTGGTTCAATTCTCAGCACCACATATAAAGAAAAAACAAAGGTCCATTGACAGCTAATAAAATATTTTTTTAAAAAATTTCACCACAAAGAAATATTTGAGACAGATATGCTTATGCCAGTCCGTACATTACACAATATGCACATGTATTGAAAGATCATGATACCCCGTAAATATGCATAATTTTACGTGCCAATTTTAAAAATTGAAAAATAAGCTTTACTTCAATATAAACATTTACCAATGAATTCTGCTTCATTCTAAAAGGAAATGAAGAAGTATATAAATATGTGTGACACAGTATAAAAATAAGTATGAAAATAAGAAGAAAATAAAAATGGTATAGAAAATGAAGATGAAACAGTACATTTAATTATTTGTTAAATTAAAATGTCAAAATTAGATATGAATTTACATAAATATTTCTTAAATTCATATGAAGTCATGTATACTATACTTTAATATTTGAACATCAGAACAATTCTTTTACATACCAGAGAAAATGATGAATAGCAAGACTAGTTTCTATTGAGTATATAAGACTACAGTAGAGAAAATTTGATAGTTTGGAAAATATCACTTAAGTAAAAAACGTGACTAATACAGTCCTTCCAAAGAGCCTTAAGATGTAATAGTCTTTTTCTAAAACACTGTTGTATTTTCAAAGTAAATATTTGAAATATAAAAGTTGCTTTGCCTATAAGACAGCACTAATATCTCCAAGAAAGCACAATATATAAAATATTGAGCATCAAAATTATTGAGATAACTATAAGATTATGATACAAGAAATACTGCATTAGATTCACTTAGATAATTAATGAAGAGAAAAGAGCCCCAGACAAAAAGGAAACATCAGACAAGGTCACTCTATAAACGTGAGGGATCAGGATAAAAGGAGACTTCTTTGCAATCATATCTGACCACACTGAAACACCAAGTCATAAATCATTTATGTATCATGTTTTAAAGTCTTTCACAACAGAATGTAAATACCATAAAGACAAAGAAGTAGAGTGATATGTTCACTATTATATCATTAGGACCTGGAACTCTGAAGAAAATAGGTATTTGATAAACATTAAATTAATTGCTAAGTACCAAATAATCAAAATTTTGGATATTATTATATTCTAACCACAGTGAAGTAAAATAAGAAGTCACTGAGAAAAGTATTTGGGAAATAAAAAATCTAAATAATTAATGAGCAAAGAAATCATTTATAAAATGTGTAAAATAAAACTGAACAAAAATGTCTCACATTGAAACTTGTGGGACACAGATGAATCTTACGGAGAGAAATTTGTAGTTTTATAAATAGACATGAAAAGAAGAAAACTTTAAACTGTTTTATGATATAATATTTATTTGACTTTAAAAAGTCAAGAAAAAGAGTAAGCTTCAGAAATAAGAAAAAAAAAATGAGACATTTAATCCAAGACCAAAGGATGCCTTTATTTATTCAAGTATACTTTTATATCTTAGAAGAAGTTTGCAAGTGTTCTACATATTTATTTTCTTATTAACTTGATACTTAGTTATTTTGATGTTTTTGTTGCTATTTTATATAAGCCTTTCTCTTCATTATCTTTTCTAAAAGGCTATAATTTATATAGTTAAATTTGAGTATACAACCTTCTGAATTCTTTTATTATTTGTATTTATTTTGATGTTTTCTTTTTCGTGTTTCTATTCATGCATTACATATGTAATAGTAGGGTTCATTTTGACATAATCATGAATGCATATAACAGGTGAAAAAATGAACCTCCTTAGCAATCAGGGAAAAGCAAATCAAAACTACAAAGAGATTTCATCTCACTCTAGTTAGAATGGGAATCATGAAGAATACAAACAACAATAATTAATGTTGTTTTTCTTAGTCATTCCAGGCATGTTTCCATAATAAACTAAAGTAGAGACCATTTTACTCTTCCTTTCCAATTTTTATGCCTTTAAGTGTTTGTATCAGTCTACCTTGCTAAAACATCCTATAATGTTAAAAATAGTAGACAGTAAGCATCATTTCTTCTTTGTGCCTCTAGTGTTTCCTCATTAAATAAGATCTTGGATTCTGAAAATAAAAGGGGGTGTGAATTAATTCACATTTTACAAATTTATTTGATCAGTAATAGAGGCTTAATTTTAAAATATTTTATTGTGTATTCATATGTCCATTAAACTACCCATGTCAAGAAACAAAATAGAAAAATAAGAAATTAAAAAAAAAAAAAACAGTACAAGCCTCTCAGAATCTTATTTCATACACTTAACAGGTCAATATCTTCTCCTCTAAAATTAAACAATGTCCTGATTTTTAACATTATAGGTTACTTTCGCTGTTTTGAATTTTATGTAAGAATTATGTATTACATTGTTATTTTCTGTCTTGCTTCTATTTCTATTTTATTTGTTGTAGTTTATTCAATTTCAAATTTCATTACTCAAACAGTATTCCATTGTTTAGCTATACTACCACAATTAATGTATTAATTTTACAATCAATGTAATAATGACAAAATGAACAAACATACATATATCTTGGTGAATATTTGTATGCATTCTATCAAGTATATGCTGGTCCATAGGGTATTAACATGTTTAACTTTAACAGATGTTACCAGTTTTCCAAAGTGGTTAAACCAGTGTTCATTTCCACAAGCTGCACATGAGGGCTCCAATTCTTTCTCATCTTCTCTAATTAACTTATATTGTCAACAGCTGTACAATGTTTAATAGAAGAGATACAATGTTTAATAGAAGAGATACCTTTGTCTCATTTATGATTACCAGGAAAACTTACTTATTCACCATTAAGGAGGAAATTTTCATAGCTTTGGGTAAATTAACAAAGTTCAGAGTCAAGAAGTTTTTCTTTTTCTAGAATACCAAGAGATTTTTATCCTGAAGGGAAGATGAATTTTATTAAATGCTTCTTATGTATCTATTTTATTGTCACATACTCTGTCCTAATTATTTGTTAAAATGTGAATTATATTGATTTTGAAAATCTAAACCAACCATATTCTTAAAATGCTAAACCAACTACATTCCTAGAATGAACTAAAATTATTTATGATCTTGTATGCCTTCTCATTCATTCTTGATCAGACTTGCTACAGATACATCAGTTTTGTTTTTAAAGAATCAACTTTCATTTTTGCTAACATATTAATTTTTGTTTTCTATTACTTTAATATCTGCTTTTATTTTTTGAATTAGGGTTCTCCAGATAAACTAAATCAATAGGATATATTTCTATATAGAAAGATTTATCATGAGGAATTGGCTCACGTGATTATGGAGGCTGACAAGTCCCAAGATCTGTAAGGTGAATTGGCAAGCTGGAGACCCAGGAGAACTGATGTTGTTCCAGTCTGAATCTGAAGGCCTGAGAACCAGGAAAATTGATGGTGTAGTTATGGTCTGAAGACCAGCAGGCTCAAGTACCAGGAAGAGTTGATGTTTCAGTTAGAATCCCAAAGGCAGGTAAAAGCTGATGTCTCAGTTCCAAAGCAGTCAGGCAGGAAGAATCTCTCAGGAGAGGCTCAGCCTTTTTTGTTTTATTCAGGCCTTCATCCAATTGATGAAACCCATCCACATTATGAAGGACAATTTGCTTTTCTCAGTCTACAGACTTAATGCTAACTTTGTCCAATACCATCCTCATAGAAAACTCAGAATAGTGTTACCAAATCTGAGTACTCCAAGGCCCACTGGTGTCAATGCTTTAAATTAAACTGTCAAATCTCTGTTATCTTTCTTCTACTTTCTTTGGGTTTAATTCACTATATTTTTAACTTCCTGGGTTGGACACTAAGATCATAGATTTTCAGCTTTTCTTCCTTTTTAATAAATGAAATAAAAGCTATAAACATTCATCTAGGCATAGCTCTAATTACACTCTAAGTTTGACATGCCATGTTTTTATTGTAATTTAGTTTAAAATGTATTGCAATTTCTGTACTGATTTTATCTTTGACATATAAGCTATTGAGAAGTATGGTGCTTAATCACTAATTATTAGGGGGATTTCCTATTTGTCTTTTTCTTATTGATAATCATAGTAAATTCTCTTGTGTTTAGAGAATATATTGTATATTAATTTAATCCTCTGAAATTTGTTGACATGTTTTATGATTCAGCAAATGTAAACCTTTGGCAAATACTCTGTGTATACCTGACAATAATATGTAGTCTGTAAGGGTTGAGTATAAGTTTATTAATCATGTGGCTCAAGTTTTTGTTATTCTTATTGTCTTTATTTGCTTATTTTCTCAGTAACTGGGAGAAATGTATTAAAATCTCCAGCCACAATTGTGAATTTAAGTATTTTTCATTTTAATTCTTTTCAGTTTGCCTTGTATTTTTTAAAGGTAGCCCTATCAAATTATACACACAAAAACACACATATACCAAGGAATCTTGCAAAGTGAAGAAATGGTTCAAATTTGCACAATTTTCAGGTAACATGGTACTATGTGAAGAAAGCACTGCCTGTACACTATAATGCTATGTCATTAGACATACACAAATTTAGGATTATTATTTCTCCTGCTGAATTATTCTCCCATTTTATTTTCCTTCTATAGAGAAGAAGGAGAGATGAGGTGGCTAGCAATTTGTTCTTATACAGTTTCCTACTCTATTTAACTAATACATAATACATTTACTTATTATTCTTTTAGTGCTCCTACAAAGATAGAAAATTTTTCCATAACTTATCAAAGTGTGACGTAAATTAATACTTTTGCTACTTTCTGGAAATTATAAGGAATACATTATTCAGAGTTCTTCACAGAGAAATAGTCAATATGGTGGGGGGGTGATGGGAACTGGCTTATGTAGTTATGGAGGCAAAGCCCCACAAAACATCATCTATGAAGAAACTTATTGGATTGAATTCAGTCTGAGTTTGAAGGCTTGAAAATCAGGGCAGGGAGAAGCACTGGTAGAAGACTGAGTCTGAGGGCTTGTGAACTTTGAGCTCTGACGTTCCAGAGAAGGATATACCAGCTCTAGAAGAGAGTAAATTCACATTCCCTTTTTGTCCACCCACATTGGAGAGGGCCAACCTCACTCAAATGCTAATCTTCTCTTGAAAATATCTAGATGCACTCAGAAACAATGCTTTGCAGGGTGTGGTGGCACATGCCTGTAATCCCAACGGCTCTGGAGGCTAAGACTGGAGAATCGCTGGTTCAAAGCCAGCCTCAGCAGCTAAGCAACTTAACCCTGTCTCTAAACAAAACACAAAATAGGGCTGGGGATGTGGCTCAGTGGTCCAGTGCCCCTGAGTTCAATCCCCAGTACCAAAAAAAGAAATAATGCTTTATTAGTTATCTGGGTATTACTTAATCAGCCAATTTGACACATAATTAGTTAACCATCACTAGAGCCTTGGAAGTTAAATTCAATAAACTTCAGCCTTTTTACTATTTTCCCTTATATTTTAATCCTCAATATAATACATTCCCTGGGTCATTATCATTATTTATTATAAAACATTGCCTCAGTTTAATCCATGTTTTGGGGTTTTTATTCCTTCCTTCATCTGTTCTTATATGATGAATAAATTTCATTTTTTTCAGAAGTCTTTTAGTTTTTTCCTTAATGCATATTTGCTGTTCATGAATTGTCACAAATTTCATTTGTTGAAAACAATGAATTTGATGTTTTTAAAAATAATTTTGTAGAGTACATAATTCTGTACAGGCAGTTGCTGTTTTCCCTAGCCTCATGACAATATCACTCTATTGACCTCATTTCCTATTTTTATATTTAGATATCTGCTGTGAGGCTTATTGCTTTTTCCCCCCTATACTCTGAGTGCTTTGCAGATTTTTCTCTGATATGCCTAGGTGGGCTTTATATTATGCCTACTTTGAATCTGTAATTCACCAGTTGTGGAAAAGTATCATCTATTAGTTCTTCAAATAGTTATTGTTACATTTTCTCTCTCCTCTCCTAGATAATGAATTACCCTATACTTGCCCAGTTATTTTTTCATTTGTTTATAGTTATTTTATTTTTTATTTTCCACTTCTCTGGCGAAATTCTCCATCATTTAGAGTTTACATTTCCACCATTTAGAGTTTACATTTCAGTCACAGTTAAAATTGTGTTTTATAATTAATTCAAATCCCTTGTCCGTCTTTCTGTTTATTCTGTTAGTTTCTGGTCAATTCTGTTCCTTGTGTCCACCATGTTATTTGTTTTTGTCACACAGTCAGGCTAAAAAAGATCAGTTTAATTTTCCAAAAGTTCTGAGCCAATGTTAGTAAGGATTTCTGGCTGGCTTTCTTTTCATCCCATCATCTTCCTGAACCATGAAACTGTGTGCTGCTGCTGTTGGATGAAAGGTTCTGTATATATCTATTAAGTCCTTTTGATCTATAGTGTTATTCAAGTCCTTTATTTCCTTCTCATCTTCTATCTGTATAACCTGTCCATTACTGAAAGTGGGTTTATTGATGTTTCCTACAAATATATTGCCATTTCTTTCTTCCCCTTCACTTCTGTCAATGTTTGCTTTGTATGTTAGGCACTTTGGTGTTAGACAAATGTATATTTATAGTTATTATTTTCCTGGAAGATAGGCTCAGTTATATATAATGTCCTTCTTTGTCTCTGTGATAACTTTTTATTTAAAGTCTATGTTGTCTGAAGTCAGCCATCCCTCTAGTCTTTTGGTTAACATTTGCATGGATTACTATTTGCATGATACATCTTTTTTCATCCTTTCACTTTTGCTTTTGTACCTTTAAATTTGAAGTGAGTTTCCTTCAGACAATATGTAATGGGATCCTATTTTTGTTAATTCATGCGACCACTCCATGTCTTTTCATTGGGGAGTTCAATCCATTTCCATTTAAATTAATTAATCATGGCATTTACAGGCAAATGGATAGAATTGGAGAACATTATGCTTAGTGAAGTAAGCCAATCCCAAAAAACCAAATGCCGAATGTTCTCATTAGTGGATGAGGATACATAAGGGAGATGGGAACGGGAAACACAGGAGAAATGCAGGAACTCTGGATGCGGGGGGGGGGGGGGAATGGGAATAGTAATGATGATTGATCGAATGGGTCATTACTACCCCTGGTGCATGTATGAAGACACAAATAGTGTGACTCTTTATGATTTGCAACCAGATAAATGGAAAAACTGAGCTCTGTTTATGTACTATGACT
>CM053409.1:62266904-62283061 GCA_028644305.1 Xerus rutilus
AATGCCGAATGTTCTCATTAGTGGATGAGGATACATAAGGGAGATGGGAACGGGAAACACAGGAGAAATGCAGGAACTCTGGATGCAGGGGGGGGGGGGGAATGGGAATAGTAATGATGATTGATCGAATGGGTCATTACTACCCCTGGTGCATGTATGAAGACACAAATAGTGTGACTCTTTATGATTTGCAACCAGATAAATGGAAAAACTGAGCTCTGTTTATGTACTATGACTTGAAATGCATTTAAATAAAATAAATAAATAAATAAATAAATAAATAAATAAATAAAAAATAAATTAATTAATTACGGATGGGGAAGGACTTATTATTACCATCTTGCTAGTTGTTTTCTGCTTCTTTTGTAGTTCCTTGATTTTTTATGGATATGCTTTTATTCCTTTCTCTTTTTCTTTTATATAACTTCTATAGGCACTGTTTGTGCATATGGCTTAGGGGTTAAATAAAATATAACATTCTTTTATGCTGGTAATAATTTAGGGTCAACAGTATATAAAAAATCTTCACTTTAATTCCCCTACCCCAAAACACATTTTATAGTATTTTATCACAATTTTCATCTATTCATATTGTGAATCTTTTAGTAAGTTCTTAAATTATAGCTATTTTGATATTTTTTAACTTTCATATTAGTCAAGTGATTTACCTACCATCACTACAGTATAGTATTTTTATTGGTCTCCATATTTACCCTTATCAATGAGCTTCATTGTTTCTTCTGCTATCTTGTTGCTACTCAGCATCCTTCAGTTTCAACTTGAAAAACAGCTTAGCATTTCTTTTTTTTTTTTATTAGTTTATTTGATTGCATTTCAAGTTATAGCACATATATAGAGCTTAGCATTTCTTATAAACTTCCTCAGCTTTTGTTTGGGAAAATCTTTTTCTCCATTTTGCAAAGTATGATATCCTTGGTTGAGTTGGTCTTTTGTTTTTGTTAGATTTTCCACTTTTCACACATTGAATATATTCCCCTCTGGCTTACAACTTTTCTGCTGGAAAAAGTAGATAATCTTATGAGGATTCCCTTGTATATGCAAAGTTGCTTTTTTCTTGTTGCTTTCAAAATTCTCTTTCATTTTTTAAAATTGTTATTATGATGTGTTATGATGTGTCTCAGAACATATTTCTTTTGGTTTATTTTATTTGATGTCCTTTGGCCTTTTGAATCTGGTCTAGTTTCTTCCCAAAATTTGGATTTCTAGTAATTATTTCTTTGAATAAGCTTTCTGATTCTTTATGTTATCTCCCTCTGAACCTTCTATGATATCCATATTGGTCCATTTGATGTTATCACAAATTTCTTAAGCTTACAATTTTTCTTTCTTTTTTTTTTTCTCCTCTAAATTATTTCCAGTGACCCACCTTTGAGTTTTGAGATCCTTTCTTCTACTTCATCTAGTCTGCTATTGACTTCTCTCATGAATTTTTTTAGTTTATTTATTTTCTTCAGGTATTTTTTTTATCTTTGTTGAAACTCTCATTTTGCTCATACATTATTTTCTTGATTCAATGAGTATCTTTATGAGAGTCATTAGCTGTCAGGTAAATAAATCTGTTTCATTAGAGCTGTTCTCAGGAGAATTATACTGTTATTTTGGGCGAGTTTTGCCACATTCCTTTCTTTCATTTCATCTCTGTGTTGGTGTCTGGCACTAAACAAAACAAGCTCATCTCCCAGGCTCCTTTAATGATCTCCCATAGGAGAAGTCCCTCACCATCAGCCTCGCTGAAAACTCTGGGGACCTCTACCAATTCTGTTCTGTCCCATAAAGAAGCAGGCAGCTTTGGTCTGTTCTCTCTATGCTGAGCCAGTTGATATAGCTATGACATCAGCCTAAATCACCACCTCAGTTCTCCCCATGCAGTGAGATTGTGCCAGACTCATCAGATAATTAAATTGAGTTAGATACTAGTTCTTTAGGTATTTCCAGAGAATTGGGGAATTTAACACAGAGATCAACTCCTTCTATAACAAGAAGCAAGCTAAGAGCTAGGATTTGTTTTGTTTTGTTTTGTTTTTTGGTACCAGGGATTGAACTCAGGAGTACTCGACCACTGAGCCACATCCCCAGCCCTATTTTGTGTTTTATTTAGAGACAGGGTCTCACTGAGTTGCTTAGTGCCTCACTGTTGCTGAGGCTGGCTTTGAACTCATAATTCTCCTGTCTCAGCCTCCCAAAGTGCTGGGATTACAGGTATGCACCACCATACCTGGCTAAGAGCTGAGATTTTTTTTTTACCTGCTATCTCTGTGCTAAGCGAGAGAGAGAATCAATGGTGTTTACCAACCTGAATTGCTGTCTGCATTCTCTCCTGGACTGATAGATTATGTCAGACCTAGCAGTACTTAAAGACTGCTGAGACAAAACCCAGTCCTCCGGGCATCCATTTGGAAAAACTGAGGTGCTGATAAATGATCGAAGCCCTTCCATCCCTTGGGTAGAGCTGAGGACTATGAATCTCTTCTTTGTCATAGAGTATTTCATATAGCAGTATCTCTAGTCAAAGGGTATACTGAATTTCCTTTCGGGCTTTGGTGAAGGATTTTATATTCTCTGAGGGTTCAGAAACTCTTCAATTAGTTTCTTATTTTTCACAAAGGGAATCTATACATAAACTGTGGTTGAATCAGTCTGTGAGGAGAAAGAAGGCCTAGACTTTGTACTCTGCTATCTTTTTGTTCAATACTTTTTTTAGTTGTAGATGGACACAATACCTTTATTTGATTTATTTTATTTTATTTATTTATTGTGTTTTATTTAGAGACAGGGTCTTACTGAGTTGCTCAGCGCCTTGCCATTGCTGAGGCTGGCTTTGAACTCACAATTCTCCTGATTATCTTTATGTGGTCTGAGGATCTCACATGTGCTAGGCAAGTGCTCTACCTCTGAGCTACAGCCCCAGCCCTCTATTCTGCCATCTTGATGATGCCATTCCTTTTCCATGATCATCTTTTTGTGCACCTTTTATAAGATTGCCACTTTTATAAATGCTTCATAGAAATAACTTTTCTTTTTTGAAACTACACTTGAAACAAAGTCTGGTAAACATTTTCTGTAATGGAACAGACAATAAATGTTTTAAGCATTCCCAAGTACATAATCTCCAATAAGACTATTTAGAATTACAAGAGACAGGTCAGATTTATCTCACTGGCTATAGTTTAGCAATGACTGCTTTTGACCAGTTTATACAGCCCTGAGATTATCCAGTATTTGAAATTTTAGCAGATTTCCCTTGCAAAGCCATCCTGATCTGGTGTTTTGGGATAGGAGAAATAATTTAATAACTTTCTCATTTTCTTAAATTTTCTGTCTCCATTGGTTTTACTGTTGATAATTTCCCTGAGGAATTATTCATTTCACCTAGCCTTTTAAATATATACGCTTTGAGCTGTGTAAAATAAGTGTTTAAAATTTTCTATTGTTATAAATCCTCCATGTTTGTGTTATCTAGTGTATCTTTATTTTTCCCTATTTTTATTGATTATATATCCCATTTATGTCCAATTAAATGAAATAGTATGTTGGTTATAAGATCTCTTAAAATCAGGAGATTCAAGATCTGCTTTTATCTTTGTCTCTTTTATTTGCTTTTGCTTTATTTTCTTATTTTTTTATAGATTTTTGTTTAATAATAAATTTTTGCATTTTCATTTATAGTTTTCAGTGATATAAATATTAAAAGCTATAGGTTATTTATAATAACTATTTTATTTCCCATTGATACTGATATGTAGCATTTCACTACTGTTGAAGATTATTGCTCCTTAATTTTGACTTATATTTTATATTTTTCTAATATTTGGTTAATGAAGAGTTTTAAAATTTCCAAGTAGAAGGGAATTTTTTTGAGATTTTTAATTATTGTGTTTCTCTCTGTACAAAATACACAATTAAGTGTATTGCTGTCTATCTACTGTAACAATTTTCTTAACCAGGGTTATTCAGAGTCACCCCTAAGTGGAAATCTAATTGAGTAGTAGTCTGAGTTTAGCTAGTGCCAACTAATCATTGGACCTGTCTGGGAAGCAGGCCTAAAGTCTTTTTCTGTTAGTTGGTGTTAAATATTTCCCTCCCATCCCATGAGATCATACATGAAGGTTCAGAGAAATACATTACTTCAACAGATGGAATTCTGGGCTTCTTATACATCTAATTTACTCATGTCTTTTGGACAGCTCAATAATGACTCCTGAATATATTATTTCTCCCACCCAATGTTAAAACTTAGTGAATATGGCAACATCTAATTCATAAAAGACAGCTCAGATTTCATAGTCTTTTAATGTCCCATGGTTCCATTTCTACAAGGGTCCAATAACATGTCAGAGGTTGCTCTGAAAATGGAGAGTAGCTACTATAACCCACCAAGTGGGCTTTCCAATAATGTATCTTATTTCTATCAGATATATTAAGCTCTATCAGATCTATGAGATTATGATTCCAGTAGGGTGGGGGCAAGGTAGCTTGCAAAACAGCTTTAATTTAGTAAAGAGTCTCCCTTTTTTCTGTAGGCCCTACTTAAAATTCACATGCATTTGGATGACCTAAAAAATCATTCACAACAATAATGTCAAGGGCACTATATACTATTATCCAAATCCCAAAAGGCTCACAAAGTAATGTGACATTTTTTTAGTAAGAGGAAGTACAATAGCTTATGCTTAAACTCAAATGAGATGTCTCTGCAAGCCCCAGACCATAAAATTCAAAAATCACAAGCAGAACAGGCTCCTCACTCTGTGGTTTATTTTTCACCCTGTGACAGATAAGTCTTATGAGGTATACAGGCACTTGCCACTTCTGCTCGCCCAATCCATTTTATATTACATAACCATGAAAGGGAATTTGTGTGCTTGCAAAAGAATGTCCAGTGAAGATTCCTGAGGATTATATCTTGATGGAGATTGAGAAAAGAGCATAATCTGTGGAAAGATTGTAAACTTACATGGCTATCCTTTCTTATAAAATCAGGCTGATATTGGTATTCTCTGATGATGATTATTGATTTAAAAAAAGATTTTACTAAATCAGTGTATATTAAGTACCACAAGATGTGCTGATCTTTACGCATAAAAGTATCAAAAACAAGGCAACTGTGATTGAAGCTATCACTTAATTTTACAGTGGTTTACTATTACCAACCTAGATCCATATTGTTTTTTGCAAAACTCAGACAGTGAAATTCAGGAAGGTTTTCAATGACCATTACCATTTCACCATTCAAGTCTAATTTTTGCATCTTCCTCAGAAGCACAGCAGTATTATTTCTGATTATAATCTTGGCAGAGGGGGACAGAAATTTCAATTTTAAATTTCAATTTTCTCTTCCTACTATACCCCTAATTATGATGCCAGGAAACCAAAATAAGGATTAATCCAGTTACTAAGCACAACTGTCCAAATTATACATTTGGAAAAAATGGTTGGGTGTATTTGCATACCCAGTGGATCTACTGTGAGCTTAGTCTTGAGCCCAAACTCCATTTAAAACCTGTTTACTTAGTGCCACACATATACTGTCCCTAACTAGAGGACAACGCTTTTTGGATCTCTCAGTACCAATGTGCTCTGACCCTATAGCTATTATCCTGAAACAATAAACAGCTACTCCTGCAAATGACTATAGATATTCCTATAATTACTATATGTACTTGTGGGGGAATTTCAGGATCCTTCTTCAGAGACAATTGGCTTCTCTTTTTAATCAATGGATTCTGAATCTGTGAATTGACATATCTGAAAACCTGATGAGATACAATGATTTTACATTTTGGTGGTGAATATCAAGAGCTAAATTGCTCTTTATTTCTTTCTAATTATGCAAATCAAACAAAATCCAAGTAAGCAGATCATCTAATTCTGCTCCTAGAAACATCATCATATATTTGCTATCACCATAGGGCTCACCTTTTCCACTCCAACCTTGCCACCTGTTATGGTAATTTATACCCACACTGCCAGATGGTTAAATATTGCCACCTGGCCTCTATCAATCCATAATATTTAATCCTCATAAATATTATGAACACTGGCTCTCTGCCATCATCTCCTATTGTCAACAAAGGCCTAAAAAGGATAGTCACTATCATGTCTCTCAAATATACCTGCATTTCCAGAATATTCCTTATTAAGTTACATAGAGACAATGTCCTTAGGCCTCAGAGGGAACATAGTCATGAAGTGAATTACTAAGGAAAACACAATATATTCATTTTAATATTATCATCTCCCTGAGTCTTCTGACCCCTTCTTAATATTATACTAAAAGCTTCTGTTATCTCTGTATACTATATGGCTTTGTTGAGTCCAGGCTTCAAAAAGTCAACCCAGAAAATTACTGAAAATTACTAAGACCAGATAAAAATATCCTTGCCAAAGTATTAAACTCCAAATCATGGGTGAGTTCCCCATTGTAAATGAACTCTCCTCTATGTGCCTCCACCAAGATCAAACCCTTAAAAACCACTCCCAAATTCCCTTAGTGGCTGATATTAGACAGGTCCTCAGTTCTTTTGGTGGAATTATATTTCTTTCATGTGTACTCTATTCCTTCATAGAAGAGGATTTATGTTTCTGTGTTAGGCTGTCCTGAGAGCTGATTCTGGATATTGGCCTGAAGGTAATGACATTGAAGCTATAGTCTTGTAAATATAATAAACATCATCATGCAAAGCAACCAACTCAAGTGAAGTCATTACACAATCTCTCAGAAAAGAGAAACTCTTCTCCCCCAGAAATGGTAAAAGTGGCACCTCTGTTGGTCAGAAAAATAAGAAAGAACACAGAGAAGACAGTCATGTGAAGATTAGAGTTCTACTGCCACATGTCAAAGAAAATCTAAATTGGAAGAGGCAAGTAAAGATTCACAGTCCTTAGAGCCTTCAGAGACAGTGTGGCCCAACAAACACCTTAATTTCAGACTTCTGGCCTCCAAAAGTAAATTTCTATTGTTTTAAGTCACCCACTTTGTGGTAATTTGCTATGGCAGCCCTATAAAACTAATATACCAAATGTTAGGATGATATTCTTTCCTTATCAAGCCTCTAACTAACAAATGAGACTTTTCAAAGCTATGTGTTTGGTCTCCTTGTAAACAGATACTGGATCTATCTTTAACATTGTCTTCCCTAGAGCTATAAGAGGGAGGAGTTCCTTCAAGGATACCTTAGAGGGCCTCTAGGATAAGGTAAATCAGTAATTAACTTCTGAGTTATTCTGGCTACAGAATAACTGTAGACAGAATAAAGAACTACTCAAAATATCAACAAAACCTAATCCTCAAAACCTTCAAATATATTCCTAATGGGCTGGGTTGGTATAGCTCAGTGGTAGAATGTATGCTTAGTATGGACTAAGTCCTGGGTTTGATCCCCCAGAAACAAAAACACACAAATCTTCCCTATATGACAAAACAAACTTTTTAGATATAATCAATGACTAGATGATAAGATTGAAGGATTATCCTGGATTATCCAGGTGAGCCCAGACTAATTACATGAGTCCTTAAGAGTGAATAACTTTCTCCTGAGGTGGTCAGAAAGAGATGCAATGATAAAGAGTCAGGAGATGTTCCATTGATGACTTTGAAGATGGAGAGTGAAAACTACAAGCCAAGGAATGTACACAGCCTCTGAAAAGGAAAGAAATCAGATTCTTTTCTAGAGTAACCTAAAGGAACACAATGCTGCCATTACCTTGATTTTAGTCCACTAAGACCTGTGTTGGACTTCTGGCCCATAAAACTGTAATATAATAAATTTTGGTGTTTTTAAAACATGGCCTTGCAAGCCATGTAGTCTCTGTCACACATGTTCAACTTTTCTCTTATAGCAGAAATGTAAAGATAATATGTTAATGTAGGAACATGACTATGTTCAAATAAAACATTTTTTTAAAAAACTGCAGGCAAAAATTGACTCATGGGGTATAGTTTCTAACCCCTGACCTACAACACTTATGATAATCAATATTTTAACCAGGGTTCTATAGAAAAAAGCCTGAGACAAGACTAAGTGCTAATGTTTTATGGAAAAGTGCAGTCCTATGGTTGCAATACTAAAGGAAAAGTGAACTAAAGCAAAGAAGCAACAGTAAGATAATTTATTATCATGCTACCCATAGGAAGAAACAGAAAAGACATAGCTAGTCACTTAGTAGGTATTTTATCAGTTTGGACTTACAGGATGTCTCTGAAAGTTTATGTAAAAAATATATATATATATATGACTCAGAATAGCCAAGTCAAAGGGAGGAAAGGAGGAAGAATTTATTTCTTGCCTCTTGTCTGATACTAGTCAATGTTTCTCCACAGGAAGTTAACATGTACCTCACTTCAGAGTCATGTCATTTCATCCCTTTAGCAACTATTAAGAAAGCCAGATCCCAGGCCCTATGTTGTAGCACATCTTCCAGAACTAATGAGAGGAGCTGGAGACTCTAGGTATAGCTAGTCAATTTCAGGAAGCTGTACTGTATGAAGTTAATTAAACCAGCAAAATTAACCCTGCAAAATCCTGAGGTAAAGCAAGCAGCCAAGGGTTTAAGGGATGAGAAAAGGAGAGAGAATTTAAGGAGATGTACTCATTACTATGTTCAATACTGTTATCTCAGTTTAAGAGCTCCCTTTTCTGTGTATTAGACTGATATGCAGTTGCTTCATAAATGATATCTTTGGGAAAAGATGGTCTATTTTCTGTTTCTATAATATTATTTCACTTCTGTAGGGATGTTAACTGTGGTACTTTGTTCTTTTTGTAACTTTACCTTCAAGCTTCTAAGGGAAGCTTTCCCCTTCCAAGTTGAATTTATCCAGAAATGCCTTTCATGGGTTTTTTTGTTGTTGTTGGTTTTTTTTTTTTGGTACCAGGGATTGAACTCAGGGGTACTTGACCACTGAGCTACATCCCCAGCCCTATTTTGGGTTTTATGTAGAGACAAGGTCTCACTGAGTTGCTTAGTGCCTCACTGTTGCTGAGGCTGGCTTTGAACTCATAATTCTCCTGTCTCAGCCTCCCAAAGTGCTGGGATTACAGGCGTGCGCCACTGCACCCAGCCAAAAAGTTTTTAAATTAGAAAATATAATAACCTATTTCACCAAATTAAACAATTAATGAATAGTCAACAGTCAACTCAATACATATACAAAATTCAATAACACTTATAAATTAAAACTCTTAGAATATTGGAAATAGGTAAAAACATGAATATTGTAAAAGCAATAAAAGAACAGCAACAAACATCTTAATGCTGGAATCTTGGAGGCATTTCCTTTGAGGTTAAAAACAAAAGAAAGTTCTCACTAAAGCCATTTATATTCAAAACTATGCTAGGTCTTAGCTAGGAAAAGGGGGAAAAAACAATGAAAAGAAAGAAAAAGGAAAGAAAGGAAGGAACAGTTTGTTCATATTTGTTATGCTTTTATGCACAGACTGTGCCAGGGAATCTAAGAACAACTATTAAAAACAAAACATTCAAAATGTAGTTGAATACAAAAATCAATAATATTTTATACACTAGTAAGAATCAACTAGTATCAAACTGGTTTTAAGAATATTAAGTTATTAGAGCAATCACTCTATAAGGTACATAGAATTAAGCTAGCAAAAGATACCTAAGATCTTTATGAACAAAAGTTATAAAGTTATATAGAAAAACAGAAGAAAGCAAAAATAAATATACATGTTCATTGATAGAACAAATACGTTAAACATATAAATTTTCTCTAAATTACATGTTCAAAATTCAAACAAAATCTCTACTAGGAATTACATGGAGCTTGATAAATTGATCCTAAAATTCATAGAGCAATATAAAGGGTAAGAATAACCAATATAACTTAGAAAAAGAAAAGGGACCAGCTTACCAATTATCAAGACATTTTGTAAGTGATTACAACAAATAAAGTGTGTCACTGGTACAATAGATAAGTCATGCAACAAAAGAGAAAACCCAGATGATCCACCCCCAAAATGGAAATTTGATACATGAATGAAGATTCTTACAAGTCAGTGGAAAATAGATCCAATAAATGATTATTTATATGTACATAAGTGTACCCTTATATCAAACCAACATAAAATAAATTATATATAAATTAAAAACTAGTTATGAAATGTAAAGGCTTAAAACTGATAGAAAAAGTAGAGTTGTATTTTCTCTCAGGAATAGAAAAATTTACTAGATACTAAAAAAAAGGCATTAATCAAATGAAAGACACCTGAAACTGAATACATTAAAATCAGAAACTTGGGCTGGGGTTGTAGCTCAGTGGTAGAGCACTTGCCTTGCATGCATGAGGCACTGGGATTAATCCTTCACACCACATAAAAATAAACTAAGTAAAGGTATTGTGTCCATCTACAACTAAAGAAATTATTTTTAAAAAATCAGGAACTTTTAGGTGACAAAAGATGGAAAATCTAGTCTATAAGAAGTAAAGTGATTTATTCAAGTTATATGTTATGTTAGTAAGTAGAAGTGCCATAATTCAAATAAATTGCTTTATGATGTCAATATTCATTTATTTTACATTCCTTTTAATTAGTAATTACACAATTACCATACATTCTATTCTTACATAAAAATTGAATACAAGAAAAACAGGAATACTTTTTACCATTTCCCCTAATTCTAATTTCCAATCTACTCCCCAGATTTGTATATATCCTTTCAGGCTTTTATTCTTAGGCATGTGAACACATAAATATAAGTGCATTATTCTAGTGGTTTTATACCTAACTGCTCAGCAACAAATCTTAAAAACGTGTCTTAAGGAGCTTTCCACTGTATGTGCATCAGCATTCATTTATTTAATTTTCTATTAATATACATTTAGACTACTTTAAATATTTTGTCCCTTGAGGCACATAAATATAGATATCTCAAATAGATATTCTATGTCATAATGAATAAAACATACATATATATGTTTTAAAAGTCAATAATGCCATGTTCCCCATAATGATATATATACCTATTACTCAATTCCTTTTCCATTACCTGGTATTACTAATATTTTTAATTTTTAATATTTTGTCAAATTTGATGGGGGAAAATGATATATTGCATATCCCATAATAATGATATAATTATTACTGAAGCCGTTTCCTCCTCACTTCCAAACACTGTTTTCTATGGGTAATAAATTAACACACCTTTAACCTTTTTAACTCTTTTCTAGTATATTGATGTTCACATTTCTAAATATATTTATATTGCTATTTCCTGCCTTACTAGACATTACCATTGATTCCTTATTACAAATGATGGAAATTTAATAAGTTCTTTATATATTCTGCATGTTCATTATTTGCCTATTATATGGGAAATATTATCTCTAATTTGCTGTCAATCTCTTATTATGATCATCTTGTTAAGCTATATTCCTGAAAATTTTTAGGTTTTATATCCTGCCTGAGGGTATACCTACTCAATAGTAATAATCTATATGCTATAATTTCCTTCAAATAGTTTTTGACCTATAATTTTAATGTTTATGTATTTTCTATTCTGAAATTTATTTTTGTGAATGGCATAACATAGAGTTCTATTTTTTTTCAAAATGGATAGCCAATTGATCGAGATTGATTATTTAATAAGTTAATCATGTCCTAAAATATCTTCTCTAAAATGTCCAAAACCTCCCAAAATGCCTGAATCATTTCAGCAATCTATTCAGATCCATTGGTCTTCTAGTATACCATTGTACCAATATCACACTGTACTTCTTTTTCAAGAATGTCTTGGCTATTCTTAAACACTTTCTTTCTATGGTGAATTTTAAAAGTATCTTGTGAATTTTACATAATAAATAAACTCTGATCACATCCAACTGGAATCTATTCCATTTATGGATCAATTTAAAAGAATCCAATGTTGATATACTGGGTGGACTTGCTTTTCAGATTTAATTTTTGTTAGGCTAACTCATGACAGTAATAAATCTCAGTTTCTATCCTTTAAAAATAAACAAGAATCAAACCTACACTAAATAATTTATTAACATTTTCTATAGGGCTTAATAAAAATTATGCACTTAAACATATTGCTTATAATGGTAATGATGCTTTAGATTCTTTCATATTATCAACTTTGTTTCCTTACCATAAAGGCAAGTTATGAAATAATCAAGATAAACAAGGATTATTTCTGTAATCTGATAACATTTTCTGTAATAGCATAGGTTTATGAAATCAAGATTAGCTAATTTACATTATTTAACAGTGGTCATTTATCACTACCAAACCTTAATAACGGAGACAAATGACATTAATAATCACATTAACTTCAAGCATAGAATATTTAAAAATAAAAACTGTTTTGCATGTTACCTTCCTCAAAATTCCAGAAGTAAATACCAAATTTAGCTTTAAGTGAAACTCAGGATTTAATGAGGGACCATAATTAGCATGAGTAATCTATTCATTCAATCATTTATTAGCTCATTAATACATTCGACAAATTTTAAGTTTTAGATAACACTGAATGCTATGAATGCTAGATGTTAGGTATTAAATAATTGTAAGAAACACCTGTTTTCAAGAATGAATAAGATAGAAAATAATAATAATAGTATTATACTCACTTTGCCTTCATCTCTTGGGCTATCACTTAAATGTACAACAGGACCTGGATGAGTCTTGGTGGACCTGTTAAATCAATTCAAAACAGTAATCAAAAACTACTAAAATACCTGACCACTACACACTGAATAAAGAGATTATGCTGGAATAAACTGCCAACATTCTGGGGTTAAAATGAGATTAATTGAATTTTTGTTCTTGCTTTTGTTTTTTTAAAAAAGTACTTTTCTTCATCCTATTAATTCTATTGAAGTACATGTGATTTTTTAGAAATCAGATTTAAGAACACAGAACCACATAAAAATAAGACTTTTTATTATATTTTACCTGAATGAGCCTCTGAAAGTTTTAAATTTTATATATAGACAAAAGAATACTAAAGCTACAAAGCTGAGAGAATAAACCTGTTTCAACCAACTGCAAAGTAGATACCTGATTTCCGTAGATAGCCAATCTCTGATTTTGTCCCTAAAGAAAAGTGTAGTGGCACCTTTGATTTAAAATCAAACTCACTCTAGTGATAATCATTTTACAAAAAACTTACAAACTGAGGAAACTAGTTTATCAGTTATGTCTCATTTATTTGGTTATCTGTGCATTCAATAACATAATTATGACTCTTAACAGCATACTGTCCAAAGAAACTTGTCAATATGACTTTAAATCTATTCTACACTAATATCTTGCATGTTTTTTAATAATACCCAATTTAACTAATGTCATTATTGAATATAACTATGTTATAGTTAAATATGATATGATCTGATACAATCAGAGATTATTTATTGCTCAATTTTCCACAGCCCTTCTTTATAATGTAATTGTGCCAGGTTAATCCTATTGTGATTAAATTGACAGTTTTAGTTTATTTCTTAAGCACCTATGAAAGATTCTTCACAAGACAATAAAGAATATTTAAGTCTTAGGTATTATTTGCAATCAGAGAAAAAGAACAAATTAAGTAATTCTACACTCCCCTAATATTGACTCCTCAGAGTAACCCATAGGAATAAATACAGATTCTTTAGACATTGATGAGTTTTCTTATCTAAAATTGAGAGAAATAGCACTGACTTTACTGGATAACTGTGAGGATTAAAATTGTATACATATGGGATAGGAGTGTAGCTCAGTGGAAAGGTACACTTGCCTAACATGCATGAAGTCCTGGGTTTGATCCCTAACACCAAACACACACACACACACACACACACACACAAAATAGTAAATATTAAACAAATAGTAGGAATATGATTGTTGTGATAATTGGAAATCAGAGTTACAACTTGCATTCTAGAATATATGCTGGAAGAAAAACTAAACAGGGCTTCATAAAAGGTTTACAGAGATTTATGTAGTTCTTTCCATGAAACATACCATTTATGCATAAATGAAATGTTCTATAACAGATATAAATGATTCTGATAAAGATCAATGTCCTTAAGTTATCCTTAAAAATCTAATAATAGCCAATAATTCAAAACCCTCCATCTGACCATTAGGCTTGATTACACCAACATTTACCAAAGCACTCTATGATAACTAGTGGAGTTACAAGATGTTTCACATAAAGAGTATTCCATATTTGAAAGTTGGGAAACTGAATTAAAGTTAAAATATTTTTTCCTGTGGAACCTCATGGAGCCTGTCTATGCAAACAGGCATTGCATATCAGCAATATTTTCCAAAATTATTGGTATATTAAATCCTTTTCCATTGATTCTATTAAAGGAATCACTGAAATATACTTTAGGAAAATATACTTTATAAGTTAGAGCAAGACACTTCCTTTCAGACCCTGAGACTGTACAACATGCTAGTTTAGAAAATAATCTAGCATTAAACTTCTGTTATTTGTAATAAAATTTTTAAGAAGAAATGTTATGTTTTTAAACTTAAAAGACATCAAAAGTTAAGAAGAAAAAGGCTTCACAGTATTACCTAAACTATTTACATTTTGGTATAGTATGTATGACTTTTTTTCTAACATTAAACTTCCAAATCTCACAAAACACTACTGTCAGAACTTATGGTTATGAGACATCAACTTAAAAAGTAAAAAAGCATTTATGGACTATAAATGCTGAAAATTCCACAAAATTATTTTGGATAGAATACCAGTGAATTTAAATTCATGTAACAATTCAATAATGCCCAGTAATTCTTCTAGATATATCCTTACTTATCTTCCTCTCATTCACTACAACTTCTTGATAGTTACACCATAGACTTTGTATCATTTACTTGTATCTTCAATACTAATATTCCTTTGATATTCTGTCATAGGTTGTCATCTATTATCATAAAATATATGATCATGAATTTAAAAGCCCTGAGGAACAAGGGAGGTATTGCATATGAATAGGCTGAGCTGTCCCATGATAAACGTTTTAAAAATAAACATTAGAACAAATAAGAATAAAACAGCTCTTAACTGATTGTCTTGAAAACATAAATGAAAGTTGGAAATTAATAGTAGTGTGTAACTATCACACTAATGTTTAATAATGCCATCAGTCATTTAAAGGCCGCTGTGGAATGCATCAAAATTAAAAACAAAAGTGTGTGTGTGTATGTGTGTGTGTACGTGTATATATATATATATATATAGAGAGAGAGAGAGAGAGAGAGAGAGAAAGAAAACAATACACAAAGATTCCATTTTACAGCGGTACTTAATGTAATATGGGAGGGGCAATTATCATGAATAAAAGACCCCTTAGGTCAGAATAAAAAATATTGTAACAAGAGTACAACAAGTAACAATTTCCCTATCAAGCAATGTACATGCACATTGAAACATTGGAATTAGAAAAAGATTTATTATGAAGACCAAAGTCAAGCTTTATAACAATAGACTGTTTTTTAAAATTTTTTTTAGTTGTAGATGGACACAATAGCTTTATTTATGCATTTATATGTGGTGCTGAGGATTGAACCCAGTGCCTCACACTTGCAAGGCAAGTGCTCTACCACTGAGCTACAGCCCCAGCCCACAATAGAATGTTTTAATAAGAATTTGGGAGAATAATTTGGAACTTGGTGTGTGTGTGTGTGTGTGTGTGTGTGTGTGTGTGTGTGTGTGTGTGTATGAAAGAAAATATATATATATGAAAGAAAATGAGCTAGCCTCAAGTCAAATATATCTTATTATGCTTAAGCCAAAGCAGTAATTGCCACCAACCACATGCCAAAAAAGCTGTATATATCACAAGATGAAAGAGATTAATAAAATGCCACTCCTTTGAACCCAAAACAATATTTTAATGAGGTAAGAGGAAAATAAGATACAAGCATTAAAAAGCATGTGCACTGAACATGAAAATTTTTACATAAAACAATCCATTCCCACTGAAAATGGTTATACCAAAGTTGAAAATAACACCAGATGCTTTCCATGTTTAACCTGTGGAATGATCCTATTTTATCATCAATGTGTGTGTGTGTGTGTGTGTGTGTGTGTGTGTGTGTGTGTGTATAGTACATGGAAAACTTCAAATTAACAAATATATTAATACTACCAAATCTATTTTTTAAATCATTTAG
>CM053409.1:62283561-62305892 GCA_028644305.1 Xerus rutilus
TGAATTTTTAAACAACCTCCCTCTTGGAACTCAATTCCACCTATTCAAGTATCCTACTGAAAGCATCCTACATCCAAAATGCTCTCAGTCCTGCTATCACACAAGCAATTAGAGTTAATTGACAATATCATTAATGTGTAAACTATATGACACTGGACAATTTTGATTAAAACCTAACATCTAGAACTGCTGTCGCCAACGGATATCTAATAACAATACACAGGAAATAATATGATGGTCATGTTTCTAGGCAACGAAGGGTCAATTTACAATTCAATCTTCAGTAGAAAGAGGAAACTCATTTCAAAGAACATTTAAGATCATCATTTTTGAGTCACAAGGAGAGTATAGAAAATTCACAAATAAAGACCTAAATACAGAGGTTCAAATAAAAACAAAGGAAGATTCAATATTACCTAGTCATTTCAGGGGTTAACAAGAAAAGTCTGAGAACTGCTAGTTTCAGAAATGAGAACTGAAACAAGAGGTAGAAGGCCAATGTAAATAGACTTTGTAGTACAAGAACTATGAAATACATGAAGATCATAATAGAAATAGAACTAATACTTGAACTAACGACTACTTTTTTCTGATCCCTACTAAGGAGAAACTAGAGCCTTAATGACAAAAAGGTTTTACCTTCTATACAATGTACAACTTAAGGGTAGTGGTTAACATGACTATTTAACAAAGATTTCTAGGCTATCCGAACCAATTAAAAAAGAGTAATGTGATTTACTTAGGATGATTGACATAGGTAAGGGAGAGGGCATGATTACACTTATGCTATGTATTTGATAATCCTAATAATTGATAGCATTATATAATTTAATCAATTGTATTTAATAGTTAAACTTTTATTTGTAACTTATTTCTACTACCACCACTTGCTAGATGAAGATTTTTTTTTACATGTGAGCCTTGAAAAATATTCTTGTTTCTATGTCCATATTGATTCTCATTCTATAATAAATCATTTAGGACATTCTTATCTTCCATCCATTCATCTATTCAACTTTCACTGAATAACTCTTAGTATAAAGCATTATTCTATATTATGTCACATATACTTCTTTTCCCTCAAAAAGGCATACTACCTAATGAGAAATAAAATAAGTAAACAAGCAAGAAAAGTAAGAGTAAAATGTATTGATTTTTATAAAGAGTTCAAAGGAAGAATTTATTTCAGCAAGGAAAATCAAGGAAACCTACTATAGCTCTATTTGAATTAGGCCATTAAGGACCAAAGCACAAAAATATATATATCTCAAGCTAAAATAATGTACAGAACTTTGAAAACCTTTTTCTGATCCTCAATTTGACTTACTTTTAGAAATTCTATAACTTGTGTAAGAAAATAAGATCTAAATATCTGGTAGTGGGCTGGGGTTGTGGCTCAGTGGTAGAGCGCTTACCTAGCATGTGTGAGGCACTGGGTTCAATCTTCAGCACCACATAAAAATAAATAAAATAAAGGTATTGTGTCCATCTACAACTAAATATATATACAAAAAACTCATCTTTACACAAATAAAAAATACAAAAATAAGACACAAATAAAACTCAACTAAAATTTAAATTAATAACATTAACATGACAGTTGAATTTTTTTATAACCTCACAATATGGATATGCAGCAGTTCTATTATTGAAGTATAGGAAAGTCATTGATTTTTACATGTTAATCTTGTATCCTGCTACTTTGTTAAATTTTATTTATTGACTCTAGAAATCTTTGAGTGGAGTATTTTAGGCCTTCTGAATATATAATCATGTTATCAGCAAACAATTTGAGTTCATCTCTTCCTATTTATATCCCTTTAATTTCCTTCTCTTGCCTGATTGCTTAAGCTAGAGTTCAAGGACTATGGTGAATAGGAAGGGTGAGAGTTAACATTCTTGTCTGTGCCTGATTTTAGAGAAAATACTTTGTTTTTCTCTGTTCAGTACAATATTGGCCTTGGGTTTTTCATATATAACCTTTACAATGTTGAGGAAAGTTCATTCCATCCTTAGTTTCTCTAGCGTTTTAAACATGAATGAATGCTGGATTAGTCAAATGCTTTTTCTGCATTTATTAATCATATGATTCTTATCCTTAACTCTTCTGTGGTGAATTTCATTTATTGATTTCCTTATGATGAATCCACCTTGCATTCCTGAGATGAAACCCATTTGGATAAAGGTTTACTACCTTCTTAATATGTTTTTGAATGTGCTTGTCCAATATTTTATTCAGAATTTTTTCACCTATATTCATCTTTCCTTGATTTGTACTTATCTGGTTTTGGTATCAGGGTAAATTATTGGCTTCATAGGATAAATGTGTCATTTTTCTATTTCATGGAATAATTTCAGGAGGATTAATTTTAGCTCTTCTTTAAAGTTCTGTAGAACTCAGCTCAGAATTGGACTACTCCTGGGCCTTTCTTTGTTGGAAGGCTATTGCTAGTTGCTTCAATTTCATTACTTGATATTGATCTGATAGTTTTCTATATCCTCATGGTTCAATTTGGATAGATTATATGTCTAGGAATTTGTCAATCACTTCAAGATTTTCCAGCATACTGGAGTATCAATTTCCAAAATAGTTTCTAATGATCATCTGGATTTCAGTAGTGTCTTCGTTAATAGTTTCCTTTGCATCTTTAATTTTTTTAATTTGAGTCTTCTCTCTCTCTCTCTTTTTTTTTTTTTTTTTTTTGGTTAGTTTAAGGGTTATCATTCTTGTTTATCTTTTCCAAAACCCAACTCTATTGAATCAATCCTTTGTTTTGTTTTTAATTTTCAGTTTCATTGACTTTCTGAAATTAATTATTCAATTATTTCCTGTCTTCTACTTCTAGGCCTTTGAAATGTGAGATTATTTATCTGGGATCTATTTTTTTAAAGTATGAACCCAGTGCTATAAACTTTCCTCCTGGAACTGACTTCATACTGTGCCAGAGATTTTGATATGTTGTATAACTATTCTCATTTGATTGTAATAGGTTTTTTTTTTTAATTTTTCTCCTGATTTCTTCTGTTATCCATTCATCATTCAAAAGTATATTAATTAATCTCCAGGTGTTAGAATGGTTTCTGGTTTTTATCTTGTTATTGATTTTTAATTTCATCCCATTATAGTGTGATAGTATGCAAGGAATTATCTCTATTTTTTTTTTGTATTTGCTAAGACTTACTTTGTGACCTTATATGTTACATGTGTTGCTGAGAAGAAAGTAAAATTCAGTTGTTCAAAGATGAAATATTCTATAGATGTGTGTTAGGTACATTTTATTAATAGTATTTTTTAGTTTTGAAGAATATTTAGTTTATGTCAGCATAATCTATCAAGTGGTGAGAGAGGTGTGCTAAAGTCACTCAGTATTATTGTATTGTGGTCTACTTAATATTGAGGATGGTTTGTTTTATGTGCTAGATGTACCTTTGTTTGGGGCATAACTATTTAAAATCATTGTATCTTGTTGTTAGATGATTCCTTTAACCAGTATGAAGTGTTCTTTGTTTCTTCTGATTAATTTTGGCTTGAAGTCCACTTTGTCTGATGTGAGAAAATAGCTACTGCTACTTGTCACAGGTACTATTTACTTGGTATGTCTTTTATCATCCTTTTACCTTCAGTCTGTGGATGTTGTTGCCTGTGAGTCTTGCAAACAACATATGGTTGGCTCTCATTTTTTATTTCCAATCTGCCAATCTAAGCCTTGTGACTGAAGAGTTTAGATGGTTTACATTCAACGTTATGAAGAAATGATTTTTATTTCTTCCATTTTGACATTTCTAGTTTTTAATTCAGACTTGCTTCTCAAGTAATTGACTATTCTCTACCATAATTCATCCCTATGCTGGTTTTCATTTTTATTTTCATTCTTTCTTCATAAAATATTTCATTGAGTGCATACTTTGTGGTTATGAATTCTTTTAGTTCCTCTTTATCATGGAAAGTTTTCAATTCATTTTCAATTCTGAAGGATAATTTTGCTAGGTATAGTAATCATATGTATTATTCCAAGCCCTCCTGGTTTTCAGGGTCTGGGTTGAGAAATCAGTTGAAATTTGAATTGATCCACCTCTAAATGTGACCATTCATTTTTCTCTTGCAGGTTTTAAAACTCCATCCTTATTCTGTATATTAGGCATTTTCATTTTAATGTGACTTGAAGTAGATCTATTTTGATTATGTCATATTTGGAGTTCTTACATGCATCTTGTATTTGAATGTCCATCTCATTCCAAAAATTTGGATAGTTTACTAATATTATTTCATTGAAAAGATTGTGTATTCCTTTAGGTTGTCTTTCGGAGCCTTGATCTTTCAGAGCCCTGATGATTCTTAAATTTGGTCTCATGATGTTATCTCAAATTTCTTGAAAATCCTGGTCATGGGCTCTTAACATTAATCTTTTCTTTATAGTCAACTTTATTTTCAAGATTATATACCTTTTTCTCAAGGCCTGTGAACACCTGTAATCTCTTAACTCAGGAAACTGAGATAGGAGGATTGCAATTTCAGAGCCAGCCTCAGCAACTTAGCAAGGCTAATCAACTCAGCAAAACCCTCTCTCAAAATTAAAAAAACAAAAAGGGCTGGGGATGTCACTCAGTGGTTAAGTGTCCCTGGGTTCAATCGCTGGTACAAAAAAGGAGGAGAGGTACATAAAATGGACCAGAATATACCTTTCAACATTTGAGTTGTTAGAGGGAAAAAACCTGCTCTGTCAATCCACACAAATGTTTAGGATCATATCTACTTGTTACAGCATTGAATCAAAGGGCGAAAAAAGCCTTGTCAACATATAGAGATAAAATGTGGGAATCTGAATAGTTACTATTTTTAATGGTAAAGAAAAAGCCATATACTAATTCTGAATTTGTTTTAAATTTTTAAATATCCTGAAATTTCTACCATACAACTTATTTTAAGTCAAGAAAAAGTAACAAACTTTTGGTATCAACTGAAGAAAGAAATTCTATCTGGCTTCAGTAAATATCTAAAACATAAATTCATTCTCCTTCCTTAGATAGTATATTACACATATAAAAGAAAGAACTTAGAAGTATAATGAAGAATGTGTGTATAATTTCAATTATTTTTTCTCATGATATCTATAAAAAGCAAGTATACTTCCTTAAACCCTACCCATATAATAGTGATTCCTTACCAGCCAATATAATTCGATAAAACAATACAAGCAGTACCTTGGGCCCTAGGCAAATAACTGTTTGCCTCCATTTTTCACCTTCTTATTTTGAACAATATTTGCTAATCAGTTTAAATTAGCTCTTTTGGCAGTGCTCTTTTTGGCATTAACATAAAATTTTCCTGTGATAGTCCTTCCTACTGATGGCAAAGAGTTCATTTCTCAAGTCATAAATAAACATCAGACAATTTTATAAAGTTAATGTAAAAATTTTACTTCATCTCTACGTATGTTATTGGTTAAGTGAATATGTCTTTTATTCTAGGTCAGACTGAATCCAACACAAAATACATTAAAATGTGGTAGTTTATTATAAATAAAATTTAATAACTTTTCCCATATCTATTCATGTAATTTCTTCTTTTGATCACTAATACTTAATTCTAAAACGGGGGAGCTAAATTCTGATCAAATTATTATCTTTGATAATGTTAATCTTAGATGTTTAGTGTTGCTCAACAGTATCAACATATTTTGGATATTTAAAACTTTTTTTCAATATTTTTAATGCAAAAAGTATTAAAGCAAATAGGTTAGGGTTAGAGTATAGGATCTAATCACCATGACCAAAAGGTATAGAAATACATTTACTATTCATTTGACTTTTAAATTTTAGTCTGTGTTTTCAGTACCATGGTGCAAGGAAAAGAACATGTCATTGCTGCAGTGCTGGTTTATAACTAGGAGAAGAAAATACTTAGGTAGTTCACTAGGTATTTGAATCTACATCAATTATATATTTTCTAATAAAATAAAATATTATAAGAGCAAGCATAAGCACTAAATTATTTCTAGCTATTGAAGTTATGAAAGAAAAAGGCAGTCAAGTTAATGTGAAACTTTCTCAAGAAATAATTTTTGTACATTGCATTCTTTAATTCATATGTTCTTACCGTTCTCGGTTAAATTTAAGAGAATGAAGAATAGCTGGTCTTTTTTGCCTAAGGTTCCACAAATGAAGTGTGTCATCTGAACTTGCACTGACCAAAGCACCCTGTAACAAAAAGAGGATAAAGTAAGTGTGGGATTTACTTAATTTAGAGAAGTAGAAACAGTAAGTAAATTTACTGAAGTTTTTACTGCTTGAGGAGATATTTATGTCTCTAAAACCTAGAAACATAGAAAGACAATTGCATATACTTCAATCAGGAAGGTTACAATTTCTGAGAAGTGATTTATTGCATATGGATCATTAAGATGACTAGTTCAAGCAAATAATTACAAATAGAAATAATTGAAATAGCATCACTAAAACTAATGAAGGTTTTTGTATTTCCTTTAGAAAAAAGTTTATATTTGTTTGTTTCTACTATTTTACATTTACATTATATAGCTTTACAAAGAAGCAGATATCCAACACAGTTTTGTAAAACAAATATATAGTTTATGTAAAAATTCTCTTCCGCAAGAACTTACTTTATGGTTGAAAAAAATACATTCTTACTTAAAAGTATATTTAATCTGCTTCTTACACTATAAGAATCTTCACCTATTATAAACAAGTATCTATAATAAAAGAAAACATTTCTCCAACTAGAATTCAGTATATTTATAAAAATAATTCCAAGATTCTTTTTATCTAGCACCACCAAATACAAATTAATCTTATTTGAAATAAAATAGAATATTTTCTACTTCTTAATAAGGCAGAAAGAATATGGACGGAAAACTGGCTACTATATTTGTGGCATATACATATATATATATACATGAATATATATAAATTATATGTAAGTTATACATACCTATAATTTATTCACTGAGTTAAGTAAAATCATCTTAAAATATATCGCAACTTTTACTAAAATGATAGTTTCACAGCTGAAAACTTCAAGATGTGCCCTATGATAGAACCTAAAGCTACTCTAGAGTATTGACTATGTTCTCTAAAATTTATCTGGCAGAACTATGGTAGTTCTAAGATACCTAAAATGCTTCACATATTTTCCAAAGTACTTTATTACAAGAAATCTTACAAAAGTTTCCAGCATCAATCGGTATAAAAAAAGAACCACTGTCTCATGTATATGGTAGAAAAAACTATATTGAAATTCCTAGCATTTATTATTTCTTTTGGAGTTAGAAAAGAGATAATAGGAATTAAGTGTCCTTCTGAAACAGTTCTTAAGCCTAAATCATGCCTGTACCCTATGATGTTTCTCTTTATTTTGTATACCTGTGATTTTAGTCTCTGAGAGGAATAGTTTTATTTTAAAAAACCATAATCATTAAGCATATCCATACATTTTTAAATTTATATAATTTGCATATGTATACATAAATATATAAAAAACACATGTACAAAGGGAAATATGTTGACAGATACACTTTAGCATGAATCCATAATTTTATATGATGCAATATGATGTATCCTATACATGCCTTGAGAATTTCTTTGTTTGTCTGCTTTATATGTAAACTATACATTTCCTATACACAAACTAGAAGGTTATTGGGATTGCCTGAAAGTACTTGATGAACTATAATGGATTTTTTTTTTAGACACAGGACATTGATCTCATTTCTCACAGAGGTGGAAGTTCACTTGGGACAAGGTAAAGATAAAACATGTTATATAACATTAATAAAATGTGTCTTATATTAGATAGTTATATGTAAACCAAAGATAAAACATGCCAAGGGCAATGAATTAAAATACAGCATCATATATTCAATAATATCTTATTGAAATACCTGATTGAATCTATCAAGAAACTGAGTATTATTAGTTGTAATAAAACCAGGATGCAACATCATTGAACCACTGAGCATAATAGCACTAACAGAAGACCAGACACATGAAAGTACGCACATCAGTAGAGTGTCTAAGGTTCATTTACAGAAGCATAAATCTTTATTAGTAGAAGCATTATTTATAAAGACCTCTGATGACTTAATAAAACTATTTATTTGCAAATAGAAACACCAGCCATGAGATCAAAACCTGGGAATTATGAGAATATAACTGAGGGGGAGGTAAATCAGGGTGAACAGTTCATGATAGACACTGTAAACAATGCAGGCAGTACAAAAGTTCATCTCTATTTACTCCTAGTTATGTAGTATAGGAGCAAACTTAGATCCTTGAAGACAATTTTCAGAATATCAAATCTAGAACAAATCATATGAAAACGAACTATGTCTACTAGTGTATAGTATACATCTGTGCAGAAGGCAAAGCACTCAGATTCCACAGGTAGGAACTAGAATAGCACTAAGAACCCAAAATGAGTTGACATTCTAGATAATAATAAAATATTTTTAAATATTTCCACTTTTCCTCCTTTCCTACCTCTCTCTTTTTGATACCCCATGGCAAGTGTGTCTACAAAGTTAAATATGCTTTGTTAATAAGGAGGATCTCATAGCCTCTGAAAAAGATTTTGAGCCAAGAGAAATAAAAAATGGACATTTTTCAATAGCACAATTTTTTCTTGCCTAAGGAATTTCTTCTACAAAGTTCTATGAGACATTTTACCTATGTGTACAATTATAAATTGTTAGAATGACATATGAATATTGATATAGATATTGACATATGCAGATATATGCAGAAACTAAATAAAAGGGCGTCATCATGCTATGAGAAAACAACCAACTTTTTCCAAGGTACTGAGTTTAATCTTTGAAGTGCTTTAATTTGGTATGGCACAAACCTTTAAAGTATTTTTGCACTGGCTGGCTCACTTAACATAAAGTAACTATACAAAACTTTAGGATTCACTGTAAAAGATCTGAGTCAAGCAGACCATAAGTAGCCTTCAACACATGGAAGATCTGTAACTTTTCTGAGTTGATAAATACACAGTTTTTTCCTAGAAAGTGTCTCATCATTGTAGCTCTATAAAAATAGGGATAGGCACATTATCATATGCATACATAAATAAATAAAAATGAAGACAAAAATCAACAAATTCATATGGAAATAAAAGATAATATATATACAGATCAAAGATATATGCATATACAGAAAAAAGGACCACAAGTAAATAAACAAGGTTATTTCACTGAAGATAGAAGCAAAACATGAGTTTAGGGCTGAATTACAAAACTGGAGGTGGTGGGAGGAGAGTGAATAGAAGGAAAGTTTAATGGCCAATGAAATCACTGAAGGACCGTAGGTTTTTTAAAACACTATTTAAATAATTAATACAAATTGTATATGTTACAAAATCACAATAAAAGGATATTTTCACACATAAAAATATTTGTCCTTTGATTTTTTAATTTTTTATTGATTCTTCTTAGTTATACATAATAGTAGAATCCTTTAAATTTTAATAAATTGGCAAGTATAGGAGTATGCCCTTTTATGAAAAATGTAACTATAAATAATACTGCATACATATATATTACTTAGAATCATAGTATTTAAAATACCATGTCTACTATAGAGCATCACAATCCAAAAATCCAAAACATCATGTTATAAAATCTGAAATTTTTTCAGTGTCAGCATGATGCTACAAGTGAAAATTCCACATTTAACCTCATGTGACAGGTTGTAGTCAAAACAAATATATTGAAAATATTGTGTAAATTTACCTTCAGACTATGTATATAAGGTGTATATAAAATATTTTAAAATGTCATGCTTATATTTAGGTCTCATTCCTAAGATGTCTCATTATGTACATATGCAAAAGATCCAAAATCTGGGGAAAAAAACATGAAATCGAAATACTTCTAGTCCAGAGCATTTCAGATAACAGAAACTCAATTTGTAATAGTGTGTGTATAAGTGTGTTGTGTGCGTGTGTTGTAAATAGTCAAAAATCGGTATGTGTGTGTTAAATTGTGTATGTTTAAACAGTTAAAAAAACAATCCTTACCTCATTGATCAAGAATTGTAGCTGCAAGACAGCCGCACCACTTTCATGTTGGCAATAACAATCAACACCAGGTCTCCCAAGTCTAACATAAAAAAAAGTCAAGGACTCTAACATTTTAATTAAAATGAATATTAAAGTGTAAAAGACAAACCAACTTATTTAGCAGCTAATGCTTTGCTTTTTAGTTATCCTTATTTTTTACATAAAGAGTTGAAAAGTTTTTAGTTCATACAAATTAAATTATATACTACAGGTGTTTAAAAAGCTGAAAAAAAGAATGAGAGCAAAAAATTTAAAAGGAGCAGTTTCTTTCCCAAAAAGTAAAACAAGGATTGAGAATCTAAACACATTTAAGATTTAACTGATTAAATACTTATTTTCCTACAATAAATACAAAATGAGTAAATGATTTTAATGTAATAAATGAAATCATACCGTTAGTAAAAAATGAATAAGTAAATACAATGACAATCATGGTATATACAGACCTTGGTAAGCATAACTTAAATCTCATAGGTCATAAATAAATAGATTGATATATTTGACTACATAAAAATATAAATTTTTTGCATCAAAAAAGCACCTAAAATAAGATTAAAAAGACAATGAAATGTTGGAAATAACTAGTAACATATTTTAAGAGTCATTATGTAATTATGTAAGTCAGAAAGAGAAGAAAGAAAGGAGTAAGAGGTAAGGAAGGAGAATAAGAAAACTTAATGGAACAAAATTTACTTACATATTCTATACCAAATGATACATGTCTCAGCTGGGAATATAGCTCAGTTAGTAGAGTACTTGCCTCACATGCCTGGGTTCAATCTCCAGCACCACACACACGCAAAAAAATACATGTCTCTATATTTATTTATTATTTGTTTCTTTTCATAAAGATGTAAATTACGTGAGAGCTTCTACCCCAGCCATAATGAAAAAACAGGGGCCAATTCTATCCTCCTACATAAACAATTAAAAGGCATAGACAAAATTCATATAACTATAGTTTAAAATTGCTTATTATGTAAGGAATGATGGTGATTCCTGAAAGAGACAAAAACTGTATTATGAGCCTTACAATTTCCCTGCTTACCTATAGAGAGTTTCCAGGCCACAGCACAGGGATGGGGAAGCCAGATGGAATCTAGCTTCATTGAGAGAGAACTAAGTCTAGGTTGGCCAGGGATAACTAGGGTTCACAAGGCAGAGCAGCAAAGAAGAAAAGCTGACATAGAAAAGAACTCTAGAGACCTTCAGGAAGATCTTCCTTGAATATTTAGCAAAGTACTGATCAGGGAATAATGTCTTTCTTGAAGACCAAACCAAGACAAAAAACTAACAAGTACTTCTTGAAGAACAAATCAAACAGGGAAGGAAATTGGCAAATTAATGGCATTCACCATATAGTAGCTATTCCCTAAACTGAGTCAAAACAAAAGTGCTGAGACTGAATGAGGAGGTTGGAAGACTATGGGAAAGAAATGGAATGTAACTCAGAAAGCAACCAGGTGAAACCTAGAAATATCAGTGTTCATAATAGTAAAAAGAAAAAAAAAAAAACTACCAGCACTGAGCACATGGTGGCTTCATTGAGGGTGAATAGGGGGAGCTCCCCTCCCCAGCAAGTTTAAGAAAAGCAAGCTCAACTGTACAACAAAACCACAATCTGGGCAGAAAAGAGGCTCAGATACTGTGAGGTGAGCCAGTGCAGAAGAGTTCCAGGACTTCTCAGTAGATTTAGTGAAAGTGGGAAGCAGCACCAGCTTAAAAAGTACCTCATTGTTTAAACATTCTGCACAAAAGATCAGAAATCCCTACAGTTTTCTAATGTTATATTTTCATTTTTTTTCTTTTTTTTTTCTTTTCTTTTCCTTCTTGTTTGTTTTCTTTTTGTGTGTCTAACCACCAAAAGTCATCTATGCTTTACTTCTCACTCTTGGTTCTCTTGGTTGATGCCCAAGCCTTGAGTCAAGAGACTGGGGCATAGACCAATAAGAAGTTCTGGGTGGCAACAGGAGGCAAGTCTACTGATCTGTGAATCTGTAGACCAGAGAAAGGCAAGGAGGGTTCTTGCTTCCGAATTTAGCAGTAGAAACCTTGTAATAATGAGAAAGTCCCCTAGGAAACAGAAGTATGATGGGTCCAGTTTCAGTGAAAAGCAGGACAGTCCAGTACAAGTAATCCTAGCCAGCTCCCCCATGCCTAGAAGTGCCTGGTGGATTTAGATGCAATCTAGGCACTTCTCACATGCACACAGCCCAACACATTGACTGAGGCTCTTGGAATAAGGGGTTCAGCATACTCTGGATTCTCGACAAGCTGCCTGGGTAAGGAATCCCATCACAACAGACATACAAAAAATATATACAGAAGCTCAAAACATGAGAAAACAAACCAACAAAATGCCTTTGAAAGTTTCTAACCCCCAGTAACTGAATTCAAAGACATAGAAGGGGTGAAATGCTGGATTAAGAATTCAACAGCGGGGCTGGGATTGTGGCTCAGCGGTAGAGCGCTTGCCTCGCATGCGTGAGGCCCTGGGTTCGATCCTCAGCACCACATACAAAGCAATAAAATAAAGACATTGTGTCCATCTACAACTAAGAAAAAATTTAAAAAAAAAAAAAAAAAAAAAAAAAGAATTCAACAGCACTTTGGGAGGCTGAGACAGGAGAATCGCGAGTTCAAAGCCAGCCTCAGCAATGGCGAGGCACTAAGCAACTCAGTGAGACCCTGTCTCTAAATAAAAAACACAAAATAGGGCTGGGGACATGGCTCGGTGGTCAAGTACCCCTAAGTTTAATCCCCAGTACCAAAAAAAAAAAAATCAAAAAGTTGACTGTGAAAATGATCAATGAAAAATGAATTAATAGAACAACTAAGGAATGAACCAAGGAAAACAACAGAGGATGTGAAAGAGAGATACTGAAAAAGAATCAAACAGAAATCTTGGAAATGAAAAGCAAACTAAGTCAAATAAAAATCCTCAATAGATAAATACACAACCAGTAAAACTCCACATTATGTACTACTGCAAAAATGGGATCCTTATTAGAACAAGTTATACTCTATGTGTGTATAATATGTTGAAATACACTCTACTGTTTAGAATAAAAAATTATTTAAAAACTCAATAGAAAGAAAAAAATATCATAACTAAGATTGATGAAATGGAGATTACAGTAATAATACAAAGAATCATTGAACTAAAATTTTTCTCTTTGAAAAAATAAATAATATTGATAAACCCTTAGCCAAATTAACCAAGAGAAAAAAAGACCCAAATTAACTGAAATCCAGAGAAACATTAGGGATTACTTTACAAATTTATATATCAATAAGTTGAAAAATCTAGAAAAATAGATAAATTTCTAGAGACATATACGATCTACCAAAATTGAACTAAGAGGATATAGAAGATCTAAATAGACCAGAAACAAGCAAGGAGATTGAAGTAGTAAAAAAATCCCACCAAACGAAAAGCCCAGAACTAAATAGATTCACAGATAAATTCTACCTGATATTTAAATAACTGATATCAATGTTTCTCATATAATTCCACGCAATAGAAAGGGAAGAAACATTTCCAAACTCCTTCTAAAAAACCAGCACCGCCCTGATACCAAAACCAGGTAAGGACCTTCAAAGAAAGAAAATTATAAGCAAATATAGATAAGAACACTTCAAAGAAAGAAAACTACAGGCAAATATCCTTAATAAAAATAGATTAAAAATCTTTAATAAAATATCAACAATCCTATTCAACAACACATAAAAAGATCATACATCATGATTAAGTTGGTTTCATTCTAGGGATGCAAGGATGGTTCAAAATATACAAATCAATAAACAAAATATACATCATAAATAGAATTTAGGGGGAAAAAATCACATAATCACCCAAATAGATGCAGAAAAATCCTTTGACAAAATTCAACACCTCTTCATGATAAAAATCATAAAGAAAATAGGGTTTCAGAATTTGGGCCATATCTAACAAACCCAAAACTCAAAGCCAACATCACACTGAATGGGAGAAAAGTTAACACATTTCCTCCAAAATCTGGAACAAAACAAGGATATCCACTCTCAAAACTCTTATTCAATATAGTACTTGAAATTTTAGAGCAATTAGAGAGAGAAGGAAATAAAAGGGATAAAAGCAGCAAAGGAAGTAAAAATATCTCTTGTTTGCAGATATGATCCTATACTTAGAAGATCCTAAAAGTTCCACCAGAAGACTTCTAGAGCTGATGAACAAATTCAGCAAGATATCAGGATACAAAATCAACATACAAAAATCAATAGTTTTTCCATACATTAATAATAAATCTGCTGAGGAAGAAATCAGGAAAACAACTCCATTCACAAAGGCTTAAAAAATATGCTTAGAACAAATCTAGGAAGATGGTGGAAAAGAGAGGTTGCTTCCATAGCTGTTCCATGGTGTAAAACCAAGAAAAGCAGACAGGTAGCTTCTCAGCAAAGTGGGTGAACAAACAAAAATTTGGGAGGACTTTACTGGAATTTACTGGACACTTAAAACAGATTGGGGACTCAGGAGATCAAATATAATAAAATAAGGAAGAAATTCCCAGCGCCACAACCATGCCAGAGGCCAGAGGTACAAACCAGAACAGTCCCTCTGTGAATGGAGTAAAGCAATAAGGGAATTAAAGGAACACATATTTTTGGGAGGACTGAGGTGTGTATTGGTACGGAGAGTTTAGAGATCAAAGACACTGCCCAACTAAACTGTAAGGTATGCTGCACAATATCCTGGTACAGGAAAGAAACCACATCTCTCCCTGTGGCATATGGAAGACAGGAAGGAACCATTTTGCAGTCATAGCACAGGCCATCAACCAAAGGAACCAGTTTGTGGCACACCCAAGTCTGGCCCCCATAACAAGCCTGGAAAACCCACACAGCATGACAAAGAATGTGCCTAAGTGACCAGGAGAAAATCAAGCATGGGGAGAGGTTTACACACGGGAATACTGATGTGGAAACCCTGCTCTCCCATCTCCCTCCAATCCATCTGCTTGTAGGACTCACTAAGGAGAAAAGCACCTGTCCAGGAATTTGAAAGGGCAAGGATGGGAAAGATTGAATTTGGAGACTAAACATCAGACCAGGAGTTGTGGGGTCCATAGGCAACATAGTGGACTCAGAATTGGCTACTACACCACACAAGGGAAACCCAAAGGAGATCCCTGAGATACAGTCCTCCAGAAATTGCTGAGCCCTGGAAGTGTGCTAATTTATAGTCTCCATATCAACTGGCATTCAGTGAAAAGTGCGGAGCATACCTAAGCTTAAACCCCACCTCCAGGATAAAAAGAAAAGAAAAGAAAGAGAGAGAGAGAGAGAAAGAAAAGAAAGAAAGAAAGAAAGAAAGAAAGAAAGAAAGAAAGAAAGAAAGAAAGAAAGAAAGAAAGAAAGAAAAAGACTCACAGAAACAATGAGTAGAATGGTGGTTAGCGGGGACAGTCCCTCTGTGGGAATTAAAGGAACCCATATTTATTAAAGGGACAGGGAAATTGGGAGGTTGGTCAAAGGGTACAAAGTTTTAGTTATATAAAATGAAGAAGTTTTAAAGAACTAATTTACAGCATAATATTAACCACAGTTAACAATACTGTGTTGTGTACATGAAATTTGCTGAAATAGATCCCAAGTGTTCTCATCTCCCTAAAAAAATAATAATAACTATATGACAATATGAGGAGGAGGATATGTTAATGGCTTGACTGTAGTAATCAGTTCAAAATGTGTATATCACGGGTATAGAATCTGTATATCATATATAAAATATGTACTTCCCAATAGATACATAAACCCACAGATGTAAAAATCTGAGCAAAGACCAAATCAGAGAAATCCATAAATATCCATGCCAAGGAACATCATAATTAAGATTCTAAAGACTAAAACTTTATTTTAAAAATCTAGAAAACAGCCAGAAACAAATGTTGCATTACAAATGCACATACATTTGAATGACAACAGATTTCTACCTAGAAACCATAGAGGCACACGGAAAATATTTTATTTTTCTGGTATAGTCATACATCAACCAGTGATGTTTAGGTCCATCACAGAATGCACACATAATGGTGGTTTAATAAATTATATCATCTAGTGAAATTATAGCCATTAAATTGCTTTCTTCTTCACCCACTTGTTTGTTAGCCTTCGTTTGACTTAGATGGGGTATAAAATGACACATTTTTGACTTTTTTGGATTTTTAAAAAAAATTTTTTTAGTTGTAGATGGACACAATATCTTTATTTATGTATTTACATGTGGTGCTGAGGATCGAACCCAGTGACTCACACATGCAAGGCAAGTGCTCTACCACTGAGCTACAGCCCCAGCCCCGACTTTTTTGGCTCTTATATTTTTCATGCCTTGGTTTTTATTCCTCTTATTGCCCTGTCTTTACACTCTTCCCTTGCTGTTAGCAATTGACAATTTTTCCTGTTCTCTTCCCATTTCATTGTTTATTACTTTTTGTACTCCTCCCTATTTATACTTGCCATCTGGTATCTATCTCCTGCCTCTTCCCTGTTCAGTTTTACAGTATTTCAAACTTCCTCTTGCCTTCCTACTATATTTCCTCTTCACTGAAGAAATTGTAATGTGATTATCTGATATAATTATATACTTTATGTAATTATTATCCCATCCATCTTATGACTATTAATACAATGGGCAATGTAATAGATACCTGCTGCTTAATATCTGATGTAGTTCATGGTTATTTATTGTGGTGCTGATGTTAAATGTTGACCACCATTTCTACACAGGTAGTAATTAGTGTTTTAGATGTCAAAAGAGGCACTGGACATTGAACTTAACATTGTATATCTGCTACTAACATCACTGCTATTCCTGGCTCCCCCTTCTCTTTAAAAGGGGCTGGAAACAGTCTCTATCTACAGTGAACAAGACAGGGAGCACAGTGGTGAAGGACAGAATGACTGCAGGGATCCTGCCCTTGCCCTGTAGACTGGCTATCCCCCCATCTCTTTTTAAGTTTTTTTTTTAGCTATAGATGGACATAATACCTTTATTTTATTTATTTATTTTTATGTGGTTCTGAGGATCGAGCCCAGTGCCTCACATGTGCTAGGCAAGTGCTCTACCATGAAGCCACAATACAAGCCCTTTTTCCCACTTTTTAAAAATCTATCCCCTTTTAAAAAAATCTTTGAAACATCAATATTATTATACAGTTGTGAGAAACAGAAATTTATTAAGAATCATCTCTACTCTTCCAGAAGCAGGGAGGAAGACTAGAGAAGAACAGGGCAGGGGGAAGTGTCCCAGGGAAGAGTCTCTAATATCTCTGGCAGATGCGGGCAGAGAGTCCTGGTGGATCCAGATGTTTTCTTAGCTGGAATCCATGTGGGCAAGCCCCAGCCATTTGGCACATCTCACTGCTAAAGCTGTTTGAGTCCACTCCTGACCAATGCCCACTCCATGATGTCAGGATGCTCAGAGTTGAGGGTCTTCTGGCTGTCCATTGGTCCATCTGTCTCATCTGTGCATGTTCACTGGAGCCACTCTGTTACAGAACTAAGTGCGTCTGTGGCCTCCTTCCATTGGAGCCACTCTTCTTAAAGTCAGCCCATGGAAGCATGGCTGGCAGCAACAAAACTGTACAATGCAGGTCTCAATCCTCCTAGTGACACCCTTCCAGCCCCTGTCACTGTCAACAGATTGCCCTGAGGAGGTACCTTGGGAAGATGAGCTGTGTGGCCTTCTGTGACCCACCTACTGAGGATCAGCCAGGGGCTGGACCTGGGGTACTCAGGCCTACAGAGTACAGAATAAGGCTAGGAGGTTAGGCTGGGAGGGGGTGTGTCCACATGGAAGAAGTGCAGAGGAATGGCAGGCACGCTAACACTTGCAGCACCCTTCTGCCCCAACTGCTTGGCCTCCTCAGGGTGCCGCTGCTCACGGGCCAAGGGAAGGGCTGGCTTGCTGGCACACTTGTTGGGGTGGACACTGGGAGGACCTACAGGGCCTGGGCAAGGCCCAACCACCCAACAGTGCACAAGCTTCACCTGGAGCACATAGCCTATCCCCTGGGTTCTCTGGTGCCAGAGGATTAGGTAGATAGCGATGGCCTCGTCGAATTTTCAATTTGCCAGGGACACCCAGATATTATGGGGGCTGTAACCCATGTCAAACATGATGGTCATGATGGCGGGGTCAGGGTGCTTGGGAATTGGCTTGCTGGAATGACAGGTTGAAGAGTCCTCACCTTGGCTCAGCCACAGGTGCTCCATTACCTGCTCTGGGGTAGGCCTCTGCATGTGGTCCACAGTCAGTATTTGCTGGATGAGGCTCAGTGCTCCCTCCCAAAGGTTCAGGGAAATGTTGTAGCTTGCCCATATCATCAGCTTCTGCAGCTGCATAGTAGTGTTTACCTTAAATGGGCATCTCCCTGTGAATATAAGATAGTGACACCGAAGCTCCAGATGTCAACCGGGGGACCCTTGTATTCTTGCCGCTAGACAATTTCAGAGGCACAGTATGGAAGAATGCCCCAGAACAGTTCAGCTTCTGCCCAGGCATGAACCTGGTGCTCAGGCCAAAGTCAATGAGTTTGATGTTGCCCCTGTCATCCACTACACCATGCTCCAGCTTCAGGTTGAGGTACACAATGCCCTTCTCATGGCAGTGGTGCATAGTATACAAGATCTGCCTGAACACTCTGTGGGCTTTCTTCTACTGCAGGCCACTGGCTGCCAGGATGTGACACCATAGCTCTCCCCTACCTGAATGCTCCATGGTGATGTAGACATTGTGGATGTGTCTTAACGACCTGAAAGAGCTAGATCATGTTTCAGTGTTCCAGGGCCATCAACCTATCAGGTTCTGATAGGATAGTCACGTTCCCTGCTTTCTTCAGTACAACTTCCCCTGCAACCTCCGTCCTGGTGAGAAGATAGCAAGCTAGTATCATCTGGCCAAAGCCTCCTTGCCCAATGTCCCTCATGACCGCATAATGGTCCATGAAGGCCATCTCATAGCAGGAGCTGGGCCCCTGCATCACTACACTACTATGACTGCACATCCTAAGCTGGAATACTAACTAAGGATGCTAGCTTAAAAACAAACAAATAAATAAAAGACCAAAAACAAAAAACAAAACAAACAAAATCTAAAATCAAAAAACCAATAGAAAAATATCAAAATCACCAAACACACTCTCTGGGAGTCCGAAGGGTCACCACCAAGTCTTACTGTACTTATGGAAAAAAAATTAGCCACAGCCACCTTCTTACATAGCCAGTGTTTGAAATTCCATCACAGTGGCTCCTTTTGGTGTCAGAGCAAGAAATAAGTCAGTCACACCCAGGCATAACCCCCAGAAGTCATCTAACTTTTTTGGCCTCTAGGACCATTCCAACTTTCATAAGAAGAATAACAAAAGACCCCAGAAGCTTTTTGTTTCAGTGACTTATGGAAACTAATATTCATATGTTCAGAAATTAAAACTTGTAGGATAGACGGGCACAGTGGAGCATGCCTATAATCCCAGTGGTGTGGAAGGCTGAAGCAGGAGGATCGTGAGTTCAAAGCCAGCCTCAGCAAAAGCAATGCACTAAGCAATTCAGTGAGACCCTGTCTCTAAACAAAATACAAAATAGGGCTGGGGATGTGGCTTAGCAGTCACATGCCCCTGAGTTCAATCCTTGGTACCAAAAAAAACCAAAAAAAAACAAAAAAGCCTTGTAGGATATTTCAATAGTCTTTTTGAGACTGAAAATCTATAATAACTCAGAATACTGCTGTAAAGGTAAAAGCAATCATGAAATCCATTTGAAAAAATAAGAGATGCAGAATAGCCAAAGCAATTCTTAGTAAGAAAAGTGAAGGAGGCGGCATCATAATACCAGACCTAAAATTATATTACAGAGCCCTAGTAACAAAAATGGCATGGTATTGGCACCTAAACAGATACATAGACCAATGGTACACAATGGAAGACACAAAGATAAACCCATATAAATATAGTTATCTCATACTAGACAAAGGTGCCAAAAACATACATTGGAAAAAAGACAGTCTCTTCAACAAATGGTGCTAGCAAAACTGAAAATCCACATACAGCAAAGTGAAATTAAACCCCTATCTCTCACCCAACTCAACTCCAAGTGGATCAAGGACTTAAGCACTAGAACAGAGACTCTGCACCCAATAGAAGAAAAAGTGGGCCCTACTATCCATTGTGTTGGCTTAGGAACTGAATTCCTCAACAAGACTCCTAAAGCAAAAGAAGGAAAATCAAGAGTCAATAAATGGGATGGAATCAAACTAAAAAGCTTCTTCACAGCAAAGGAAACAATCAATAATGTGAAGAAAGAGCCTACCAAATGAGAAAATCTTTTACCACATGCACCTCAGATAGAGCATTAATCTCCAGGGTGTGTAAAGAACTCAAAAAACTTAACACCAAAAAAACACAAATAAACAAACAAATAAACAACCCAATCAATAAATGGGCTAAGGAATAAAACAGACACGTCACAGAAGAAATACAATCAATCAACAAATATATGATAAAATGTTCAACATCTCTAGCAATTAGAGAAATGTAAATCAAAACTATACTGAGATTCCATTTCATTCCACTCAGAATGGCAATTGTTAAGAACACAAGTAACAATGTTGGCAAGAAAGTGGGAAAAAGGTACACTCATGCATGGCTGGTGGGACTGCAAATTGGTGTAACCACTATGAAAAGCAGTACGGAGATTCCTCAGAAAACCTGGAATGGAACCACCATCTGACCTCATTATCCCACTCGGGTTTATACCCAAAGGACTTAAGATCAGCATACTACAGTGACGCAGCCACATCAATGTTTATAGCAGCTCAATTCACAATAGCCAACTATGGAACAAACCTAGGTGCCCTTCAACAGATGAATGGAATATTACTCAGCCTTAAAGAAGAATGAAATTATGGAATTTGCCAGTAAATGGACAGAACTGGAGAATATCATGCTAAATAAGCCAATCTCAAAGCCCAAATGTTTTCCCTGATATGCAGATGCTAGTCTACAATAAAGGGGTGGGGGTTAAGTAAGAATAGAGTTACTTTGGATTAGACAGAGGGGAGGGGGGGAAGGGAGAAGGCATGAGGGTAGGAATAATAGTAGAATGAATCGGACATTATTACCCTACGTGCATATATGACTATATGACCAGTGTTATTCTACATCATGTACAACCAAAAGAATGACAAGTTATACTCCATTTATGTATGATATATCAAAATGCATTCTACTATAATATATAACTAATTAGAAAAAAATAAAAAAACATTAAAAAAAACAAAGGGATGGTAGTACTTAGCTCACATCATGATACTAAAACAAAACGCTCTGTTCCCTAAGAAACTCTAATGCTTGGTATTAACATCTACAGGGCTGAGAGGGAGGGAGTATTCATCATCAGTTTCCTGTAAGGTCCTTATAAGATTTCTCATTAGAAACCTTGGAATGCAAGCTGGGCATGGTAGCGCACACCTATAATCCCAGCACTTTGGGAGGCTGAGACAGGAGAATCATGAGCTCAAAGCCAGCCTCAGCAATGGTAAGGCGCTAAGGAACTCAGTGAGACACAGTCTCTAAATGAAACACAAAATAAGGCTGGAGATATGGCTTTGTGGTTGAGTACTCCCAAGTTCAATCTCCAGTGCCAAAAAAAAAAAGAAATCTTGGGGCCCCAGTTCCACTCCAGAGTTCCTGTGCACCGGCAGGAGCTGCAGAGGGCCCTGATCCGCCCTCAGGAACCTCCAGGGTTGTCCAGCCAAAGGGAGACCAGGGACTGCTACCTCTAGCCACTGGGGAGCCCAAATTCTGGGCAAGAGTTGCTCCAGAGACACAAGCACGAGCCAACCCCACCCAAGGGCAGCCTGGGTCCACTCCAGTTCCGCTCCAGAGTTCCTGTGGACCGGCAGGAGCTGCAGAGGGCCCAGATCCGCCCTCAGGAAACTCCATGGGTGTCCAGCCAATGGGAGACCAGGGGCTGCTAGCCACTAGCCATAGAGGAAGGCATACCCAGAGTAAGAGTGGCCTGCAGAGATCCCAGCCTGAAGAGGCCCCACTCAAGTGCACTCTGGGCCCGCCTCAGTCCCACTCCAGAGTTCCTGTGGTCAGGCGAGGCAGAAGGCCCAAAACTGCCCTTAGGGAATGCCAGGGGTGCCCAGTTGAAGACAGACCAGAGCCTGCTAGCTTCCAGCCCCAGGGGAGCTCACACTCACTGTAAGGGT
>CM053409.1:62306392-62344395 GCA_028644305.1 Xerus rutilus
TACCCTAAAATTCCATCTCACGCCAGTCAGAATAGCAATTATCAAGAATACAAACAACAATAAGTGTTGGCGAGGTTGTGGGGAAAAAGGCACATTCATACATTGCTGGTGGAAATGCAAATTGGCACAACCAATCTGGAAAGCAGTATGGAGATTCCTTAGAAAACTTGGAATGGGACCACCATTTGAGCCTGCTATCCCACTCCTCGGTCTATACCCAGAAGACTTAAAAACAGCAAACTACAGTGCTGCAGCCACTTCAATGTTTATAGCAGCTCAATTCACAATAGCTAAACTGTGGCACCAACCTAGATGCCCTTTGATAGATGACTGGATAAAGAAACTGTGGTATATATACACAATGGAATATTACTCAGCAATAAGAGAGAATAAAATTATGGCATTTGCAGGTTAATGGATGGAGTTGGAGAATATCATGCTAAGCAAAGTAAGCTAATCTCAGAAAACCAAATGCCCATGTACTCGTTGATAAGTGGATGCTAATCCATAATGTGGGGAAGGACATAGGAACAATGGTGGATCTCTGTTCACAGGGGTGTAAGTGGGGAGGGGGCATGGGGACAGCAAAGGTGGTGGAATATGATGGTCATAATAACCCTAGCTTTATGTATGACTGCATATATGTTGTGATTCTATACAACTTACAACTAGAGAATTGATATATTATCCTCTATCTATGTACAATGAATCAATTTGCACTGTTAACACGTAAGCCTAAATAAAACAAAAAAAAAAAATTCTCAAAACAAATGAAAATGGTAACATAACATACCAAACCTAATGGAATACAGCAAAAACAGTTCTGAGGGATATGAGAATAAGCACCTACATTACAAAAAAAATTTAAATAAACAACCAACAATACATCTCAAGGACCTAGAAAGCCAGAACAAACCAAACCCCAAATTAATAGGAAGATAGAAACAACAAAGATCGGAGTAGAAACAAATGAAATACAGTTTTTTTGAAAAATAATAGATCAGTGAAATGAATTATTTTTTGAAAAGATAAGCAAAATCAGCAAACCACTAAGCTAACCAAGAAAAGAAAGAGATGACCCAAATAAATAAAAATCAAACAAAAAAGGAGACATTACAACTGATCCTGCAGAAATACAAAAATGATCATTAGAAACTTATTAACAATTTGGAAAACCTAGAAGTAATTAATGCACTTCTAGACACAACCTACCAAAATTGAACCATGAGGATATAAAAAAAAAACAGTAACAAATGAGATCAAATTATTAATAAAAAGATTCCCACCAAAGAAACGCCCAGGATCAGATGACTTCATTGATGAATTTTACCAAACTTATAGAGAAGAAATGTCAATGCTTCTCAAACTATTCCAAAGAATTGAAACAGAGGGAACCCCACCAAACTCTATGAGGCCAGGATTATCATAATATCAAAATCAGACAAGGACACACACAAAAATAGGAAATTATAGATCGAATCCCTGGCAAATACAGATGTGAAAATTCTTAACAAAATACTAGCAAACTAAATCCATCAATAATCAAAAATATTATTCAGTATGATCCAGTAGCACTTGTCACAGGGATGCCAGGAAAGTTCAACATTCATTCAAACTCAATAAACATACCTTATCAGTGGAATTAAGGATAAAATCATTTTATCATTTCAATAGATGCAGAAAAAACGTGATAAAATTCAACATGTCTTGAATTAACATGATAAAAATCCTAAACAAATTAAGTATATAATATCATACTTTAACATAATAAAGGTTATGATATGAAAACACATATACCTATTATAATTATTGGGGAAAAAACTGAAAGCATTTCCTCTGAGATCTGGAACAAAGAAAAGATTCCATATTCAACTGCTCTTATTCAACAAAGTATCAGAAATTTTATCCAGAACAATTAGGAATGGGAAAGAAATGTGAGACATACAAATAGGAAGAAAGTCAAATTATGCCTGTTTGCAGCCAATATAATTCCATACATATAAAGCCTAAAGAAACTACCAAAAGACTATTAAAACTGATAAATGAATACAAAATGCACACTCAAAATGCAAATACCAGTTGCATTTTTATACATCAGTATAAAACTTGCTAAAAAAGCAATCATGAAATAATTCCATTCACAATAGCTATAAAAATATAAAATACCTGGGAATAAGTTTAACTGAGGAAATGAAAGACATCAACAACAAAATTACAAAACATTGATGAGATAAATTTGAAGAAAATACAAAAAAAAAGGAAAGACTCCATGCTCATGGATTAGAAAATTAAATTGTTAAAATGTCCATTCTACCCAAAGTGATGTATCAATTCACTGCAATCCCCAATGAAATACCAATAATAGTCTTCACAGAACAAGAAAATAAACAATTGAAAAATCTTGAAATAAAGAACAATGATGTTACAATACCTGATTGTAAGATATACTACAGATAGTAATCAAAACATCATGGTACTTACATAAAAAATGAAACATATACCAATGGAACAGAGTGTAGATTCCCCATGCATATACAGTCAATTGATTCTTGACAATGGGACAAAAATCAAACATTGGAGAAGGGACAATCTCTTCAATAAGTTGTACCAGGAAAAACAGATACCCATATGCAGAAGATGGAAACTTGACTTCTCTCAACTCAAAATGGATCAAAGATCTAAATGTTACAACCTGAAACTATGAAACTACTTGAAGAAAATACAAGGAAACACTTCCTCACATTAATACAGGCAACCCACCTAACCTTATTGCTTTCTTCTGCTTATTAGCAGGGGCTATTTGACTATGAAAATCAAGGCTGAGTGCCCATAACCACTCTTAACTGACGACTGCCAATCCCTTATAGAGAGAGCTTTAATACGCTACACCATCCCCTTCATAAATCAGTTCAAATAAAAACCCAGATGCCAGACTTGCTGCCTTCAGAGCTTGAGCTTCCCTTCAGCTACTGAATAAAAATGTCCTGCTTGCCTTAAGACTCTTTGGTTATTTGCAAGCAGTGCTGAATAGGAAAAGATCCTAAAAAGTTCATTACAAATTTCTGGCTGCTCTGCAGGAACAACCTTGGCCTTCCTAGATTGGAGGGTTCCCAATGGCTCCTAAGAGTTTCCTGAACAACAACAGTGAAAACACAGTAGGTAGCAGCAGCTCAGCGTGGCTAAATCCATCAAGTTGTCAGAACTCAAGGGAGGCTTGTTAGTGCTCATTCGCTTGGGGGAAGGGGCTCCCAAGACCATTCTACTTTATACCCTAGCTTCTCTCTCCCTCAGCCATCTTTCTTTGACCAGTGACCACTGACCAGGAAGAACTGTGACTGATAGGACAGATTTGATTTTCAGCTAACTGGCAACCCAAATGAACAGCAGGAAATCTAAGGGACTCACTTCTTGGGAAATTGAGACACCTCCATTGTGAGGTTGGACACCAAGGGAGGACACCTGGGAATGGACTAGAGATGACTGATTAGCCCTCAGGAAGGCATCAGGGACACCTGAGTATAATGATCAATACAGTTATAGTTGCAACTTCTTCTGTGGTTTCCTTTTGTTGTTGTTATTGATCTTGTTTTTCTCTGTGAGTCTGGCTAAACCTCAGTGAGCAGCTGTTTCCTTTCTGCTGCTTCTTGTTCATTGATATTTGGGGGACTTCACCCCATCTTTCCTTCAGCTGCTCCTAAAATTCCACAAGCCTAAAGAAGAAAAATATAGTGACTGGCTACCAAAGCTGGTAAGTACTCAGTAGGCCTCCCTAGTGAGGCACATCCTACTGAAGAGGTCTTTGTCATGGCATCAATGAGCTAAGGGGCCCATAGCAGATCCCCAAGCTGAAGAAATTATTTTATATGTAATTCATGTCATATGGCTTGAAACCTCTCTAACTTGCCAGTCTCCACCTGACCTCACGGTCTCTTTCACTCTGGGATATCTGGTCTGGTTCTGTTCTGATCTGCATGAGCACTATAATCTAATTGTTTTATGTGTTCTTTCGTCCTTTAGTATACTGATTAGTCTGTTTTATGGTAACTGGATAGAAGCTAAAAGATTTAATATCTACAGGAATAGTTCTACTATAAATTTACATGAGGGTCCCCAAACTTCCAAGAGACAAATGCTCCCTCTGGCCTACTCAGAGTACCCCTGGGTGACTAAGTTATGATGGAAGTGTCAGAGTAACTTACCTATGACATGAAGTGGTCTCACAGGAAGCCAAATGAAGAAAAATATACTCCAATCTTGGGTTAGAAGAAACTCAAACAGTTCATGTGGGAAGTGTACAGAAGGGAGTGGTTATCCTAAACATTGAACAACCCCACACCTCTTGGTGTTCAGGGTTTTCTGATACACATAACAGGGGATACCTGGCTCATTAGTGATGCTCTGAGAAGGTATCTCCATATTAATATTAATGACTGCAAACATTTCCTGAGAACCAACTCTATCTCTGGCCACCAGACAGAATCATAAATTGGGTACTACAAACAACATTGGGCAGAATTTAATTCAAAACCCAGCAAGGTAAACTGCCCCCTGAAATTCCTAGGAAGACTTCGGTGGGAGTTCCCATGGCAAGTCCCCTCTTTTTGACAAAAGTTTCTCCTATATTTTTCAAGCATAATTGCGCTTATGATAACATCTAATGTCCTTTTTCTGGCAAATTTGCTTTTTGGTTTATGCACCTTGTTTACTATTTGGTTTGACATACATATCTAATTTTAAATTTTCTTATAAACACCTTCAGATAATTCTTAAAATTCATTTATGGAGTTAATATGTAAGAACTTTCAGTCCTCTATTTTAACTCCATTCACCTTTTGCTTATTTTAATATAATTTTATTATTTGAGGTTGTTTGAAAGCTTATAGTTAAGCTACTCCTCAATAAAAGGTAAACATCTAAGACTTCTAGACTTGAGACCAAAATAAGTAAATATACATATAAATTAACTATTTTTTACAAGTAACATAGGTTAAAAAAATTCTAAGACAAAACCTTGATACTGTGGAAATTGTTTTACCTGAAAAATCTGGTCCAAAGTCTACATAAGACTTGCAATTAAAAGACTTAAAGTTTAGCAATATAAATAGATGATCTCATTCAATATTGTCAGAGATATAATTGGGATCCAACTTTCTTTCTATAAACTGGTAAATTTATATGACTATATTACTGGCTGGAACCCTCTCTAACACTATAGACAAAACCTGACTGAGAATGGTTAAAAGACCTAAATGTAAAACTAAAACAACAAAACTCTTAGAAGAAAACACAGGGCAAAATTTGATGGTATAGAATTTGGCAATGATTTCTTGACTATGACACCAAAAGTGCAGAACAAAAGAAAAAATATATCATATTTCATAAAAATTAAAACATTTTGTTCAGTTAAAGGTGATGACTATTGATGAGAATGTAAATTAGCATTACTACAAAACTAATACACAGAATGGAGATTCCTCAAAAATTTTTTAAATAGAATTACTTCTGAGAACATACTCAAAAGACCTGGAAACCAAGGTCTCAAAGAGGTATTTGTATACCCATGATCATAGTAGCACTATTCACAATAGCTAAACCATGGAAGCAACCCAAGTATCCATTGACAAATGAAAGGACATCAAAATGTGGTGTGTACCTACAATGGTATTCAACCTTCAAAAGAATGAAAATTTTGGCATACTCAGCAACATGGATAAGCCTTAAAGACATTATGCTAAATAAAATAAGCGAGTCACAAAAAAAGACAAATACAATGATTCAACTTATATTACATAGATAGAATAATGAAAATTATAGAGACAGAAAGGAGAATGTAGTTTCCAGAGACTATGGGAGAAAAGAAAATGGAATTATTTGTTATAGAGTTTCAGTTTTATAAGATGAAAACATGTATGGAAAAGGACGGTAATGACAGTCATTCAATAGTATAAATGTATTTAATAACTCTGAACTGTATACTTAAAAAATAAAACATGCAACTACCATATAATCTCCCTAATTTTACTCCTGGGCATTTATATCAGAGAAGTGAAAATTCATATTCATATGAAAACATGCACATATATTCATAGCGGTTTTAGTAATAATGTCCAGAAACTAAAAACAACTCAAATATCTTTCAACAGGTAAACAGTTAAACTGTGGTATAACAATAAAAAGGAACGAACTGCTGATACCTGTATTGGTGGGTTCTACATCCATAGATTCAACCAACCATAGATCAAAGATATTGGGGGGTGGAGTGTATATGCACTGAACATGCAAAGACTTTTTTCTTGTTAGTATTACCTGAATAATAAATATAGTATTAACAACTATTTACATAGCATTTACATACACTAGATATTGTAAGTAATCTAGGAATAATTTAAAGTGTGCAGGAGAATTGTGTAGGTTATATGCAAATATTCTACCACGTTATATAAGAATGTACAGATTTGGTATCCCTGAGGGGACCTAAGACCAATCCCATATGGATCCCAACAGATCAATATATGCAACAATCTGGATGAATCTTCAAAGATTTATGCAGAGTAAAAAGAAGCTCAACCCCAAATGTTATATAATATGTCATTCTACTTATATTGCATTCTGAAGCTGGCAAAATTTTTGAAATGAAAAACAAATTAGTAGTTGTTAGGGGTCAAATAATGGGGGTGGAAAGTTAGACGGATAGGGTTCACATGGGTAACATGATGAATCCTATGGTGACAGAAAGGTCCTGTATCTCGATGGTGTCAATGTCAATACTCTGGTTGTGATATTATACTATAGTTTTATAGGATGTTACAATTGGAGGAATTTGGGTGAAAGAATACATGGGATTTCTCTATTATTTCTTACAACTAGTTGTGAATTTACATTATCTCAAAATAAAATATTTAATTTGAAAAATTGGGATGACACTAAAGGAATTAGGAGGAAATTTATAGTACTATAGGTACATAGTAGAAAAGAAAAAAGTTCTCAAATTAATGACCTGTTTCTACCTTAAGAAAAAATAAGATCAAATGAACTCAAAGTAAAAAAAGAAAAGATCAAGTCAAAAAGCAATTAATCTAAAAATTGGTTCTTTGTGCAAATCAGTACAATTGATAAACTACTAGCCAGATTGTTCAGGAAAAAGAAAACGCAAACTACCAATAACAGGAATTTAAGAAGGAACATCAATACTAATCTCAAAGAACCTCAAAGACATTAAAAACATGTCAATAAATTTGATTTTCACTATAGTTACTTTTTGTTTGGTGGGGGTTGGGGAGCTACTAGGGATTGAACCCAGAGGCACTTAACCACTGAACCACATCTGCAGTCATTTTTATTTTTTGAATCAGGGTCTTGCTAAGTTGCTGGGGCCTCTCAAACTTGCAATCCTCCTGTCTCAGCCTCCCAAGCCCCTGGGATTATTAGGCATGCACCACAGCACCTGGCAATAGTTACTCATTTCTAAAGAATAAATTTTATTTAGTCATAAATATTTCTCTTACCTGAATGTTTAAAGACATTTAATTAATATTAACGTAGGTAATAATGAACCAAAAGTGAAGGATACATTCGTATAGCACCTGTCCTTGTTCCAATAGCTAAGATTTTCTGAACTGGATCAAAGGCCAATGCTGTGGGCTGATAAGGAAAACCATGCCGAACAGTCTGAAAGAGAGTAAATAGCACAAATAGTCATGTCAGAAATTAAATCTAAAATGATAACAAGATACAGAACAACCAGAATGACTAAACTTATTTTTAAAAGAAAAAAAAATACTACCTCCAAATGTTGACAAGGATATGGAGTAACCTAAACTTTCATAGACTGTTGGAGAAGTATAAAGTATGTGATTTTACACTACTTTGGAAACATATCTTGCAGTTTCCTATAAAACTAAATTTATACCTAGTCCATGACCTAGCAATTCCATGTCTATATATGCACCTAGAAGAATTCAAATGTATGTCCACAAAATGATTTACTTAATTATACTACTAGCAATTTTATTTATAATAGTAAAAACATGGAAATAGCCAAAATGTCCAAAATAAAATAAAACTGTGGTATAATAATTTTTTAAAATCCATATGGTATACTCATATGGTGAACCAGTACTCAATAATTAAAAGATATAAACTACTGATAGATATGAAACATGAATGATTCTCCAAAACATTATGCTAAGTAAAAGTAGCCACTCACAAAAGAGTTTATGCAGGATTCCATTTATATACAATAAGCAAAACAAATCTATCATGAAAAAAATCAGAATACTGGTTACTTTGAGAACTGATTGGAAAATGGTACAAAAGAACTTAATTGAGTGAAAGTAATATTCAATATTTTGTTATAGGTTAGATTATAAAAGTGTATATGTTGGTCAAAACTTACCAAATGATAAAATAAAATGTGTGATTTCTCTGTATGTAGATTGTACTTCAAAAAGAATTAAGAAAAAGGTATTACAAATACTAAACTCTAGCTAATGTTATGCATTCTGAAGTGTTAAATTGTACTGACATCTGCAAGTTGAAAATTCATCCCCAAAATAGAGAGGTGAAAAGAAGAATGAATGAATATGTGATAAACACAGCAAAATACTTATCAAATCTAGGCAGTGAGAATATACACACGAGAATTCACAAAATAAGTTCTTTCAACTTCTCTGATATTTGAAAATGTTCATATTAACACAAAAGAAAAACAAAAAGATAAAAATATAAAGAGTTCATTAAGGAAAAGACAAACATATGAGAAGGAACATGTAATGTTAGAAAGGAATTCATTTTAATACAAAATATGCTATATATTTTCAAAGGGTAGAAGACTCAGGTCAGAAAAGGACAGATTCTATATACAGTTCATCCAGGTATCTGGTGTTCCCAGAACTGTTTCCCAGTTGAAATATTTTAATAACCAAATGCTAAAATTTATAAGTATTCAAGACAAAAAATATAAACTACAGCATGTAGTTAACTTAAAACTCTTTCCCTGAGTAAACACTGGAAGGAGTCCATTGTATAACTTCTACATTTTCTTTTAGAGCATATAGGAACATGTATGCATGTATATATTATATAACACCCATCCATATCCATGATCTGTTTTTTTCACTCAACATCTTGGAAATATTTTCACAAAAATATATGTAAATGTATTTAAATGTATCTAAAGGTCATATAGCCCATTATAATTTGAATATTTCATGATGTTCTTAAACAACCAACTACTGTTTTAGAATCAACAAAGAATTTTTAACTAAACTGGTGCTAAGGAAGGCCATCTCATACAGTCTTTTGACACCCATTTGGCTGAATGAGAATACCTTGGACCTGGAACACTTCCTTACCAAGAGATAAAAATCTACATGGTTTGTGCTTAGCTCATTGCCTTGTGTAGGACTATCTTTCTCTGCTGCAAGCCCAATTTATACTCTTTTGTTCTGCAAAAGCATGCATATCATATGGCATGTTGCCAACTCCACTGCTATATCTATTCTATATAAAGTGTGAATGAGGTCCTGCTAGCCCACAAAAGAATATAGTAACTAAATGTCCCATATTAGCTGTTGGGACCTGCTGGCCATAGGGGACTGACATATCATTAAAGCTGATATTGCTCTGTCTCTTCTCTGAAATGATTGCTCCATCCAGTGTTTGACTGCATTGTGTTTTTCTTGGCAACTATGACACCAAGATGAAATGGGAAAAAGTATCTTCTATGGATTTCTATTCCTGATGATTGGCATAGTGATGATCTTTGCTATCCTCCATGTAGTAGGAATCCTCTCTTGGTATTAGTACTCAGTGCACAGTATTCTGCTACCCTTGGATTGATCAAGGGTGTTTTGAATTCTGCCTAGCAGCTGGTAAAAATACAAATACAGAAAAACCATTTTTTAGTTGTTATTCTTAACTGGAATATTTACTTCTTGATCCTGATATACTGTCTTTCTAATATAGATATAACAACATGAAATTGTCAAGAAGAATAGATTCATACTCTTCTTACAGAGCACTGTGGATTATAAAAATCAGAGTACAGTTCCTCTCTAAAAAAAGAAGAGGTCAGAACACTTTCCAACTCATTCAATGAATGGTAAGTCTGTATTAGCCTTGTTTTAACAAAAAAAAAAAAAAAAAAAGCAGGTGAGGGCATGTTGAGAAAACTAAATACCTGTAACTTTTATTAATGTAGATGCAAAATACTATCAAATAGATTCTAGCAACATGACTTGTTGAGATTTATCTGAAGAATGAAAGACTGGTTTAACATTAATTTTTTAATTTTTTATTTGTTCAATTATACATGACAATAGAATATATTTTGACATATCATACTAACATTGAAAATTTAATTAATGTATCAACAGAATAAAAGACAAAGATCACTTGATCATATCAATAGATGAAAAAGGCATTTCAGAAAATCCAACACCCTTTCTCATGTTAAAACGCATTCAACTAATGGAATTGTGGAGAATTTCCTCAATCTAATAGGCAGTATGCAGAAAAACCTATAGCTAACATCATACTAATTAGTGAAAGAACTAATGCTTTCTTTCTAAGGTTAGAAAACAGATAAGTATGTGTACTCTCACCATTTCTATTAAACATTTACTGAAAATTCTATTCAGAGTAATTAGACAAGAAAAAGATGACACATCAAGATTGGAAAGAAACAAACAAAAGTATTTGTGTATAATACTATCTTGTACATACACAACCCCAAGGAACAGACTAAAAATTTAGAACTAATGAAGGAGTTCAGCAAGGTGATTATACAAAACTAACATACAAAATCCCACTGTGAATTCCACAATTTTGTATTATTTTTAAAACATAAAATAGAAGGAAGACCAGTAGATTAGAGGAAGAACAACAGGGGAAAGGAGGAGGGAAGGGAAACAGGAAGTATTGGGGGCTGACATGGAGCAAACTACATTCCATGCATGTATGATTATTTCAAAGTTAACCCCACTATTGTTTATAACTATAGTGTACAGATAAAAACATTTTTTAAAAATAAAACTAAAAAGTCAATTGTGAGACCTGTTGAGGATATTAGTACTGCCAATGACAAATTATGGTGTACTGTTGCTCATTTATAATTAATACTTTTGCTCCATTCAAGATTCATGTTTTACACTACATTTGTTTAACAGCTAAGTGAATCTGTTTCAAGCATGTCTCCTACATCCATGTTTCTTTGACTCCTGACAGTTGCTTAGAAAACATATGTAGAATAATTTAAAAATTATTCATACAATCATTCAACAAAAATATTATTTATTGATAGTTGCACAAGATACTGTTCATGATAAAGCATTCCATCAACACTAACAGAAGAAAAATGACATTATTGTTCTCAGACATAGAGAAAACTTGAGTTGATATAACTGATTCAAAGTAAAAATATTTCAAATATTCAAAGAAAAAATATTTCTTGATTTGTCATGTAGCAAAATTGGGAGTGGAAACTCAATGCTTTCCCATAAGGCTATTGAATGATTTAATGAGAACTTGGAATAAAAATGAAATTTTAAAACTTTTAAGTCAATTGTGTCTACATATACTAGCAATAGACTGTCCAAAAATTAAATAAATAAAATAATTACATTTCCAACAAACATCCGAAGTAATGAAATATTTAAGAATAAAATAAATGTAGAATTTGTGCCCTAAAAACTGTTTAAAAACTGAAAAATATTAAATAAGATCTAAATAAAAAGAAGGTCATCCCACATACATAGATTAAAAGACTTATTATTGGTATGGTGGTAATACTCCCCAAACTGATCTTCAGAATCAAAGCAATCTCTACCAAAATCCCAGCTGGCTTTTTTGAAGAAATTGAAAAAATCACCTCAAAATTCATATGGATATTCAAGAGATCAAGAATAGCAAAACAATCTTCAAAAAGCAAAGCAAAGTTGGAGGACTCTTTTTTTTTTTTTTTGGTTTCAAAACTTATACAAATCTATAATAATCAAGAAAATAAGGTACTAGCATAAGGACAGACATATAGATCAATGAAACAGAATTGAGATTCCAAAAATAAAGCCTCACATTTTCAATAGTTTGATATAGAACAGTGCCAATACAATTCAATGAGAAAAGAATAGTTTTTTAACAAATGGTGCTACAACAACTGGATATCTACATGCTAACAAAATAAGTTGGACTCCTTATTTGTGCATGATGGTTTGATGTATGTCTACACTGTGGAATGCTAGGCAATGTTTTATTAAATATGACACCCAAAGTCCGAAACAAAAGAAAAAACTGACATACCGATATTTTTTCAAATTAGAAAGTTTGGTGCTATAGAGGATACCCCGAAGAGAGTGAAAGTGAGCAACCCACAAAATAGGAAAAGTATCTGCAAATCAACTGCCTGAAAAGGAGTTCATATCCACCAGGTATAAAAACTCTGATTATATAGTAATAAACAGAAAAATAATTCATTTTAAAAATGGCCAAAGCATCTCAAAAGATTTGTTTGCAAACAATATATACAAGCATATAATAAGATACTCAACACTATTAGCCTTTAGGAAACTGTAAATCTTATCTACAACAATATACAACTGCATAAATACTAGGATGGTTATAATCAAAAGACAGATATATTAACCCATGTTGATGAAGATGTGAAGAAACTGAAACCTTAATACATTTCTAGTGGGAATATAAAATCATGGACCCTCTTTGGAAAATAGTTTGTTAGTCTCTCAAAATGTGAAATGTATTTACCATATGACCCAGCAATTCTGCTCTTAGGTATAAACTCAAGAGAAATGAAAATATAAATCAATATGAAATGTGAATATACTAAACACCAATGAAATATATACTTTATGTGAACTGTATAGTAACTGAATTGTATCTCAATTTTTAAAAAAGATTATTCTCCTCAAGAATACCAATTCATATCATCACACAAAGTATGCACTAAGATTTTGGGGTCACCTGGGCACAGCAGTGCATGCCTGTAATCCCAGCAGCTCAGGAGATTGAGGCAGTGAGTTCAAAGCCAGCCTCAGCAAAAGCAAGGCACTAAGCAATTCAGTGAGACTCTGTCTCTAAATAAAATATAAAATAGGGCTGGGGATGTAGCTCAGTGGTTGAGTACCCTGGAGTTCAACCCCTGGTACTCTCCAAAAAATGCCACTTAGGGTATTTAGGTGATTTCAAAAGAATCAAGGTTATCAAGTGGAATGATAGAATGTAGTTAGAAAATAGAAACAAGAAGAAAAATGTCACAGAACAGGGTCTAAAGATGGCAGTGTCGAGGTAAAAAAATCTCTTTTAGAGAGTCAGAAATGGTTATTGAAATATTATAGTTTATGCTCGGTCAGTGAAGTAAAATAATAGCATAGGGTGGTCATCATCAACAACAGAAACAAGGTTCTTAAATACCTAGCTTTTTTTAATATTACTTTGCTTCACTCATTTTGTTTTACTCTCTCTTCAAAATATTACAAGGGATGATATGAAGTGGTCAACTATATCAACAATTATACAAATCTCTCTAGATAGTTGGAGCAAAGAAAGAATTGGTTACAGATATGTGTAAGGGCTGGTCATATTGCCCTGATTTAAGGACGTTCCTACTACCCTTAGGGACAAAATACAAAACCTCTGTTCACTGCTGATACTGCAAGAGGTACTACCAGAAACAAAATGACGTTCGATATCTTTCTACTTTTTAATCTGACATAAGTGCCTCCTGATAGCAGAATCTCAGCAGAATCAAGCTAATAAGTCTGAAAAGTCTGAATGTTTTAATTTTAATTTAGTTTCCTCAAATTATATTGAGGAGATATATACACAGAAGGATCAGGGAAGAACAGAAAGCAGTACAATGAGGCAAAGCAGAATTTATATTAGGCCTGGTTGTACAGGCTTAATACTATCATAGTTCAAAATGACCACCACATATGATAAACACTGCCTATTATTTCATCATTTAGTTCAGAACATAGCAATCAGTTAAAAATGGTATCTCCCAGCCTCAATTGCAGGCTAGACTATATTCTGAACAAGTGAATGAGAACAGAAATGATATCTGCTTTTAAAAGTAAAAGCAAGTAGTCCTTAATTATTGCACCTTCTTACTGGCTGGGAAATATCATAGCAGATATTTCAGAACATGAGATGAAGCCATATGGAGGGCATAGAAACAAGATAGAAAGACTGTGTTGGCTTCTTCACAGCACACAGTCATTGAAACAGTTCTGGTTCACTTATGCTTGGATAGCCTCAAAAAAGAGAAATAAAAATTTCTATATTGTTTAAGCCACAGTTACCATGGTCTGTTACAATAGCCTAATACTCATTCTTTTTTTTTTTTTTAATTTTTTTTTTCTTTTAGTTGTAGATGGACATAATGTCTTTATTTTATTGGTTTTGTATATGGTGCTGAGGATCGAACCCAGGGCCTCACGCATGCGAGGCAAGCGCTCTACCGCTGAGCTACAATCCCAGCCCCCTTTTTTTTTTTTTTTCTTAGTTGTAGATGGACACAATGTCTTTATTTTATTGCTTTGTATGTGGTGCTGAGGATCAAACCCAGGGCCTCACGCATGCGAGGCAAGCGCTCTACCGCTGAGCCACAATCCCAGCCCCCTAATACTCATTCTAATTCACACTACAAGCACTCATTCCTAAAAGGAGGTAAATATTTAGTAGACCACCAAGTTAATTTATGAGTAATCTTCTCCTATGTTAATCATCAACCTGAAAAATGAAAGAGAGAATTTTAATGCTATAGCATATGTTTGTGATTTGGACACATTAATCCATATCCAATTCTTATATGCCAGAACTATCATTTCTATATGTGAACACAGAACTCCTAGAAGCATTGCACCAGGTTTCACCCAATAATACAATGTAATTGTATTATTAGAAAACTTGAAAGTATGGAAAAACTAACAGGTAACATTGTGATCATGCAGTAATTTCATTTTATTTAAAAATTTTAAGTATTAAAATTCACCTGTTAATAGTTACAATTACACAGCATATACATTTTCTGATATTAGTTCACTTGTTTGGTTTGGTCTACAAACATTATACTGTGGATAAAAAAGTGGTGGAGTGGGAATATTCATTTCAAATCTTGAATTCAGAAAATGGAAATGAATTGTCTCAAATTTTGTGCATTGAGTCATGAATCCATACAGTTTGAGATAAAAATATCTAGGTTAGTCTTCCAGAGTAGGCAACATTCAGACAGATACAACATATTTTGCCACTTTGGTAAGCAAAAAACAATTAGTACTAGAACTGTGCAGCAATCATCATTGATGGAAAAGCCTCCTCAATTTCCATTTACATATTTACTAATAACAGTTAAATCACTTGAAGCTTGAGGAGTTTGGGGGCTATTCAGGTATACCCACAGCTCTTTCCTAAATCTGATATCGTCTTAAATTACTGAAAGTATTGCTGAATAATTTCCTCTCTTAGATGAAAGACTAAGGAATATGGCAGGCATATGACACTGCAGAGAAGCATAATGGTGATAGAAATGGCCAATTCTTATGAAACTCCATCATATTGTGATTTTTTTTTTTAAACTGAGTCTGCTATATAATCACAAGAGTGGCAAACTGCCTGCCCATGCAAATGCTACTGGTCATTGTCACTAATTTCACAGTAAGATTAGGAATTCTTTTATAAGAATGTGAGAAAATTATCATTTTCAAAGTTCCAAAAGGGAGTTGATAATAAAATTATAGGAGAATAAAACACCAGTCCCCTCCACTTTATAAGATATTTGGAAGTAGATGTCATAGAAATTGAATATTTATTAACTTTTTGATTTTTAGGAATTTTATATCTTGCTTTAGTTTCATTTTTTACCACACACAGTGATATACATCTAACAAGTCAGTATGTGGCATATTCATTAAAGTCATACGTCCCTTCCCTCTCTCATTTCCTAATTCCTATTGCAATTTATTTTGGTATTTGTATCAAATGTGTCTCAAGATAACATTTTTATGTTGTTACTTACTGACTTCAAAAAAAAATCCCCTCCTTTGTACCTCACTCCCATCACACATATAAGTGTACTTCTCATGTCCCCATTCTCCCAATAAATCATAACTGTTCACACTTTATTGTTACACTTAAATAACAATAAAATGCTCTTATTTTGCCACACAAATATTTTGTTCCCTAGGGTTTTTTTTATTATCTTCATTTGCTTAGTTGTTATGTGCTTGTCACTAATTGAACCCCAAACCCTTCCTCTAATTGCTCAAATGGTCTTTTAACATGTTAAATATGAGGTGTATATATATATATATACATATATATATATACATATATATATGTATATATATATATATATGAGAGAGAGAGAGAAGCAGTAATGATTTTACAGGAAACTCATCACATTACACAGTGTACAGAATTTCAGTTTACAGCTTTATAAACCAAGCAGTATATCATGATAAATTATGGCAAAATAAAGTTTATTCCCCTATAAGTACAGATATTAAATACATATACTTCATACTAACTTCTGAAATTACTATGTTAACTAACATATATTTCACCTTTTTCCTTTCCTTAATTTAAATTTTGAGTCCTCCAGTTCCCAGCTTATAAATTGTGGGAACTTCTGCTTACAAAATAAAATTCAGTAAGGTATAAATAAAAGTAAAACAAATAATATTTTTCATAACATAAGTGTCTTTGCAAGTGTTATTTCTAAAAAAGAAGTCTTAAAAGACAGCTATATTTTACAGATTGCTGCTACCTCTTATGAATGTAATCTTTAGTCTCTAAGGAGTTTGTGATTCTGATTGGTTATTTTACTTAATGATATGTTCCCCTGATAATATCTAAATTGGCACAGCATCTTCAGAAAAATATAAACACAAGTGAGTTTTCTATATAAAGTCTAAAGAACACCATGAACACTTTTCTTTTTCTTTGGAAGGAAAAATAAAATTGAGAGACAAGACTTTGCTGGATTTAAATAAAAATTTGATTGCCTAATCTCATTTGACTTAAGACAAGGGTAGTTCAAATTCAGGACATGTTATTAATATTATTACTAAGTCAACAAATGAAGAATTAAAACCTCATGTTATATCAACAGGTTCCAGAAAGCACCTAATAAAACTCAGCAGTAAATATGAGTAAACATTTTATGTAAAATTAAGAATTAGAAGAAAACTACTTAAAGATGATAAATATTAACAATAACAAAAATAAGAACAAACATACTAAACAGCAAAAACAGTAACCACCACTTCCATTAAAATCAGGAATTAGGCATGAATCTTTTCATTCAGCTTTGTTTTATGGATTCAAGCTAATTCACTATGACAAGAAATTGAAATAATACATGTAAATACATAAAAGAAACAAAATACACTACTGAATTTCTTTCAGAAATAAAAGAATGTAATAAGTTGTCTAGGTACAAGGTAAAAAAACAAAAATTAGTAACTGCTGTTTATTTTAACAATAACAATTGCCAATAAAAATGGAAGGAAATTGCCATTTATATTTTAAGTTGGGAATTTGAAATCTGTTGCATTTGTTAAAAGTGTAAGAACAAAATTTCATTCAGGAACACTGAAAAACATAGTATCTAGTATGTAAAGTCTTTTTCACTAGCATAGTTTTAAGTATCATTTGAAAATAAATGGTTTTATTAGCTCAATCACAGAAAATAATAAGTTTACTGAGGCATGTAAACAAATCATTACTTCTTTAAAACTAAATTCTGATCTGATCTTGTTGTCACAATTACAATAAAAACTAATGACATCAACTCTATATTTCTTTCTCTTTTTTTATTTTTGGTACTGGTGATAAAACCCAGAGGTGCTTAACCACTGAGCAACAGCCCCAGTCCTTTTAATTTTTTTTATTTTGAGACAGGATCTCAAGAAAGTTGCTGAGGGCCTTGCTAGGTTGCTAAGGTTGGCTTTGAACATGAATCCTCCTGCCTTGGCCTCTAGAGCTGCTGGGACTATAGGTGTGTGTCACTGTGCCTGGCTTAACTCTATATCTCTAATGGAATTCTAACAGTATTAGTTTATTTATTTATTTATTTATTTATTTATTTATTTATTTATTTTTGGTACTGGGGATTGAACTCAGGGGCACTCAACCAACAGTATTAGTTTTAAATTCTGTTGTATATAAACATTGGATATATGAATATTATTCCCATACTAATAAAGATTATCAAAGCAGATGAAGTTCAAAGGAGTGAAAAATATTTTGTCTTTTGACAAAATTACTTATACATTGTTAAAAACAAATGAGGTCTCATTGTTAACATATTTTTTAAAATAAAATATTCACCTACCTATCTCTCAAATTACAGGTAGAAGCCTTACTACTACACGCAATATTGGCAAAGAATCTAAGCCAACATTATGATTTAGCTTTTATTCAAAGTTGTTGAAGAATTATTATGGTACTTTGGTATCCTCCAATAAATTATGTTTCTTTATGAACAGAGATCATGCTTTTAATTTGTTCCCTGAATCAAGCTCAGTGCTATGATTAGACAGATAGTATTTTTAAGTTCATTAATATGACTCGTGCATATAAAGCAGCATTTCCTATAAAAACTACTTCTTATATTTTACAAAAGATGAATAATTATAACATGCTTGTGTTAAAATAAAATCTTTATCTAAAATAATTTTTGAATCAATACATAATTATCTCTGTACTTGGAATTGTAATCTCAACTTTCCATCATAATTAAAGTACATTTTTAATTTTAAAAAAGTTCAATAACTACCATTCTCACCCTTTTCCACTCAGCACATTTGGAATTATTGTCACCATATGCTATTGAATTTATATAATGCTAGAGTGACATAACAGAAAAAACATTCACATTTGAATAATGATATGTATAATTATTGGGTATATGTTATACATACTAATGTATTGCTAAATCTAGTATAAAAGTAGATTATTCTTTACCTCTTATGTTTCTTCCCTTCTATATTGTAAGCCACTCAAGCTCAAAGATTGTTATTTCAAGCTCAATAGTCTTAGAGGCATTCAAAAAACTACTAAGTTTTATCACATTTCAATATCTATAGTGACTAACTTTTAATCTATAATTCATACTGTTAGTATAACCAAACAAATCTTAGACTATAATTGAAGTAATGCATGTAAATATGCTTTGTAAATTGAGCATACAACTTTTAGTACTGAAATGTAACAGAAGAATGCTCTTTCAAAATATTAGAGAACCAAATTCAAATTAAATTCACTTATCTTCTTTAATCTTATTATCATCTTCTGTCAAAATATCATAGAGGCCTATGTTAATACATACCTTCAAGGAAATAAATCTAGTTATATATTAAGAGGCCCAGTTCTTGCTACTGAAAAGAATATGTACATAAAAATATAGTCTTAGAGGCATAAGACTATATTACTTTCATGTTGATGAAAGTAATATGAATGCAAGCACATTGATAACATAGGCTAATCATGGGAATACCCCTAAAGGGTATTTTATCACTTTATTATTCAAAAAAAGGACGCAGAACTGAAGGATAAAACAATCTCGTGGCCAGATAGTTCTCTCTAAAGTACTTCAACTAGTATTTTTCATCTTAGGTGATTTTACCATATGGCTCATATATATTTTTTTTACTCTAGGCCCTATTAACAGTTTAGTGTCTTCAGTATTCTTGCTTAAACTCATGCTACTCCTTGACTACAACATTCTTCCCTCTCTTTCAAATTAACAAATCACCATCTAACATTAGCCTACCCTAGCACTTCCACTTAAACTCTTTTACTTGTATGAAACTTTTCTTTTCTTCCTGGTTATACCAGCCTCTCTCCTCAGACTATTTAATATACTTAAATACATAGCAACTCAATACAACTCTATATTGTGCTTTAAAGAAATAAATACCTTTTATTGAAACTATTTTCTGTCTTTATAGCCATCAAACAAATTTCTTTAATCCTTTTCATTGTCACAATAAAAACGGAAATCAGTAGTCACAGAAAAATATTTTGGTTTTAGGACAAAATAAAAACTACTTTTTAAAAGAAAATGGAAAAGTTGTGAAGCAGAAGTACAGAGACAGTATGACATGGAGGAATATTGTGTGCCAGTAGTCAGGAGACCAAGTTTGGGTTCCAGCTCTATCACTGACTATCTAACCTGGACACAGTACTTAACTTCAGTTTTTTTATCTATAAAATAAAAGAGTAACCTAAAAGATTTTAAAAATCTCTTCCAATTCCATCTGCTATGATTTACAAACAAGATGTTCCCCAAAAAGTTCACATGCAGGAATAGAATATGAGTGCGACCTCATCAGTATATTAATCCATTTGATGGATTAATAATTTGAATGGACTACTAAATATTGCCTGTAGGCAGGTGGGGCATGGTTGGAGGAAGTAGATCACTGGGGGGCATTGCTTTGGGGATTATATTTTGTCACTGACTCCTTGCTATCTCTCTTGGCTTCCCTGCTACTATGAGCTGAACACCTTTCCTCTATCATGCCCTTCTACCATGATGTTCAGTCTTTCCTCAGGGTCAGAGAAATAGAGGTAACCTACCATAGATTGAATCTCTGAAACCATAAATCCAGATAAAGTTTTCTTCCTCCAAGTTGTTCTTGTCAGATATTTTGGTCATAGCAATGCAAAGGTGGCATATATCTCTACTCCTAGAGTACAACTTGCACTAGAACCCAAGTGAGATTTTGAGAGCATAATAGACAGATGGATATTTCTATATTTCTTTCTTTCTTTTTTCGTACCAGGGGATTGAACCCAGGGGCACTTAACCACTGAGCCACTTCCCCAGACCATTTTTTATTTTTCATTTTGAGACAGCATCTTACTAAGTTGCTGAGGCTGGCTTTGAACTTGTGATCCTCCTGCCTCAGCCTTCTGAGCCACTGGTATTTGCATATATCTTAATAAGAATATATTACTTAAAAGAAACAACAATAGAGTTATATTTAGCATGATATTCCCTGATTCAAAAGGACTAATTAGGTACCTAGTTATGGTGTTAGAGTACTAAAGATGATTTGCTATTGATTTAGTCTGATGCCCTGAGGAGCTACACATTTGCATTTCAAACATTTCTCTGAGATATTTGGTTCCATAATTATTCCTGTAAGTATAAATAGCCTTTAAGCATTTGAGGGCCAACTTTCTTCTTTATATGGTACCTTCTTAAATCTCAGTAATAGAGGACTTTTTCACCGTCCATTATAAAAATAATATCTAAATTCACAATTTACAGAAACAGCTTTTTTGCTCCCTACCAAAGAAGTAAGAGAGTCTATGTCTTTGTCTTTCTTAGCCTATTTGTTGCTAGTTACAAAGAACTGGAAAATGACACTATTTCTATTATATTATTAATAAACAATGATGACGATGCACATAATCATTGCCAAAAAGGCTGTTGTCACCACCGTATGTTTAATGTGTACCAGGTACAATGAAAAACATTTTAAATGGATTAGCTCACTTATTTCTATAGCCCCCATGAGATAGGTGGTATCACTACAAATGAAGAAATTGGGGTGTTAGAAAGGTTAATCAACTTGTTCAAGGTCACTAAGCTACTGAATACATACACAATTAGATAACACTGAATGAGTGCTATGTAGCTCTTCAGTACTCTAAATCCTATCAAGAGGAGAGAACTTCTTGACTTACCTCATATGAGTAAGATCAGAGATAGAAATAGCATTCAAAATGATAATAGAACTTCAACTTGAAGTAGAGCCAAGATCAGTTATTGAGTTATATCAACCACAGGATAATAACCAAACACTTCCACTTCTAGCTTCGCTAATGGGTATAAATAACATCAAGGGATTCCTTTGCCTCAGGCAGAAGAGGAAGAGAAGGAGGAAGAGGAAGAGGAGGTAAAGTAAGATCAGTCAAAAGCAGAAGAGCAGTGGACATATCAGATCTTTGAGATAGGGTTTGCCAAAATAGAGCATTACATACCAGCAAAATGCTATTACTTCCTATTCCAGGGTCATTCTGGGATAAACCCAGTCACATTAGAATAGAATAAACTGATTCACATAATTCATTACAGTTCTTGTGGCTTTAAAACCCAAGGTATTTGAAAAATTTAAAGTATTAGTTTGTTAATTTTCCTGAAATGTATAAAGACATTTCATTTTGTAAATATAGGGCAGGAAAAATCAAGAGCATGAGTGATAGTAAAAGACTAGGTGGTCCAGGGTACAATAAAAATGGCTGTGAGACCTCAACATTTATTGTTAAGATTGGGAGAACACAGGGACTGGCAAGATGGCTGAACAGAGGCATCCAGCACTCACTTGCTCCTCCACAAAGAAAAGCCTAAGCAACAGGTGTACAGCTGCATGTTAGGGTGACGGAGAAAGAACACTGGCATTCAACAGCAGAAAAATGGGAATCTTGTAAATCCAGAGACCTAGAACAGTAGCACAGCAAGAGAAACAAAATATCTCTATATCTGCTGACTGGGTTCCACAGCATTTGGATCGTCTCCTCCCTAGAGGTAAAGGTGAAATTCAGAGTTCCAGCTAATTCTATCAGCACACATACTGGCAATCCTACTTTTGGAAAACTTCATAGTCCTTGCAGGCTTTCCACCTAAATAGATAAGAGGCCTGAATTCAGCACAATGGTTTAGCTTTGGAAAAGGAATCCATTTCATCTCCCAGCAAAACCACAGGGCGCAGTAACCAGGAGCTATCTTGAGAAGGGGCCTACTGTCTGAATTTGGACAGCTCTAGACTAAGTCAGAACCTCTTTGATATTCCCATGTGCTATGGTTTCAATATTAGGTATCTCCCAAAAACTTATGTGTGAGACAATGCAAGAAAGTTTAAAGATGAAATGATCTGGTTTTAAGTTAACCTAGTCAGTGCATTATTCCCCTGATAGGGACTAACAGTGTTAACTGTAGGCAGGTAGGGTTTGGCTGAAGGAAGTGGGTCCCTGGAGGCATGCCTTTGGTATATATTTTGTCTCTGAAGTGAGCTCTCTCTACTTCCTGATATGACGTCCTGAGCCACTTTCCTTTCATGGTAGAAGTGTTTCCACAACACTTCTACCATAATGATGATGTGCCTCACCTTGAGCCCCAGAGAATGGAGTTAGCCATCTCAGGACTGAGACCTCTGAAACCATGAACCCCCAAATAAAATTGTCCTCCTCTAATTGTTCTTGTCAGGTCTTTTGGTTGCAGCAGTGAAAAAGCTGACTAAACCATCATGTCTGTGACCCCACAGACATTTATTCCAGTGCACTGGCCCAGTGGGTAACTGCCTCATAAGCCAAACTGGGCTTGATGAAAAGACTCTGACACAGCCTGCAGACAGCACTACACTGTGGGGAATGGGTGCTGTGGTGCAGGGGACCAGAGAATGCCATTCTCAAGAACTAGGGGATCCAGAGGCTTGCTCTCTGAGACCAAGAGTGTGGACAGTTGCATATAGAATCACATGGGTGTCAGAATTGAGGGCAGTTTCCTGTATGGTTTCTGCAATTCCTCTCCCAGCACCAAGCACAGGCATCTCTCCCTAACAAGGCAGAGAGAGAACTCAGGTTCCATTGCTATTCCACCCACAGAGACAGGCTGAAGCAGTCTAGAGCAATGTTGCCAAGATTTTGACTATAGCCCTACCTCTGAGGCATAGTCTAAGAAGGTACAAAAAGAAACTTTGCATGTAGCTGGTCACATTCCAATCTTACTTGCTCCTGCCTCAACTAGGAGGAATTTTACCTGGCTCTAGGCATGACTTGTTCCCACTGGATCCCAGGAAATTACTACAACTGAAAGAATTGAGTGAAGAAAAAGTCATAGCCATTGTCCAGCCCCTGGAATGCATAGCCTAGTCATGGGGCAAAAGGCAGTCACCAAAATGGAAGGGGCAGATACAGAGAATCACAACTTACCTCAGCAAAAGCTCAAGAACAGCCAGGCACGGTTTGCATGCCTGTAATCTCAGCACTTAGGGAGGCTGAGACAGGAGAATTGCGAGTTCAAAGCCAGCCTCAGCAACGGCAAGGTGCTAAGCAACTCAGCGAGACCCTGTCTCTACATAAAACACAAAATAGGGCTGGGGATGTGGCTCAGTGGTCGAGTGCCCCTGAGTTCAATTCCTGGTACCAAAAAATAAAAAAAATCTCAAGAACATAAATCTCTGGAAACCAGTAACAGGGTAGGAAAACTAAACTGTACTTGGCCAATTGCTGGAGGTTTAGTATAAACATGTTTAAGAGTTAAAAACATCAGGGTCAGAGAGAGATTAGTATTGGGGGTGCCCCTACACTTTTGCAAATTTTACCAGCAGAAGCCTCACGAGGTTCTTACAGTTAAATATTAACTCACCAGTTCTTACAGGTGGGGAAATCCCATCCTGCCCCCATCAGGGGAGGAAAAATACCCACTCTAGCCTTCCTATCTCAACTAAGGGGGAAAGGGAAGCCTGAAAAGAACTTGTACAGGTCACAGCCCAAGACCACAAATTCGCTGAAAAAATAAGTCCTGTTAAAAAGATGGTAGATTTAGAGGAAGGATGCACTTCTTAGTTCCTCAGCACCAGACTACAAAATGGGAAGACTGCTACTCAGTGAGGTGGGTAACTAAAGAAAATCACTGGAACTTAATACTGAAATGTAAAAGAACCATAAAGGCATAGAAAATTATACAACTTGAACATAATATAAGAAACAATACATTTGAGACACAAAAGCTTGGCTGCTAGTGGCAGCAGCAGTGGCAGAGGAAGTGCAGGCAAACAAAATACACAGTGTGGCTGGTGGATATATAAATTAACAAATAAAGAAAAACTTACTTGGGGAAGCCTGGGTATTAGAAAGGAAGGTTGATTTTAATGAATAGAGTCGGTAGGAAAAGCAGCTCAGTGAAAGCAGACTCCAAAACAGTTCACCCAAGAGGCAAGAAGCCTTCTGTGGGTGCAGAAAACACTCCTGGGCATGGAAAGCAGTTGCTGTGCAGCACAGGAAACATCTATAAGCACTACACAGCTATGAGCAGAGATAGGTGATCAGGAATTCATAAAGGAAATTATCAGCAATTGACTAAAAAATTCCCAGATGGTACCTGAATCAGAGACTGAAATAGGCACAAAGAAAACTATACCTGGACCACACAGGCTCCCAATACCAGAGGAGAAAACTCCCTTTGTTGTTGTTGCCTTAGACATTGGGAAGACCCTTTTAACAACGGCCAAACAGGAGCATCTGCACTCTAGAGCAGGCACTCAGTTTTTCATATTCATAGCAATGAAGGTGAAACCTGTGAAGTTTTAGTCCCTAGACCCTAAAAGTGGATTTTGCCAGTGGCCCTTGTGATCTTGATATTCTGCAGAGAAAAGATGTATCTCCCCAGAAATAGGGAGTATGAATCAAATATCAAATACCTACACGCAGAATTCTATAATTTGGCCAAGACTAAACCTCAACTACTGGAACTTCCAATTTAAAACTCTGTACCACCCCTATTACAGAAATACATAATTTGTCAGCACCCAAATTGTGTTATCCCACCCTTAACTGGGAAAGTAGAAGCTGAGAACTACTATAGTAAGTTTTGCCTCCTAGCCACACGGCTGACAGCTAAATGAGGAACACACAAAGGCATTGAACTTAACAACCCCCAGCCTGCAACCTAAGGTTTACAAAGCCAAAAAATATACATTAAAATCCATCCCTGCCAACAGTTTTCACCACTTCAATGGAAATAAGCCCATTATTTTTCAATAAGAGTTTTTTCTTTATTTTTTTTGCTTTATTTTTTGAATTTGTTCTAATTAGTTATACATGACAGAAGAATGCATTTCAACTCATTATACACAAATAGAGCACAACTTTTCATTTCTCTGGTTGTACATGATGCAGAGTCAGAGCATTCATGCAATCATACATGTACACAGGGTAATAATGTCCATCTCATTCCATCATCTTTCCCACCCCCATACCTCCTTCCCTCCCCCTCCTCCTTCTGTCCAATCCAAAGTTCCTCCATTCTTCCCTCTGCCCCCCACCATTATGGATCAGCATCTACATATCAGAGAAAACATTTGACCTTTGATTTTTGGGGACTGGCTTATTTCACTTAGCATGATATTCTCCAATGCCATTCATTTATCTGCAAATGCCATAATTTCATTCTTCTTTAAAGCTGAGTAATATTCCATTGCATATATATACCACAGTTTCTTTATCCATTCATCTATTGAAGGGCATCTAGATTAGTTCCACAGTTTAGCTACTGTGAATTGAGGTGCTATAAACGTTGATGTGGCTGCATCACTGTATTATGCTGATTTTAAGAAGTTTTTCAATCATTACTATATTGTATCATATTACTTTTTACTTTCTTCAATCATGCATGATTTTGTGTCTATGTGGAGGGGTGTTCTCATTGTGTGGATTGGTTCAAAAACTACATGTATATTCACATAATTATACTTTCACATTAAATGCTTATTTCTGCACTTTTTAAATTACTAAGCCTTGATTTGACTTTGGTGGGGTTCAATTATACAAGGATTCCAGTTATTTTAATCTTACATTTGCTAGATTGTTCATACCTTGGTTCTTGTCCCTCTTATATCCCCTTCATGACTCCCCTACTAAAGATAAATTTTCCTATTCCCATTTCCTCTCTTTCTTTCTTGATTTATTACTGCCATTTAAATTTTTATTCCATCCTAACAACTGATGTGTGCTACCTACCTCCCACCTCTACTCCAATCCCTTTTATAAATATTTAAATATTTTTTAAATATTTCAAATTATTTCTCCTCTTCCCACAATATTTTCTCTTTACTTAAACTCTAATCCCACTAAATAATAGAATTATACAGTTTATGAAATTCGTAATTTGTTGTGATATTAATACAGCGGACAACATAGTAGACACCTGTTGTCAAATGCCTGATCTAGTTCATAGCTTTTTATTGTTGGCTCTAATGTTAAATGCTGATCCCAGCATTCCTGTATAGGTGGCAATTAGTGTTTACAGATGTCAAAGTAAACAATAGGCATTTATCTTAAGTCTGAACATCTGTTGCCAACATTAGTGCTATTCCTGGCTGCCCTCTTCTTCTAAGAGGGGATGAAAAGTGATTGGGACACTTCAAGATCACAGAGAATAGATCTTGCTGCTGAGAAATACAATTCATCCAAGCAGCAATGTGATCTAGCCCCAGCTGAGCCTTAATATTACTTCAACATATAGAACTGGGAAGACAAAAACAAAAACCAACCAACAACCAGGCCCCCAATAGAAACAACCAGAGGGGAACTTCAGGTTCCACTTCTTGAAATCTATTCATATATCAAAAATACAGAAAAACCCTAGAATAAAGAAGATAACTACACATGAAAGAATATACATATAAAAGGAGGAAGGGGAATCTATCTCAACCATGTAAGTCTAAGACTTCTGAAAGCATCAGGAAACAAGCAAACATATACCTCACCAAAATACACACTCCCCCACAAATGATCCCAGAGATATGGAAGTGGAGAAAATTCCAGAGAAATATTATAACAAACTGATTACTAAAATGTTCATTGAATGAAAAAGGAGATCTAAGGAATGAATTCAGAGACCAAATACAAAACATGAAAGACCACTGCAATAAAGAAATAGCAGTAATGAAAATAAATCAGAAATCGTGGAAATAAAAGTTACAATGAATCTAATTAAAAATTCACTTGAAAGCATCACAGATTAAATTGGATAGAAAATAGAACATTAGCCTTTGCATACAGGATATATGAACTTGAGTACAGAGCATGCAATAAAGGGGAAAGAATGATCAGAATATATAAGGACTCTGAGACAATATCAAGAGACCAAACCTGAGAATTATAGGGATAGAAGAGAACACAGAGATACCGACTAAAGGCATTAAGACTATTTTGAGATATAGAAAATGTTCCCCATATCAGAAATGAGAGACATCCACAAACAGGATATATATAGGACCCCAAACAGGTCAGATCAGAAGAAAAGTTCTCCAGAACACATCATAATCAAAATGCCTTACATTAAAAATAAGGAAAGAATATTAAAAACTGCAAGAGAGAAATGTCAGGTCATATTTAGAGGCAAAACAATAAGGCTCACATCTGTCCTCTCAACTCAGACACTAAATTCAAGGAGGGCCTGAAATGAGATATTCCAAGTTCTAAAAGAAAACAATTGCCAGTCAAGATTGCAATATCTAGCAAAGCTCACTTTCAAGTTCAGTGGGGAAATAAAAACTTTCCATGACAAGGATAAACTAAAAGAATATATGACCAGGCCAGCACTACATAGGATATTCAAAATAAACTGCACAGAGAGGAACACAAAAACAAATCCCAAAGCTCCCAAATAGGTGAAGATCAATAGAAAACTATTCATCTAAATGAGAATCAAGACAGAATTAAATATGACCAAAAAAATCAAAATGTCAGGACATCACACATATCCATAGTTACACTGAATATAATTGGTCTAATTGCCCCAGTTAAGACAGATTAGCATAATAGATCAAAAACCAACATCCAATTATATACTGTTTGTAAGAGATTCCTAGGCAAGACACTAACTCATTGAAGGTAAAAGGAAAAAATATTCCAAAGTCTGAAACCAAACTGAAGTAGTTATTCTCGTACCTGGCAAAGCAGATCTCAAGCAATATTAAACAGAAGAGACAAAAAAGGCCACTACACCCTGGTAAAGGGAACAATTCAACAAGAAGATATAATGAAAGTAAATATATGCTATTTACTATCATGTCAGCATACCTAATTACATAAAAAGATACTCCTTGACATTAAATCCCAGATAGACCCCAATACAATAATATTGGGTTATTTCAACACACTCTTATTACCAACAGGTCATCAAAGTATGAAATCAATAAAGATATATCCAACCTAAAAAATGGTCCTAATAAATATGGTCCTAATAAATATCTACAGAATATTTCATTCCAAAACAGATGAACTTAATTTCTTCTCAGCAGCTCATGGGATCTTTTCCAAAACAGATCCATATTCATATAAATATTCATGTAATTATTAGCAAATACAAAAAATCAATATAATCCAGTATATCCTATTGAATCATAATGGGATAAAACTAGAAATCAACAGAAAAAAATTAATAGAACTACGTAAGTATATGGATATTGAATATACCCTTTTAAATTAAGAATGGATCAAAGATGAAATAAAAGAAGAAATCAATAAATTCTTAGAAACAAATGAGAATAGAGATACAATATATCAAAATCTCTAGGATGGTATAAAAGCAATTCTAAAAGGAAAATTTATAGCACTGAGTGTTTACATTTAGAAAAAAAGAACCAAATAAGCTTATATTCTACCTCAAGTCCTTACAAAAGGAACAACAAAATAACTCTAGACTCAGTAGAAGACAGGAAATTATAATAAAGATCAGAGCCAAAATTAATGAAACTAAGAATAAAAAACACTACAAAGGGCCAATGCAACAAAGAATTGGTTATTTGAAAAGATAAATAAGATTGACAAACACTTACCTAAACTAACAAAAAGAAAGAGAAGACCAATTAGAGATAAAAAAGTAAATATCACCACAGATCATTTGGAAATCCACAAGATCACTGTAATCTATCTTGAAAATTTATACACCAATAAACCAGAAAATCTAGAAGACACTGAGCAATTTCTGACACGTTACCTGCCCAAATTGAACAAGGGATATATAGAAAACCTGAATAGCAAGTAATGAACCCAAATATCATGTGACAACATTGAAATAGTAATCAAAGCCTACCAAAAAAAAAGCCCAGCAGATGTATTCTCATCTGATATCTACCAGACCTTTAAAACATAGCAGTCTTTCTCAAATTATTCCATGAAATTAAAAGGAAGGTAACACACCCAAACACATTCTATGAAGCTAGTATAACCCTGATACCAAAATCAAGGAAAGAAAATTACAGACCAATATCTCTGATGAACACAGATGAAAAACTCCTTAATAAAATATTAGCAAACTGCATTCAAAAATACCTTAAGAAGACAATAAACCATGATCAACTGTGCTTCATCCCAGGGATGCAAGATTGGTTCAACATGTGCAAATTAATAAATGTAACTCACCACTTAAATAGAATTAAGAAAAAGAATCATATGATTGTCTCAATAGATGAAGAAAAGGCCTTTGATAAAATATAGCACCCATTTATGTTAAAAAATGCTAGAGAAACCAAGGATAGAAGGAACTTTCCTTAACATTATAAAGACTGTAAGTGATAAACCCAAAGCCAACATCTTATTTAACAGAGAACTGAAAGCATTTCCTCTAATATCAGGAAAAAGACTCTCCACTCTCATCACTTCTATTAATATAGTTCTCAAAACTCTAGCAGAGCAGTAAAGCAAGGGAGGTAAATTAAAAGGATACAAATTTGAAAAGAGAAAGGCAAACCATCTCTATTGATGACATGATCCTATATTTAGAAGACTCAAAAAAACTCCACCAGAATAATTCTAGAGTTGATAAACAAATATAGCAAAGTATCAGGAGACAAGATTAACATTCATAAATCAATAGTTTTCCTATACTCCAACAGTGACTTAGCTGAGAAAGAGATCAGGGAAACCATCATTTTCATGATAACCTCAAAAAAAAAAAAAAAAAAACCCATACACACACACACACACACACACACACACAAAAACCACCTGGAGGTGAAAGATCTCTACAATGGAAACTAAAGAACACTGAAGAAAGAAATTGAAGAATACCTTAGAAGATGAAAAGATCTTCCATGTACTTGGACAGGCAGAATTAATATTCTCAAAATGGCCATACTACCAAAAGCATTGTACAAATTCAATGCAATCTCCATCAACATATCAAGACATTCTTCATAGAACAAGAAAAAAACAACAGTTCCTTAAATTCATTTGGAAGAATAAGAGACTCAAAATAGCCAAAGAAATACTGAGCAAGAAGAGTGATGCAGGAGGCATCATAATACCAGATCTCAAATTATACTACAAAGATATATAGTTTAAAAAAAAACACCAACATTGTACTGGCATCAAAATAGACATGAAAACCAACTGAAGAGAATAGGTGACACAGAGACAAAGTCACGTACTTACAGCCATTTGAAACTTGACAAAGGTGCCAAAAATATATGTTGGAGAAAAGAGCCTTTTAAACAAATGGTACAGGGAAAACTGGACAGCCTTATGTAGAAGAATAAAACTAGATTCCTACCTCTCACCCTGCACTAAAGTCAACTCAAATGAATCAAAGACTTAGGAATTAGACCAGAAACCTTGCAACTGCTACAAGAAAACACAAGGTCAACACTCCACCATATAGGGCAGGCAGCAACTTCCTCAACAAGATTCCTATTCTCAAGAAAAATAAAACATGGATCAATAAATGGGATGCCAACAAATTTAAAAGCTTCAGAACATCAAAGGAAATTAAGAACACAAAGAGAGTGCCACAAAATGGGAGAAAATTTTTGCCAGGTACTCCTCTGACAAGGGATTCATATGCAGAATATGTAAAGAAATAAAACAAGTTAACACCAAAAAAACAAATAACCCAATAAATAAATGGGCAACAGAACTAAACAGACATTTCTCAAAAGAAGAAACCTAAATAGTCAACAAATGTATGAAAAAAAGTGTTCAATATCTCTAGCAATCAGGGAAATGCAAATCCAAACAACACTGAGATTTTCATTTCACTACAATCAGAATAGCAATTATCAAGAATACAAATAATAATAAATACTGGCAAGGATGTAAGGGAAAAAGGTACATTAATACATTGTAATTGAAACTGAAAATTAGTATAACCACTCTGGAAAGCAGTATGGAGTTTCCTCAAAAAACTAAGACTAGAACCACCAGCTATCCACTCCTTGGCATTTTTCCAAAAGAAATACAATCAGCATACTATAGCAATACAGCCACTTTAATGTTTATAGAAGCACAATTCCCAACAGCCAAATTACAGAATCGGTCCAGAAACCCATCAATAAAGAAATAGATCAAGAAAATCTGGTATATATACACAATGAAGATTTACTCAGCCATAAAAAAGAATGAAATTATGGTAATTGCTGGTAAATGGATTCAACTGGAGAATACTGTGCTAAGTGAAATAAAACAGACTCAGAAAATCAAGGGTCGAATGTTTTCTCTTATTTCCGGAAGCTACAGCAAAATAAGGGAAAGAAAGTGATAGTGGAGGAGGTATCAGATATCATATTTAAGAATGATCAATGGAGTAGAAGGTAGAGAACAAGAGGGAGGTAGAAAGATGGGAAAGGCAAGGAAACATGGAATAAATTAGCAAAATCATGTCATGTGCAAATGTTTCAGAGGGAATTTCACCATTATGTATGTGTAGAAAGTGTCAATAAAGCCGCACCAGAGCCCCTGCTGACCAGTGGGAGCACAGGCCCAGGCAAAGTCAGGCCCACACAGGAACCCAGACTCAGGCCCAGTACTGCCTCCAGGGACCTCTGCAGCAGCCCAAGCCTAAGTCAACCCCAAGACCATTCACACCATTCTGTGCCAGAGCCCCTGCTGATCCGTGGAAGTCCAGGCCCAGGCCCATCACCTGGGACCCCTGAGGGAGACCAAGCCAAGATCAGGCCTCAGAACACCCTCACAGGCCTGTGTGAGAGCCCATGTCCAGGACCATCCCAGCACAGAGTGGAGATCCACACTGTTGCTCCCTTTCTGTATCCATCTTGGGACACTGCAGCCATCACCATAGCTCTTCCCATGTAGTAGCCTCCACCTTGGGACAACAGACAGGGCCTAGAAGCAGAAGACCACCACAGATCAGCACACCACAGTGCTGAATCTCCAATCAATCAGCCCATAGCCATTGTAAGTCTCACCCTTCTATCCTCATCTCTGAAAGTGCTTGCATCCATCTTGGGCCACCCCAACTGCCATCTCAAGTTACCTCCACTAATGCCACCACCATCTTTAGTGGTAGTAGTGTCCATGTGGGGACACCTGCTAAGGACTGGAAGTAAATTCCAAGATGAGATACAGGTAATCTGTAGGGTTACTACAAGATTATAGGATAGAAACCACAATACCTCAGATGGGCACTGCAAGAAAGGAAGATACATAATCAACATGAAAAAACAAGGGAAGAAAGTGCCCAAAACAAACCAAGATACTACAATAATAGAATCAATTAACAGCACAGTTGAAGAAATGTCAGAGAAAGAATTCAGAATGTATGTAATTAAAATGATCTGTGAATTAAAGAATGACTTAAGTGAGCAAATATAGGTAAAAATTGATCACTCCAAAAAAGAGATAAGAGTAAATAAAGGCAACCATTGATCACATCAACAAAGAGATAAGGGAGCAAATACAGGTACCAAAAGAGTACTTTAAGAAAAAGTTAGAGATTGTGGGAAAAAAATCAGAAATTCTTGAAATGAAGGAAACAATAAACCAAATTAAAAACTCAATAGAAAGCATCATCAACAGACTAGATCATTTGGAAGACAGAACCTCAGATAATGAAGACAAAATATATAATTTTGAAAATAAGGTTGACCACACAGTGAAGAGGGTGAGAAACCATGAACAGAACATACAAGAACTATAGGACAGCATCAAAAGACCAAATCTAAGATATATTGGAATAGAAGAAGGCACAGAGTTTCAAACCAAAGGAATGCACAATCTCTTCATTGAAATAATATTAGAAAATTTCCCAAACATAAAAAAATATTGAAAAATCAAATATAAGAGGCTTACAGGACACCAAATGTACAAAATTACAACATCTACACCAAGGCAAATAATAATGAAAATGCCTAGCATACAGAATAAGGATAGACTTTTAAAGGCTGTGAGAGAAAGGAATCAGATTACATATAAGGAGAGACCAATTCAGATTTCAGCATATTTTTCAATCCATACCCTAAAAGCCAGGAGATCATGGAACAATATATACCAAGCTCTGAAAGAAAATGGATGCCAACCAAGAATCCTATATTCAGCAAAATTAAGCTTCAGATTCGTGATGAAATAAAAACCTTCCATGATAAACAAAAGCTAAAGAATTTACAGCAAAAAAGCCTGCACTACACAGCATTCTCAGCAAAATATTCCATGAGGAGGAAATGATAACCAACAGTGAAAATCTACAAAGAGGGGAACTACACTAAAGAAAAGGCCAGTCAAAAGAGAAACCAAGTCAAGGTGAAAACCAAAAATAAACCAAAATGACTGAGATTACAAATCATATTTCAATAATAACCCTGAATGTGAATGGCTTAAGCTCATCAATTAAAAGACATAGACTGGGGCTGAGGTTGTGGCTCAGTGGTAGAGCACTTGCCTAGCACGTGTGATGCGCTGGGTTTGATCCTCAGCACCACATAAAAAGAAATCAATAAAATAAAGGTATTGTGTCCATCTACAACAAGAAAAAAAATATTTAAAAAAAAGACATAGACTGACAGACAGGATTAAAAAAAAAAGACCCAACAATATGCTGCCTTCAAGAGATTCATCTCACAGGAAAAGACGTCCACAGATTGAAAGTGAAAGGGTGGGAAAAAACATATCACTCACATGGATCATGTAAACAAGCAGGGGTCTCATATCAGATAAAGTGGACTTCAAAGTTAGTGAAAAGGGATAATTAAGGACATTCCATACTTCTTAAGGGAATCATACATCAACAAGACATAACAATCATAAATATCTACTCTCCAAAAATGGGGAATCTATGTATATCAAACAAACCCTTCTCAAGTGCAAGAATCAAACAGATCATAACACAATGATACTTGGTAACTTTAATACAGCTCTCTCACTGCTGGATAGATCTTCCAAACAAAAACTAAACAAAGAAACCATAGAATTCAATAAAACAATCAATAATTTAGAATTAACAGACATATATAGAATATTCCATCCATCAATGAGTGAATATACTTTTTTCTCAGTATCACATGGATCCTTCTCCAAAATAGATCATATGTTATGCCACAAAGCAAGTCTGAGCAAATACAAAAAAATACAGATACTACCCTGCATCCTATCTGACCATAAAGGAATAAAATTAGAAATCAATAAAAGATTAAAAAATAGAAACTACTTCAACACCTGGAGACTAAATAATTCATTATTGAATGATGCATGAATAACAGAAGACATCAGAGAAGAGATAAAAAAAAATTATTAGAGGTAAATAAGAACTCCAATACAACATATCAAAATCTCTGGGACACTAAGAAGGCAGTGCTAAGAAAAGTTCATTGCATTAAGTTCATTCATTAAAAGAAGAAAAAGTCAACAAATAATTTACCTGACACTGCATCTCAAAGCCCTAGAAAAAGACAAACAAACCAACACCAAAAGAAGTAGAACATAGGAAATCATTAAAGTCAGGGCTGAAATCAATGAAACTGAAACAAAAGAAACAATTTTAAAAAATGACAAAACAAAATTTTGGTTCTTTGAAAAAATAAATAAAATTTAAAAACCCTTAGCCACCCTAATGAAAAGGAGAGAGAAAACTCAAATTTGTGATTAAAATCTAAAATTTGTGATGAAAAAGGAAATATCACAACAGATACCACTGAAATAGAGGATAATTAGAAACTATGTTGAAAATGTATACTCCAGTAAACTAGAAAACCCTGAAGATACCAGCAAATTTCTACGCCAACCTAGACCTAGTCAAATTTCTATGATCAACCCAACTGGAACCAGGAGGACATACACAACTTAAACAGATCAGTTTCAAGCAAGGAAATAAAAGACACCATCAAAAGCCTACCAACTAAGAAAAGCCAGGGACCAGATGAATTCTCAGCCAAGTTCTACAAGACCTACAAAGAAGAATTAATACCAAAACTCCTCAAACTATTTCATGAAATAGAAAAGGAGGGAACTCTTCCAAATTCATTCTATGAGGTGAGTATCACCCTGATACCAAAACCAGACAGAGACACATCAAAGAAAGAAATTTCAGACCAATATATCTGATGAACATAGATGGAAAAATTCTCAATAAAATTTTGGCAAACCACATACAGAAACATATCAAAAAAATAGTGTACCATGATCAAGTGGGGTTCATTCCAGGGATCAAAGGTTGGTTCAACATATAGAAATCAATAAATGTAATCCATCACATCAATAGACATAAAGAAAAGAATCATATGATTATATCAATTGATGCAGGGAAAACATTTGACAAAATACATCATTCTTTCACATTAAAAACACTAGAAAAAATACGGATAGTAGGAACATACCTCAACATTGTAAAAGCTATGTTAAACTGAAAGCCAACAACATCCTAAATGGAGAAAAATTGGAAGCATTCCCTCTAAAATCGGGAACAAGACAGGGATGCCCTCTTTCACCACTGGTATTCAACATAGTCCTTGAAACTCTAGCCAGATCAATTAGACAGATGAAAGAAATTAAAGGGATATGAATCAAGCTATTATTATTTGCCAATGACATGATTCTATAGAGGATCCAAAAAATTCCACCAGACAACTTCTAGAATTAATAAATGAATATAGAAAAGTAGCAAGATATAAAATCAACACCCATAAATCAAATGCATTTCTATACATCAGTGATGAATCCTCTGAAAGAGAAATTAGGAAAACTACCCCATTCACAATAGTCTCAAAAAATAAAATAAAATAAAATATTTGGGAATCAATTTAACAAAAGAGGTGAAAGACCTCTACAATAAAAACTAAAGGACACTAAAGAAAGAAATTGAAGAAGATCTTAGAAGATGAAAAGATCTTCCATGCTCTTGGATAGGCAGAATCAATATCATCAAAATGGCCATACTACCCAAAGCATTATACAGATTTGATGTGATTCCAATTAAAATCCCAATGTCATTCCTTTTAGAAATGGAAAAGGCAATCATGAAATTCATTTGGAAGAATAAGAGACCCAGAATAGCTAAAGCAATCCTTAGCAAGAAGAGTGAAGCAGGAGGCATCACAATACCAGACCTTAAACTATACTACAAAGCTACAGTAACAAAAATGGCATGGTACTGGTACTAAAATAGACATGTAGACCAATGGTACAGAATAGAAGAGACAGAGACAAACCCACTTAAATACAGTTATCTCATACTAGACAAAGATGCCAAACACATACATTGGAGAAAAGATAGCTTTTTCAACAAATGCTGCGGGGAAAACTGGAAATCCACATGCAGCAAAATGAAACTAAACCCCTCATCTCACCATGCACAAAACTCAACTCAAAGTGGGTCAAGGACCTAGGAATTAGATCAGAGACCCTGCACCTAACAGAGGAAAAAGTAGGCCCAAATCTACATGACATCAGATTAGGCCTCAACTTCCTTAACAAGACTCCTAAAGTGCAAGAAATAAAAGCAAGAATCAATAAATGGGATAGATTCAAACTACAAAGTTTCTTCTCAGCAAAAGAAACAATCAATGAATTGAATAGACAGCCTATATTCTAGGAGCAAATTTTTACCCCACACACATCAGATAGAGCACTAATCTCCAGGAAATATAAAGAACTCAAAAAACTTAACACCAAAAAAACAAAACAACCCACTCAATAAATGGGCCAAGGAGCTGAACAGACACTTCTCAAAAGAAGATATACAATCCATCAATAGACATATGAAAAAATGTTCAACATCTCTAGCCATTAGAGAAATGCAAATCAAAACTACTCTAAGATTTCATCTCATGCCAGTCAGAATGTCAGCTATCAAGAATACAAACAACAATAAGTGTTGGCAAGCATGTGGGGGGAAAAGCATGCTCATACATTGCTGGTGGGACTGCAAATTGGTACAACCAACTGGAAAGCAGCATGGAGATTCCTTAGAAAACTTGGAATGGACCCACCATTTGACCCAGCTATCCCACTCCTCAGTCTATACC
>CM053409.1:62344895-62458528 GCA_028644305.1 Xerus rutilus
AAAAAAAAAATTTAAAAAAAAATGTTTAAAGTGTTAGTCAGGTGTGGTTATGCTCACCTGTAATCCCAATGGCTTGAGAGGCTAAGGCAGGAGGATCACAAGTTCAAAGCCTGCCTCTGCAATTTAGTGAGGCCCTAAGCAATTTAGTAAGACTCTGTCTCAAAATAAAACATAAAAAGGACTGGGAATGTGGCTCAGTGGTTAAGTGCCACTATGTTTAATCCCTGGTACCAAGAAAAAAAATTAAAGTGTTGAAATAAAAACCTATAATTCTATACACCATAAAATCATTCTTCAAAAATGAAGGGAAAAAAAACTTTCACAAATAAAAATCAAGAGACTTTCTCACCAATACACCAATTAAAAAACAAACTATAGAAAAGGATTTTAAAAAAAAACAAGTCCTTTACTGTATGTTGTTTGTAAAAAAAAAATATTCATATAAAGATACAGGTCAGTTAAAATTAAAGGGATAGAGAAACACACCATGCTAACACTAGTAAAAACAAAGCAGGAGTAGCTACATTTCAGACAAAGCCAAATTCAGAACAAGGAAAATCAAGGATGAAGATGGGCATTACATAATGAGAAAGGGGTCAATTCCCTCAAGAAGACTTACAATCCCTGATCTCTAGTATCTAAAAATAGAGCATCAGAGTAGATGAGGCAAAAAGCAGACAAAGAGATAAATGAATCCTCTATTTGAGTTGGTGAGTTCAACACCCTTCTCTCAATAATTGACAGATCCAACAGGCCAATTATTAAAAACATAGTTGAACTAATCGGCAACTGACTGGATACACACTCTTCTCAAGTTCAAACAGAACATTCACAAAGATAAACTACATTCAAGACCAGAAAGCATCCCTTAACAAATTTAGATAAATAGAAATCATACAAAACATGTTCCCAGACCACAATGCAATTAAACTAAAAATCAATAGCTGGAAAACCTCTAAATACTTAGAGATTAAACAGCACATTTCTAAATAATATGTAGGTCAAAGAAGTATTATAAGAAATTATAAGGATCCTGAAAAGGAATATTAAAATGTTTCAAGACAATTAAGCACCAGAAATGATTCTGAGTCTGGAAATAAGCAGAATATAATTTGGTACAATTGGGACAGCAAAGAAAGACTAAACAAGGAAAGATGAAAAAAATTACAGAAATTAATAAATCATTTAAAAAACAACTACTCATTAGAACTGAACAGACAAGGGCAGAAAAAAGCTCAAAAAATTTTGTAGCTGTGACATTATACGAAGAAAGAGATTGATTTCAGTCAAAATGAAATTGAAGATTTTATCAAACTATAACCATTCCTTTAAAAATAATCAATTTACTACATTAAGGAAATTAGGAAAACCTTGGTCAATAGACACTGAATTCATTTTGTTGCCTGATGTCCCAAAACTCTTTAAATCCTATTTCTTTAAGATCAGCTTAAGTATTTGAATTCTTGTACAGTATCACAGTTCTTTCTGCACTGCCTAAATCTCTATCATACCCAGTAACAAATACACACAACACTGTCTTTAAAATATGTATTTGCATCAAGTAATTTATGTTTCCCAATATAGGATAAAAAATAAATGGTTAGAAAAAGAGAAATGGGACTACTCCAACAGTGTAAAATGTTTGCAGTGACACAGATCACATAATTTCTCTTCTGGATTTTAGTTAAAATAACTGGTTTAACTGATGTCACACAGTTCAGGTGAAAAAAATCAGGATATTATAGGCATATTACCTCATCAGGTTAATACTTACACAGAAGACTGAAGTTTAGTTTTATTTCTACACTAGTTTCTATAAGAATTTTTACTTTGGAAAAATCATTTTATTTTTATAGTAGGTGGAATTTTGTGTATTCACCTAGCTAAGTCCAACTACTCTCAGAAGAACAAATTATTTTGAACCTTCCATTTATCTGCTAGAATTCTTTTTAAAAGGCTGCCTACTAAAAAATATCATGTGGAAGAAATAAAATCTGTATGATTTTCTCAAAATTGAAAGGAAAAGAAAATTTAAATAGAAAAAATAGTGTAAATTAAAAGAGCACAATACATTTTTATACTTATTTAGGAGAGTCATTTTCAAGAACACTATTTCAAGTATATAATTACATTAAACAATAATTATTATCCAAAATTATATAACAAATACAATTTGATTAATATAGAGTGTTGTTTGTCAATCACTCAAAAAATATCTTTTATGTAATTATGGAAGCAGGCAGTTTAGTAATACATTACAGCCACTTTAGCTATAATAGCTAAAAAGTAATAAATTGCTTAAAAAAGAAATAAGAAATCTGCCTGGCATTGATGGCCAGGCTATAATTTCTCCTGTTGAATATGAGCCTTTTTTCAGTGAAAACCATAATCAAGCAAGGCCATTCGAAGACTATGATGAAGCCACACAAAAATAAGACCAATGTAGAATCATATCTGGAGACTAATAACTGTAAGAATAAACCACACCAATAATTAAACATTCCCTTTATCCAGCTAAAATAAGTAACTCTTTCTTTTTTATCTATTCTAACTTCATCCCCATGCCATGCCTACTCCTCTTAAATTAAAAAACAAATGTCTTCTAACGTTTTAAAAAATTTTAGCTGATACATAAAAACAAAAATTGTACTTATTAATGGGGTACCTTTTAATAATGGATACTTGAATACCTAGCATAATGTTTAATCAGGTTAAACATATTTATCTTCTTGAACATTTATCATTTCTTTATTTTCTAATTTTATTGGTTCTTTTCAGTTATACATAACATAATCCATTTTGACATAATTACAAAAGCATGGAATATATCTTGTTCTACTTAAGTCCCAGAACCTCTCCTTCCCCTTCCCTTCCCCCACCTCCATTCTCTTCCCTATGCTGATCTTTTTTTTTTTTTTTGGTACCAGGGGTTGAATTCAGGGGTACTCACCACTGAGCCACATCCACAGCCCTATTTTGTATTTTATTTAGAGGCAGGGTCTCACTGAGTTGCTTAGCACCTCACTTTTGCCAAGGCTGGCTTTGAACTTGTGATCCTCCTGCCTCAGCCTCCAAAGCCACTGGAATTACAGGCGTGCGCCACCTCACCCAGCCTGTACTGATCTTTCTCACATTTATCCATAGATTTTTTTTTTTAACTAATTTCTTGTGGATACACAATGGTGATATTCACTGTGAATTTTTTATATATGTACACAGGAAAGTTATGTCAGATCCATTCCATTCTCTTTCCTTTTCCTATCTTCCCTTCCTTCCCCTTTGTCTACTCCACTGAATTTCTTTTTCTTTATTCCTCCTTCCCTTAAACATTTGACCTTTGGTATTTTAGGATGGGCTTATTTCACTTAGCACAACAGTCTCTAGATCCATACATTTACTGGCAAGTGTCATTCTTTTTTTATGGCTAATACCCATTGTGTGTGTGTGTGTGTGTGTGTGTGTGTGTGTGTGTGTGTGACATTTTCTTTATCCATTCATCTGTTGAAGGGTATCTAGTCTGGCTCTAACTTAGTGATTGTGAATTTTGCTGCTATGAACACTGATATGGCTGCATCACTATAGTATGCTTATTTTAAATCCTCTGGATATCTCCTGAGAAGTGGGATAATTGGGTCAAGTGGTGGTTCCATTCCTCGCAATCAGAGAAATGCAAATTAAAACTACACTGAGATTTCATCTCACTCCACTCAGAAGGACAATTATCAAGAATACAGATAACAAGAAATGTTGGTGAGGATGTGGGATAAAGGTACACTAATACATTGTTAGTGGGACTGCAAATTATTGCAAACAGCAGTATGGAGATTCCTCAAAAAACTAGGAATGGCCAGGCACTGTGGTGCATGCCTGAAACCCCAGCACTTTGGGAGGCTGAGACAGGAAAATCATAAGTTCAAAGCCAGCCTCAGCAATGGTGAGGCGCTGCCCCTAAATAAAACACAAAATAGAGCTGGGGATGTGGCTCAGTGGTAGAGTACCCCTGAGTTCAATCCCCAGTACCAATAAATAAATAAATAAATAAATAAATAAATAAATAAATAAATAAATAGATAAATCTAGGAATGAAACCACCATATGACTCAGCTATCTCACTTCTCAGCATATATCCAAAACATTTAAAATCAGGTTACATGCCTATACATGTACTACAGTGATGCAGCCACATCAATGTTTATAGCAGCATAATTCATAATAGCCAAGCAATGGAACCAACTTAGATGCCCTTTAGCAGATGAATAGATAAATAAAATGTGGTGTATATGCACAATGTGGTATTACTCAGCCATAAAGAAGAATGACATTATGGCATTTGCTGGTAAATGGTTGAAACTTATCATGCTAAGTGAAATAGCCAGTCCCCAAAAGTCAAAGGTCAAATGCAAAAGCTAATTCAAAATAAGTGAGGATATAAAAAAGAGAAGAAAGATCAACGGAGTAGATGAATAGGATTGAAGGGGAAAGGGCAGGGATGGGAAAAGGAAAGAACATTGGAATGAATCTGACCTAACTTTCCTATGTACATAAATGAATATACCACAATGATTCTCACCATCATGTGTATCCAATAGACACTAATTTATAAAAAGAACTATAAGTAAATAGAAAAATCAACAGAGTAGAGGCAAGGAATGAGGAGTGAAGGAAAAGGGAAATACTAGACTGAATTAGAACAAATTATATTCCATTCTTTTATAATTTTTCCAAAATGAATCCTAACATTATATGTAACTAGAAAGAACCAATAAATAAATGTGATGACAAAAAAAGTCAATCCTAGGTCCTAATAAATTTTTGTGACTTATTAGGTCAATACATAATAAAATTATTTGTTTATGGAGAAAAGGAACAAATTCCCAATATATTTAACATAGACAAATCTCAAAAACTATTATATTGTATGAAAGACACACATATACATTCTGCAGACTGTCTGATTCTATGATATGAAGTTCAAGCACAAGCAAGAATAAGTCATGGAGACAGAAGTCAGAACTTAGTGGCCTCCAGAAAGGAGTAGAGGTAGAAAACTGAATAAAAAGGGACAGGAAGAAATTTTAAGTAAACTTAAGAATTCTATATCTTATTTTGACTGATGATTATACAGATTTAAATAACTTTCAAAATTCATTGATCTGAGTGCTTGGTATCTTAAATTTAATTGTGTATAAATTATACGTGACATATTTTCCTTTCCTTTCCTTTCTTATTTTTTCTTTAGCTATCAACTTTCAGATGTTCAGTGTAGAACCTCATCTTCTAGATATGTATCTTTCATTCCAGGCTTTTTAAATCCATAGCTTTTCTTAGAATAATATATACAGGCATTGTGAAAAATGTCAAAATTAAATGATAGTAAATGTATAATCTTGCTTTTTACGAAGACAAAGTATGTTATCAGAGAAAAAAGAATAATGATCTCAAGATAAATCTTTGATAATTACAGTGAGCAGAACAAAATTAAAAATTTTTCAAGCATTTTAAGAAACTGATAAATAAAATAAAAACTGTGACTGAGTTACTTTGGTATGTTAATAGTCCCAATAAGAGTATTAGACTTACTATAGGAGTGAAATGTGGAAAAAGAAATGTTTTAAACACTTCCAGTTTCTTTCATTTTAGAATAAAAGAATTTTTGGCTAAGAGAATATAAACAAATTAATGCACCAAAGTACAAAAATAAAAATAGCAAAGAAATTATAAAATGATTCAAAAATAGTATAAATATAAGGAAAAGGGAAAGAAAAGGAGCAAAGAAATTGATCCATTTTTTAATAATAAGACATTTCATAGAAATTATAAAGAATTAATTAAAGAATGCAAATTATCATAAATCACAAAAAAATGGTTCACAGAGTATGTACTTGCTTTAAAAATTCATTTCTAAAAGATAATGGCTCACTTTCTTAAGAAGTGATCTGTATAAAATTATATGTAAATAGGCCTTTAATAAGTGTTTACATAATAAGTGAAATCACCAAATTACACTGTGTAGCTATTGCAAAATACAATAATATGTTGACTATTATCTCAAAGATCAAAGGAGTTTTGGTTAAAATGGAACTGGAATAAACAAAGAAAAATTCAATAATGAGCTACCAAAGGATAGCAGCACATCAGAATAAGGAACTTTCTGAATTATATAAGAAATCAATAAACATATTATACACATTATTTATAAATGGAACTCAATAAATCAATGCCCCTCATTGATATTCTGATCATTATCTTAACCACATTCCAATACAGTTATTCAAGTATGTCTAGCCTATTAGCCTGAGTCTTAAATAGGTTATAACTTAGGAGAAATCCGTTAGAAATAAAAATAGACTTTAACCAGTTTACTTTCAGCTCGTTGCTCTACAACTTTGTTCTAAGCACTGTAGAGTGAAACCTTGCCAAATATTCTATTCTTTCACTTAAGAGACATGAAACTGAATCTAATCTTATCCCTCCAAAAATTTATTTCATATTTAAAAATTAATATCATTGAGTGCCACCTGGAAAATCCATCCCACTTTTATTCACTTTGACAAATACTTCATCTTTTGTCTTTTCCTCTTTTCTAACATTCTCACTAAAGCCCACCCCATAGAGCATCACAAAATAGAACTGCTTAAGCTAACTTAAAAATATTCATTTTTCAACTCCTTAGACAATTTTACCATCTATAGAAAACAACTTTTCAAAAGTTGACTATTTGTCCTCTTATAGTGCACTGAACAACCAACCCACCCACTTCTTCACAGTCTTCCAGTTCAGAAAGAAATTAGTTTGTTTTCATTAACATACCCAAACGCAGAGATTAACTGATTTTATCAAAAACCCTATGCATTTATACAAATTAAAGATAACTTCAAGTCAAGTGAAAATGCAATTTGGACCTTGTTTGAATCTCAATCTAACTACGAAAAGATAATACGAGGGGCTGGGATTGTGGCTTAGTGGTAGAGCACTTGCCTCACATGTGTGAGGCACTGGGTCGATCCTCAGCACCACATAAAAAATAAAGATATTGTGTCCATCTACAACTAAAACCAATTTTTTAAAAGTTAATACAATTGAGGAAATCTAAACATCAACTATTAGATTATATAAAGAAATCTTATAATTTTAAAGAAATTTTTTTTTTTAGAAAATAATGGCATTTGAAGTTATGAAAAGAGGAAGTCCTTATCTGATGCCTGACGTTTTAATAGGTAGAAAGGTGTAACATCTAAGATTTAAATTAAAATAATGAAATGAGAGAGTAAAAACTAAGAGTATAAACAAGAGAATGAACAAGATTTGTCAAAATTGATAGTTGTTGAAGCTGGGCATTCATTACACTATTATCTCTGTTCTTTACATTTTTCCATAAAATAATCTGAAAAAAAAAACAGGTGAGGTTGACAAACATCTTTGTGATAGACTGAATAACTGCCTCCAAAGAAGTATGAATATGTTTGAGTATATGGCAAAGGGAAATTAAGTTTGCACATGAGATGAAGGCTGTTAATCAGCTAATCTTGTGATAGAGTGAGAGAAACCTAGATTCTCCTGGTAGGCCCAATAGAATCATAAGCATCTTTAACCATGGAAAAGGGATGAAGAAAAGTCATTGTCAGAGTTATGACATATGAGAAAAATCAACTGGCCACTGCTGGCTTTTAAGATGGAAAGTGGCCATCAGCCAAGAGACATCATGAACAGCCTCTGAAAGCTATGAAAATCAAGAAAATAAAGTCTCCCCTAAATTCTCCAGAATAGAGTACAGCCCTGCCAACACCTTGATTTTAGCCCATTTCAGGCTTCTGAACTCCAGAAGATAATAAATTTTTACTGTTCTAAGCCACTACATTTATGGTAATTGTTGAAGTAGCAATAGGGAATTAATACAAATCTTCTAGTAAAATCATAAATTTTTGTTTACCTGAAAGGAGATAAGGTAGAGAGAGATTTCACTGAGAATTCCAATGAAATATGTATTTTTTTCTTTTCTTTTTCTTTTTTTTTTTTTTTTTGGTGCTGGAGATTGAATCCAAGGCCTTATGCATGCAAGGCAAGCACTCTACCAACTGAGCCATATCCCTAGCCTGAAATATGTATTCTCATCAAGCAAAGAAAAAAATTTCTAAATCAAATACCATTACCACTTTAAAAGGTAAAACTTACTTCTATTCCCACACCCTACCTTTCCATTTCTGGTAGTCACAATTACTCTTGTGGCTTAATTGTATTACCACTCCTAAATGTTTCAAAATGATATCAGAATATACCATCTCTGCTACTTTTTCACCCCTTTTCTTACATAAAATTAAATTCTTGTATGTCTACTATTAAAACTACTGATTCTACCAATTAGAATACCGATTAGTATGACCTTAATTCTAGCTATTTCCTGACTGAAAATATTTTTACTTTAATCAGATTCCCCTTGGTCTAATTCCTTTGTCTCTGACAGTTCTGTATTGTTTGTTTTAACCATCCCTGACCTCTCTATAACGCTGAGGCATCCCTAAATTTCCCACTTTCTTAATATTCTTTTTAAAGAAAGTTTTAGGGGCTGGGATTGTGGCTCAGTGGTAGAGCACTTGCCTCGCATGTGTGAGGCACTGGGTTCGATCCTCAGCACCACATAAAAAAATTAAAAAATAAATAAAGATATTGTGTCCATCTACAACTAAAAAAAAGAAAGTTTTAGATCATCTACTGCTACTCTTGAGTTTTCCTCACAATTCCCTGTGTCTCCTTTGCTAACTTTACATTCATCTACTCAAATGTTTATCTACTATAAGCATTTATCCCAGATTCAATTTAACTTCTCAGTTTACTGTACTACTAATGATTTCTAAATGTTTTTAGTTTGCAGAGCAATACACAGGTTTTTAGTCATTTTGTAATAACAAATTAGACTGAACATTGAACAATCCCATCAATTTTTGACAGTAAACTGATTTTATTGTATTCATTTGCGTAAAGTATTAGATTTCTAATGTCACTGCAATTTATAGCAGAAACACAGAAAATATATAATGACTTTCTCTATCAATCCTTACTTTCTAAATCCAGGTATTAAATCTACATTCAAAACCAACATCACAAAATGATTTGTTTTATTTATAATGAAATGTAGGCATCATAATAAAATGTTTATTTCATGCTATTGTTAATTCCAGAGATATTTATTGGAAACATATAATCATAAACACGTAACTGAAAATAAAACACTAATACTGTATTTTCCATTTCAAATTCATTATGTTGATTTATACTATTGTTGAATACTGTAGTCAAAATCATTCTATATAACATCAATATTAATTGGTAATTCGGGGCATTCAGTAGAAGTAAAATCATACTCTTCTAATATCTTACACAAGAAAATGCCATAGGTAATTTCTGCTGATAAATCGACCAAAAAAGCATTATTTCACTCTTATTATAATTGATTACCCGAGTAAGGTATATGTCCTATTATTAAAGTTTTATTTATAAATAAAATCTTTTGAACAATAAATGTCAAAATACCTTCTTGTCACATTCCTTCGGTGACTAAGAAAGTTTCATTTAAGCAATCTACACCCCAACTGTAAAAATGGGCCTATTGTATACTTTTTGGAGGTCTTATTTTCTATTCTTCACAGCTACCTTTTTAAAATCCTTTAAAAACAATTTCTATTGTTTTGGCTTTCTAAAACCGATCTTCTATACATCTTCATAAATAAATATTAACATTACATAGAAAATTAGGAATGATTCTCCAATATATTTACTATTCATTTCTTTTTAAAAAAAGTATATTACACATTTTAAAAGACTAGCCCTTCAAATATTAAAAAAATAAAAGTTATCTTCTTTTTTAAATTAAAAAAGAAAATAACTCACTACAAATGAAAGTTTTCATAAAGATCACTATTTTGACAAGTAGGAACAAAAAGATCAATTTTCTCTTATGGGAAAAGAATTCTATTAAAAACTTAAAGCAGGGATTCTACTTGATACCTTGACTGAATAGAGTCAAAGTTATGGCTGTTTAATTAATCAGTAACATCAATGGTTTTATAGAACTATAATGTAGTGAATCAATACAAGCACCCTACTTTCAAAAGTATGGAATTTAATCCTATGATTTTGCACAGGCACATCTTCAAATGAAGGCAGAAGGATGTCTTTAGAAATACACTAAACTTAAATAAATAGAAATTTCATTTAATCACTAGTAATAATCCTATAAACATATCTGCAGATTATGTAAGACTTTAGTTCTATATTGAGATATAAACAAAGTATAATGGCACTATTTGCTTCTAAAAACATAAGAAATCTCATACTATTTGTTGACAATATACTAGCACCAAAGAACCTTTTGTGAAAAAATGTGATTGTCCCATATGGTAACTTTAAAAATCTATAAACATGCTTTCTACATGTCTACAATTCCTTACTCAAGCCTTCCCCTATACCCTTATGCACTCAAGAAAAGAAAAGCAGAGTAAATGAAGTATGGAAAAATCAGCCTCTGTTTACTGATTATTAAAAATATCTTTTAATTATTTTTTGTTCTTAAGCTTGTTAACATCTGAGTCCTAACACAGGTGGTTTAATTCTTCATGGTTTGCTTCCATTACCATTCTTAAAGATGTTCATGCTCTCCTATGTTCTTTAACGATAGAAACATGAAATCATTGTCAGATCAATATATAAGCTATCCCACAAAGTCAACTGTACTACATTTTACTCTATCGGTTTATAAGTATAGAAATGAAGCAAGTCCACACATTTCGGGGAATTTTCTATAGTTCTTTTTATGGATGAAAACTACAGAAATGTGGAACTACGATTATGATCTTGTGTCAATCTCAGTTACAGAAACACTCAAATACAATGATGTGGCAGGGGAATGTGGAGAAAACAGAAATTTTGGAGAAGAGATAGTAATCAAGTATATGTGGGCATTTAATCTCCTTTTAGCTTCTCAGGATCCTGAAAAATCCAACTCTCTATAGTCCGTGTGTTTCTGATTTTATACATATTAACTATAATATGAGGATCACAATTAATTAGAATCATTTCCCAGCAGAAACTGCAGTAGTTATCTACATGTTGGCACTGACATCATATGCATTTATAAAATAGCTTATAAATGTTTATGAATAGTGAATTAGCTAATTTGAGTTTATTCAGAACTTTAGGGATTATACCATGTGGTACTAGTGATACTTTTATTTTTATCTATTTCTTAACTAGATCTAGAACATCCTGTGTATTTGTACTATCAATCTAATAGTTCTCAACCATTTCTCTGGAAATAAGAATATTCCTATTTATTCAATAATAACTGAAATAAATTTAACTGAAACTATAATCATCTTTTTCATATTATTTTGAAAATTATATACCATGTTCCTAGAGCAGTATCACTCTTTCAGTGATGATTTCCTTCTTATTATTCTTTTTTTTCTTTTTTCTTTTTTTGGTAGTGAAGATTGAACTCAGGGGCACTCGACCACTGAGCCACATCCCAGCCCTATTCTGTGTTTTATGTAGAGACAGGGTCTCACTGAGTTGCTTAGTGCCTCTCCGTTGCTGAGGCTGGCTTTGAACTGGCAATTCTCCTGTCTCAGCCTCCCTAAGTGCTGATGATTTCCTTCTTTATGTAATATAAAATTTATTTCATAAAAGTCCTTTCCAAGAAGTTATTAAAAATAATATCTAGTTTGTTCTTAACACTAATAGCTTGATCCTATTTGCTCAATAAATATCTGACTGCATTTTATGTGGTCAGCACTTTTCATACATCAGTAATACAGATGTGAACAAAATAAAGCCCTGTCTTCATGGAGTTTATATTCTAATGGGATAGGCAAATAAAAATTAAGTAAATATATAATTTAATAACAAGCAATTTTAAGTTTTATTAAGAAAAAATTATCAGGATAAGAGAAGTAAAAGAGTTGAGTAGTGGTCAAGGAGGACCTCTCTGAGAAGGTAACTCAGAACTGAATGGTGTGAAGGAAGCAAGTAAGGTGAAGGGAGTAAGTAACTCTATGGCAGTTGGGCAGGAGGTAGGGAGCGTTCTAAGTAAACAAAAAAATAAATGCCAAAAGCCTTGAGACATGCATCATGTCCAAGAAACAGCAATTTAAGTCCTATATACATGGTAAAGAGTAAATTTTTAAAAAGAACCATTGAAATAAAGTCTTATTAGGAGCCAGATGATTTAGAGCTCTGGAGACATAATAGAACGTATTTATTTTTAAGAGAAATGAAAAACCATTGCAGAGTTTAGAGCAGGAATGGCATGATTTAAATTGTAAAAGGTTTCTTCTATCTTATATGAGGTAAGAAGGCTGAATGAAATTATGAAGAACATATAAAAGGCAAAAGTAGCCCAGGCAAGAGATCTGGGAGTTTGGCTCAAAGTAGCAGTGGAAGCAATAAAGAGACACGATCAGATTTGGCATATATTTTGAAGGAAGAGTCCACAGAATTATTTATCTTATCAAAGTCTCTCTGCTTCCTTAGGAATTTATCATATTTTCTTTTTCATAAAATGAGAAACGTGAATGAAAAAGAATTCTAAGTTCAAGAACTGAAGAACAGAGTGTTAAACTTACCTTCAACTCTTACCAAACTTGCAGACCTAAGGATACCTTTTCAATTTTCTGGCCTCAGATGTTTTATCAGTAAAATTACAATATTAACACCTTCTTTGCCTTGCCTTTCTTACATGACTATTATGAAGTTCCAATATCTTACAAATGAAGCTCTCAAAACTAATTTTAACTCAACCAACTTGCTAGATTAACAAAAACTCTGTAATTTCACTGTACAATATACAGATAGATACAAATGGTTCACTGAATGCTTAAAACCAGTAAACTACTCTTCAGCGAAAAAACCCACATTCTAGGGCTACCAGATTAATTAGGTGTGGACCAGTTAACCACCTGGATGAAATTATACACACACACACACACACATACACACACACGGACTTAACACTGTTTGTTTCAAAAGCATAAGTCCTTATACTACTTTAATAAATCAAAACTGCAAGTTATACATATAAATTTGGAATGATTTATAGAAGAGAAATCCACACAGAACTCCAATCAGAGTAACCATAGTTACTCATTTTAAGTGAGGCCTGAGTGAAGCAGGAAGAACACATAGAGGCTATAGTAGTTCAGGCAAGAGATGGCAACTCAATAAAATAAATCTTGGTCATTCATCACATGATTTGTACACTATATGTTTCCAAACAGTTTTCTGCTTTAATCTCTTTCAATTAACCAACCATATATATACTGCTTTATTCATTTAAAAAGTATATCAATGCCTACTGTAATGGTCCTCAATATTAACTATATATAAAAATCTCCTTTAGGGCCTTTTTTAAAAAATGCAACTATCTAGGCCCTATCCATAGAGATTTTGATGCTCCAATACTGGAGTGGAATCAGAAGTCTCTTTTAGACAGTCTCTTTTAGACAGCAGAGTTGGTAACCACTGGGCTGCTAAGTAGTATACATTCTAACAATAAAGAAGTAAAAAAGCTAAAATAAAACAGCATATTTTCATTTTGAAGAGTTCACAGTATAACAGCAGTGACAGGTTTTTAAAAAATCACAAGGCACTAAATTTACACTATAGATAAATGTCAGGAGCCATAGGAAAACAAAGAGAAAAAATAAATAACCTTGGTAGGTAGATGAGGCAGCAGTGGCCAGAGCCAGTATCACAGTGGTGATGACTGAACTATAAGGTAAAGGTTAAATTGGGAGTTCTTCAATTATATTAAAGGTGGAAAAGTCATTTTAGTCAGAAGCTACAGAACAAAAAAAGGCATAAGATATGTGACAATATAATGCTTTCAGGGAGCAAAAAATTCTTTAGGAACCAGAGAAATGAGGATGGAAAGGTAAACAGGAACCCCTTCTGAAGGAAACTGTATAGAAATCAAGTTAAGCAGTTTGAAATGTGTTATATAAAGCAGTGGTTTAAAATTGTCTTTCAAAGAATTCAATTCAGGAAAAACGGTTCACGTCTTTCACAAATAACAGGGGCATTCAAATACATACAGAACTTAAAACAAAATGTAGTAAACTGATGTTCTAACCTTTTTTTCTATGTTCTTGAAGTTCTTATAGATATTTCATTGATTGTAAAAGGTACAGCTTTACATTTTTCTTTCTTAAAGTTAACAATGCCCTAAAATCTGTCTGTGGATGTTATACAACAGAAACCAAATATTTTTAAAATTTGTCTTCATTGACTATACGATTTATTGTTATGATTTATAAGATAATATATGCCAATAAAGTACATTTATTTATTTATCCTAATAAGTGTTATTTACCAGGATTTTACTCTTTTTTTTTTTTTTTTTTGGTAGACAACCCCTGCTCTAGGGAAACCAACATAGAATTTTTAAAAGGAAAATGGCAAGATTAACATTGTATTTCAGAAGTAACAATATTACAACAAACTAAAGTGTAATGAGGTAAAATAAGAAGTGAGGAAGTGAGTTAGGAAGTGGTTTCAAGAGACCAAGCAAGAAAATATGATGGAATGAAGAGTACTGGTAACGGACAAAAGGGAATAAATTTTAGAAACACTAAGGAAATGGAATGACTTGATGACTCATCAGATAGTAGAAAGGCAAATGGTTTTCAAAAGAGCACAGTCTAGATGTACACTTTAATTATGGCCATGTTGAAAAGGTAGAAAAGGAGTTGGCCAGAAGGTGCCAATTCCTCAGTAGTACAAATAAAATATTCTTTGGCACATTTAATAGTGTGTCTAAATGAAGTCCTCATTTTAATAACAGCTCTAATTATGGAATTTTCTTAATCTATTTTTATATATTTTATTATAGATTAGGTACCCTATAATAATACAATCATAACCACTTTCTAAAATTAACTGGACTCCTATTAAAAAATGCCACAGTACCTTCCCCATTTAGTAAGACTTCAGTACTATTAGTACATAGTTTATATAGCTATCTAGCCTTATAAGTTTTGAAAATCATTGCCTATTATAATATATATTATTATAAGTTATATTTGTTCTACCAAAAAAGGCAATTTTAAAAATGTAATGTACATTTTTTATCACCCTTTTCAATCTATGCACTACCTTCACTTTATTGTCTTCTCTCATTTTCCAATAACCCCTTTCAGATAAGAAGAGCTGAAATATTTATTCCCATAATACAGATGCAGGAATGAAGGTTCAAGGGAGATAAAAGCCTTGCCCAAGATAATCTAGCTGGCAAACAACAGAGCTTTAAGTAAAACACAAATTTTCTGACTCCTAAGCCAGTGTTCTTCCTACCATGCCATATATTTTTGAAGTAGTACATACTTTACTGCTGCCACTTCCATGACCATCTCTTGTCTAAATATTCCATTTCATGTTCTTACATTCACAGGTTTTTCTGAAATATTTGATCTGAATATTTTCTCTACCAGCTTTATAACCTCAACTGCCCTTCAGACATCTATCTTTTCTATACCAATGTATCTCCAGAAAAATTCTCCAGAATCACTATTATATCCATAAATTGAGGGAAATTTTTTCAGAATATTGGAATGGAAATGGCAATATGTTAAAGATTAACATATCAGAGCCCAATTCCCTTGCCTAGCAGTTCAAATTTGGCCTCTGGAATTCTGGGACACATTTGTCCCATAACCATAACCACTATTAAGCCTTCTTCAATCTGACAAAATATCTATTATTTCATATTGAGAAAAAAACATCACTATTGTAAACAAATTCCACAGTGTGGGTTAGAATTAAATCTGTTGATTTAAACTAATTATGAATAAACTGGCTTTTAAATTGACTAATAACTAGAGTTTTAATGCTTTTATAATGAGGAATAGAGGCTGAAGCAATGTGAAACTTATTTCATCTATACATCATTTTTTACTACAAAAGAATTCTTGAATAATTCCCCAAAAAAGTTCCTTAAAGTATCAAAATATTTAGTACTTAATTTCTGTCATTTCTATAGTTTATTATTTTTTCTTACACATTCAAGCACATTTACAAAACTATACTCATTTGTATCATACAAATGACTTAAAGCTTTTTCTTGCATAAACCATGTCAAAAGCACATTTCAAAGTAACCTTAAAAAGTACTATAAAGATTATAAATCACTTTAGAACATAAAATATTGTAATATCTTTACATATTAACATAATGCTTGTTTTGTAAATTCTCATCTCAGAAATATATTTTTTGCTTATTCATGAGAAATTCAACATCAAAGTATAATTACCTAAAATATTTTCTCACTAAAATGTACATTAGCTATTTTTGAGTTCTTACAAGTATTACAAGTTCTCACAAGTAGTAAGACCATGAATTTGTTTACTTATACATTTATGAAGAATCTAAAAACCTGGGGATGTTTCTATGTTTGTAATTTTAAGGCAATGCCATTGGACACTTTAAAATAGCTGTATTTATCTAGTCATTATCTACTTAATTCTAGCAACATGTTAATAGCTTTATTCATTTTATACTGGACATTGAAACAAAATAACAATTAGTTTCTCTGAATGCCAATACAGGAAACCAAGGGATTATTTTCTCCTTTAGTTTACCACTTATACATAAATATATTTTGTCCACTATTGGGTGGACAAAACATTATCTTGCAAATTCTACTTTTGGTGTGTACTTATTTCTCCCCCTCAACTGTCATTGCTTTTTAAGTTGATGCTTAGAATATCCTTATTACTTCAAATTGACCTATCCACAGGGTTCTCTGCACCAGACTCTGAGGCTGGCATCTCAACAATTTCCAGTCCCTAACGTATGTGCGTTTGTGTGTGTTTCCCCTGTTTCTTTGCAACAACAGAATAAAGAAATGACAGGCATTAAGGCAACTCAAAACTTACCTTGCAAATCTGGAAATACTCTGAAGTCAAGGTTTCCTGAATCTCCTCTCTAAGAATCCCTGCAGTCCCTCCTGGATGCAGGGAACCACTTCCAGCCCCACCACCACTGTTACTGCCACTGCTGCTACCACTGCCAGGGGAGGAGGCAGTTAAGCCATCCAAAACTTTTCGGAAATTAAACTTCTTCATTTTAAACACTGTTGAGAAATTCAAAGGGAAAGAGAAAGAGGTGACTTAACACATGGAATTATATCAGGTAAAAGCTTTTATCTTTTCATTAGCCAAGGCAATAGTAGCCAATCCCCATTTTATAAGCATTGGGTATTAACTGGGGGGAAAACAGAAAAAGAGGCTTCATTTTGTCCAATTTAAATTCTAAAAAACGTATCTTTATAAATAAAACACAACTCCAAGAGCAACAGTCTTCCCTCCTCATACATAAGCTTTTCAAGGGCTTTCTCCCCAGCTGTAGCTACGCTTTATCAGCACTGGGGTAAAAATAAAAGGCAGTGTCATCATCGTCATTAGCATTATATCATCATTATTATACAATCACACCAGAGTCCAATAGACTAAGACCCCCTGTGTCTCTCTTAAAGGCGGGCTTTCCTTCTAAAGGTTCAGTTCAGAATGTTTTATTTTCATAAAAACGATGTTGCGGGGGAGCCAGTATTTACTCTGCCACCATCTTCCGGGCTCTCTCCCCATCATAGTCAACACTCCTTTTTTGTCACTAGGGAATTTGGGGAGTGAGAGGCAAAAGTGCATTTTTCCGTCCCCAAATCCAACAGCCCAAATCCCAAAATCATCTGGGGGTGACCCAGAGGCACAGCCGACGGGAAGGGCGAGCGGCGACAACTGCTGCCTCCACTAGTCCCTCTGCCTTCCCCTCCCTCTCCTGGTCTCCTGCCCCCTTTTCTCCCCACGTCGCTTGCCCCCAACCCCCGCCCGCAGCCGTTGCCGCTCTCGTCCGCCCGCGGTCGGCTCCCTCCGCAGCAAGGTGGCGGCTCTCAGGGGACGTGAGGCGGTGGCGGCAACGGCTGCGGCCCGAACCCGACGCTCCCGTGTCCCTCCCCTGGGCCGAGCACAGTGGCGCGGAGCTCCTGCCCGCGGGCGCGCCAACACACAAACACCCTCACACCGTCGCGCGCCCATCTGGAACACAAACACTCTCACAGATTTTCTCGCGGGCGCTCTCACACCTACACATGCACACTCGCGCGCGCGCGCGCACACACACACACACACACAGGTGTGAGCGAGCCGCGGCTAGACGGCGGTGACGTCCTGCCGAATGAATATCTGACCCGGGACTAGGCACCTTCCTCAGACGCCACTAGCCGCCTGTCAGCCCGAGAAGCTGAATGCGCGCAGGGCGGCGAGTTCACAGGCGTTGGTCGGGCCGAGCTGCGGCCGCTTCTCCGATCCCTCTGGTCGCGGCGCCAGGCGCTCTCCGAGGTCCTAACCGAGCAGGCGGGCTCCACCACAGGCTCCGCCTTCCCGCCGTGGGAGGCAAGCCCCGCCCCGCTCCGGCCCCTCGTTCGCCCCGCCCCCCACCCCCGGCTGCGCGGGCGGAGAGAAAGGGCGGAGCGGTCGGGGACGTCAAATAGCAGGAGCCGCCTTGCCGCCAATCCTAGACTCCGTAGCGCTAAGTTCCGTAGTCTCCAGGCGCGGAAGAAATTTGAGGATAGGCCGGAGGAAAAGCCAATGAAAGGGGGAGGGGAGAATTTAGAAAAGTAGGTGATGGTATTTGATTGACAGCAATTTTGGCCAGTATACCCGGGCGGTCTTTTCGGGGGCTGTAATTGGCGCTACCTGTTGAAGGACGCCAAGTGTAAATCAATAGAATGCCTGCAAACGTGAGAACTTGGACGCCTGGAGTCAGCCTGCAGGGCTGCCTTAGCTCCTGCTTTGGGTGATGTTATGAACAGAACGTGTGTTTTGTAGCTTTTCACCTCTGAGAACCTCTTCCCGCTCGCCAGGTGCATCTCTACCCTGCTACCTGCATTCAACTTCTATTTGCGATTAACCTCTACTGAGCTGTTACCTATTAATGGCTTAACGGGTTATTTCTGCCAGAGTGAATTGCATTTCAATTGAGTTTTGACTATATAGGCTTGAAGATCATAAGGAATTGATTACTCACCTTGTTCACTCTTATAAGTGCAATTACTCCTTTCACCCATCTTCACATATCCAAAGATACTTAATTCTTAAAAGAAGTATTTCTCTCAGTAAACCCGATAATACATTTCAAACGTTTTCCGTGAGTCACAATAATCATTTTGGAAGCTGCACCACTCGGTGCCTTGCATCTGGATGGAAAGATGTCGTTTAGAGCGCTGCCTTGCTGTTCAACTGGGGAAAATTTGGACCTAGTTCTGTCAATCTGTGAAAAGGAAGGCTGCTCACAGCTAACTGTATACTTAAGTTTGGGAAACACAACAGAGCTCATAAGTAATTATCTCAAATATTTATTGTCTTACATCTTAAAGATCTAGAATGACACCTTTCCCCCTCCCACCCCTCATTCGGAGGGAGGGTGATAGAGAAAGAAGACGACTTGCAAGAGAAATGACTTGCCTAAGCACAAAGCAAGGAAGTAGTGGAAAAGGAATGGAGCTCAGTTTTTCAGATCCTCAGCTCAATGCTCATACTCTCATGTGGAATGTCTGTTTACTCCTTTTTGTGACTTCCTTATATTGTCTTTTATTGTTACATCTAAACAGTAACTCTTGAAGGCAGTCATGAGATTGTATATTTCTCCTAGCTCGTTTAGTAGTTGGCACAATAATTCACTTGTAATAACGCTCTTAAAGCATTTGAACAAAAGATATACAAGATGATATCCAATTATATCATGTTTGGGAGAGGTAAGAACAAATGCCATGTCTTTGTAACCTAGATCTTGGCAGGTTTTTCCCCCCTTATTGGTGGTGTTGGGGATTGAACCCAGGGCCTTGATGCATGCAAGGCAAGCACTCTACCAACTGAGCTATATCCTCAGCCCCCCTTGCTAGGGTTTTGAATCCTATATTGGACTTGTATATGTATGCACTCTCTTCTCACCTTTTCCTTCTTCTTGGCTCATTGCTCATCTCCAAATATGGGTGCCAATTAAAGCTGAAGAGTTTGCTTTACTCTTTTTATGCCTTTTTTTTCTTTTCAAAGGGAAAAGAGTTTTTCTTAACTGTTGGTGCACTAGACATTGCCATCTAGAATAATGGGTTTAGATGCCCTCCTTCCCTTCATCAGCAAGTCTGCCTGTGACTCCTTAATTGTCAAATAAGTGAAAACTGAAAAAAAAAAAAAAAGAAAGCCTATAATAAATGGTGGTTTGGTCTTTTGATGATAGTGAAGAAAGAAAATATCCCAGTTCAGCAAAGTGAGATGTAATGTTTGCAAGCAAAACTCCTTAAATCACCCATCAGCAGCACCATACTGTCATAAACTAGTTGGTAGGTTTGATTCAAAAACTTTGGGAAGAGCTGAAAAAGAAAAAGCATACAAAACAGGCTGACAAAGACTCTTCTTGAAAACCAAGGAGGGAATTCAAGGCCCTGCTTGAGTTAAAAAGATGTGATAGAGGAGATATCCCTTCAGATGGGACCACAAATAGGCATGAGAAGTAGAAGAAAAACCATGTTAGAATAGAGAAATGTTTCCAAATAAATATTAGAAACCCAAAAAACTAACCATGGTGGACAGCATAATGTATTATACATAGTAAGTACTTAGTAAATATTAATTTGTTTTTTTTTGAAAAAGAACAACACTCTGCTAATTTAATGTGAAAATTAAATAATATGATTTACATGTTAATTTAAGGGAAAAGTTATATGATATTAATACAGAAAAAGTATTTGTCAAAATCCAACTCCAATTTATGATAAAAAGTGTGCAAAATAAAACTAAAGAAAAAGGTTCTCAGTCTAATAAAAAGCCAAATACAAATATTATAGAGCTGATTTTATTTTTAATAATGAAATATTGACTGCTCCTCTTTAAAGATATGGAGTAGGCATCATGGATGTCCATGTGTTTTTAAAGTAGGTTTATTTTTTTTTTTTTTTGCCACCAGGGATTGAACCCAGTGTTGCTTTACCACTGAAACACATCCACAGAACTTTTTATTTTTTATTTTGAGACAGAGTTGCACTCAGATGCTTAGGACGTCCTTAAGTTGCTGAGGCTGGCCTTGAACTTGCGATCCTCTTGCCTCAGCCTCCCACACCCAGCAGGTTTCATTTTTTTATTAGTTTATTTAATTGCATTTCAAGTCATAATACATATATAGAGCTCAATTTTTCCATTTCTTTGGTTGCAAACCAGATAAAGTCACACCAATTGTGTCTTCATACATGCACCAAGGGTAGTGATGACGATCTCAATCAACCATCTTTACTATACCCATTCCCCTTTCCCACCCCCCTCCTCCCCCATGCCGCGTCCAGAGTTCCTCCATTTCTCTTATGTTTCCGGTTCCCACCTCCCTTATGTATCAGCATCCACTAATCAGAGAGAACGTTCGGCATTTGGTTTTTTGGGATTGGCTTACTTCACTTAGCATAATGCTTTCCAATTCCATCCATTTGCCTGCAAATGCCATAATTTTATTCTCTTTTATTGCTGAATAATATTCCATGGTGTATATGTACCACTGTTTCTTTATCCATTCATCTATTGAAGGACATCTGGGTTGCTTCCACAGTTTTGCAATTGTGAATTGTGCTGCTATAAACATTGAAGTGGCTGCTTTACTGTAGTGTGCTGTAGTAAATATTAATTTGAATAAATGAAAGCAAGTAAAATCTTAAAGTAATTGCAATCCGAAAGAGAAATATCCTGTAAGCAGAACATATTGTGATGCCAATTTACAGACCATGAATAAAGTATAGAAATGAGCAAGAAGCAGAGTGCATTTTGTATGTGGGGGAACACCATAAATAATTGTAACCTAAAAATCTTACCAAGTAAGAGAAGCCTAAGATCTGTAGAAATAAATTCCATCTTGAATGAAACAAAATGTATCCAAAAGCCAAGCGGGAATTTATTCACATTAGCAAGTATGCACATTTCTAATCTGCTTTCTGGGAGATACTAAGTCCTGCACTGAGCAACCTTATTTATCACCCACTTCTGACTCAATCAAGTTATAGCACAATCCTTATTATTTGCCAGTCTAGACATTAGAATTTCATTAAGAGAACACAGCTGAAAAGCCAGGTTCTACCTATATCCTCTCTGGCAAATTTTTCAAGAGATTAAGAAAATTATCTTTCCTTCTTAAATCTTCATCTGATTTTTTTCTGACCCTATTATACAGGGGTATGGTTGTTATTGTCAGTTTTCTCTCTATGACAGGAAATAGAAACCAGCATTAAAATCCCTCATTCATCCTAGACCAAGCCCACAAAGGGAGAAACCACAGGGTTAATTAAATAATGTCGTGGCTCTCATGGGTTTCAGACAAACAGGCAGGGGTCATTAGGAAAGAACCAAATCATACAAAGTATGGCTCAGCATACAATCAATAACAGAATTGCAAACAGAACTCATGCCTTCTAGGACAAAACTCAAATATTTGCTATTAAATCTGTAATTAAAATCAGTTCTCTGTGCATATTCTAAAATAAATGTTCACATACTCACCTATCACCTTGTGATATGGTAAGAGAAGGGGATTTAATGTTGGGACAGGCCTAAATTTAATAAATGTGGCAATAGCAAGCATCTAATCTCAATTTTCCCTTGTATGTAAGAACAAATATAGGCTGTTATGAGAAATAAATGAAATTAGTTATGTAAAACAACTGTACAATACAAACCACTTACAAATATATTATTATTTTCATTCTTTTATTTTTGTGAATTCATTTATGGGAATTGGCTTTAAACTGGAATCTATCTTCTCTTTTCTAATAATATAAAAGTCTTTTGTATCAGAAGTTGAAACTGAAGGAGAGAATAAGGGCTTAGACTGGATGACTTTTAAGATTTTTTTCTCAATCCAAAATTATGTCTTTTTATAATTTGTTTAATCAAGGTTTACTGCACTCTCACTAAACAGTACAAAGCCTTGTTGTAATTAGAAGGGTACCCATGTAGGCACCTGCCAATAAAGATGAACTGTAGCCCAAAGTAGGGAAAAACACAGGAATCCTCAAACGTGTCCTTTTACCAATTAGAGATTTCTGGAAGTGACATCTTTCTTAATATTTCTACATACGGGCATGTATATCAGACAATAAAAGTAAAATGTGTTTGTTACAGAAACTTTAGTAAATCTATACATTTATTTGTAATCCTTTGTAGGATATTTTTAAACCAATTAGAAGCATCCAGTATATGCTATTTTGATTTTTTTCTAACTAAACATTTTGTGGTGAACTTCTCGCATTTCATTAAATATCGTTTAAGCACACCAACTTTGAATGTCAATATTATATTCAATCATATGTATACTATATAATTTATTTAATCATTTCCATATTTGTGGCTATTTTATTTATAACTTTATAATATTATAAATAATGAAATAAATACTGTTCACTAAATAATTGATAAAGTTTCCGTTTTAGGGGGCTTTGTAAATAATGTAAATAATGTCTTCATACATAATTCTTAATTTTATTTTTAAAAGGTTTCACAAATGTATATCCTCATTAAGAGCAGAATTTTCTGTGAAGAGTTGTTACAGTGAACTTCTGAAAAGTGAAATCTCATACCACCTATATTATTTTTTTGTTGCTGTTTAGAGGTTGACAAAATTCAAAGAAGTTTTAAATGGTGAGTGAGCATAATCAATGTGACAGACCAGGAAAGCATAACAAAGTTGTGGTTTCAGTTTAGAGGGAGAAACATATTATACAAGTTTTCATAAACTTTAAAGTTGGAAAGAAAGAGTAATCCATATTTTCAAAAAATGATAACAAATTTCCAGTTTCATCAATAAATAAAAGTCATAATTTTGTTGTATGATATTGTTATTTGAGAAGTAAATGAAAAAAATAAGAAGAGAGTTGCAAGGGTAAAGAAAGACTTAGAGACAAATCCACAGAAAAATTTCATGGGAAAACAATCAAATCTTAAAAGAATATTAGAAACATAAAACCAGTTTGGGTTTTTGTAATTATAGACAAAATAAGTAGAGATGTGAATCCTTGGAATTTACTATTCAAGCTGAAGTTGGTGGCACGATTCAGGCCACATATCATGGATTCTTTGACTTTGATCCAGATGATTAAAAACTACAAAGATTTCTTGGGCTTGAATTATGGAGACAAGAGGAAACTGTCCTTTGTAGACAGAGCCTCTCATTTCTGGAAGATTTAATTGACCATGACTCATGAAGATTGCACCAGTTTAAGTAGAGATATGTATTTGGTTTTGTGTTGACAATAATGAATTTAATAATGCCATTACCATATTAATTTTTTATGATGGGTAACAATGGGTCAAGATGCTAACATTTTGTAAATATCCATATTAAATTGAGTACTGCTAAAATTGGTGCACTAGAGTTTTAGAGAATTTTCAAGGATACTAGCCAGACTGATTTTCCATTAACAAAAGTTCAAAACAGAGTCAGGGTAGGAGAAAGATGAGTTACTTCTTGTCTCCCAGTTGCAGACTCTAAGGACAAGAAAACCCTTTAAGTGGGTCCTCTCTGGCTATGCAGGATAAGCTTTCTGTTCTAATCAGCTCCTTGGGTAGCTTGGGCTGACAAAACATTATTGTTCTCTTAACCTTTGCCAAGCTGAGGGAACTTTACAAGTATGTTTTTCAGTAACAGCCAGAGTGATTTATGGGTTTTTCTACTTCTAGCTCTCCTCAATTAGAAAAATAAATTTTATTTCTCAGCCTCATTTCTTCCTCCCATTATTCTCAGTTCTCTACCGTCTTTTGCCATAGTCCTTGTTTCTTTAATGCAAACATTACTTTGTTTAACATAATTTAAGTGTGTTTGTGGCCAATGTGCTTTCATTATGGAGACCAAATCTCTTGAATTTTCTGGAACAGTTTCTATTTAAAATATCCAGCACCTCAACAAATACCCTGTTTTCCATAATGCTGCTTTTAAATTGGAATGCCAAAACCTATAGGATACAGGAATACACTATAGCCTATTTTTTATTGGTTCTTTTTAGTTATACATGATAGTAGGATCTATTTTGATATAATTATGCAAACAAGAAATACATCTTATTCCAATTAGGACCCCAGTCTTATGGATGTACATGATGGTGAGATTCATTATGGTGTATTCATCTATGTACATAAGAAAAGTATGGCTGAATCATTCCACTATCTTTACCATAGTCTATTTTTAAGAGCAGGAACTATGATTTCAAACAGACCTGAGTCTGCCACTTATTCAGTGTATGACACTGAGAAAGTTATTTAACTTCTGTGTGCTTCAATTTCTCATCTATTAAGGGAATATGAAATTATAAACTTCATTGGATTGTCATAAAGAGTAAGTGAGAGAATTCATGCTGGCACTAAACAAAGCACTTGGTACATAGGAAAACCTCCATAAATGTTTGCTGCTAGTATTTTTTAACACTAAAGTCTCATATGAATATTGGTAATTATAAAAGATCTGTAAGGAAAAAAGTTAATTTGAAGATACAAAGTAAAAGAACTTAACATGAAAACTAGTAAAATGCTGTTTGTTCTTATTTGTACCTTCAATAGTCAGATATTTATAGGTTCATAAATACCTAGTCACTTAGAAAGAAAATCGTCATATAGACTGTAAGTTTGACTGGGTTCCATTGGGTACATCCAAAACAGAAAAACTGCGAAAATAGGCAATTAACCCAGTCATATTGTCTGCTTAATGGATGCTATGACATTGTCAGTTCTTCATGAGAATGTGCTAGTAAAATGTGACAAAGGGAAGTGTCTCCATGGGTCAAAGATGGTTTAATACATTTAAAGATTTTCAATATGGAAATATTATTTTTCCAAACAGAGAGAAAATATAGAAACTTAGCCTCTCTGGGTTCAAACTCCAGATTTGAGCAGAGTTTTGGTCATTTGTTCATTTTCTTGGCTTTTTTTCCCCCTAATGAACAGTTTGCAGCTGTGGCAATGCAAAATATTTCCTGATAATCTGCATGAAGTACTCAGAGACTGGCCAAAAAGTCTGAGGGTCAGAGGGAATGGAAATAATAAACAAATCTTAAGGAAGCTGAATTCTTCAAAGTAAAAAAGTAGGAGGGGAATATTTTGCCATCATTTCAATAGAAGATGATAAAAATGACAATGCAACTATTATTTTAACTAATATACATCTTGACTGAATTGTTTATTTTTCTACATGTAATTATACACTTTTTAATGAATAATTTTCATTATATTTATAAATTGTGATTTAAATTTTATATCACTGTAAGACTTTTTATGTAAATTAGTTTTCAAGTAAAAAGTAAATAAATTTATATTTTGAGAATATGTGCCCTGATTTGTAAATTTTAAAATATGGTTGCCATATTTATAATTTATCAACACTTACAGAGATTTCCACAGCCCAAGAAAGGAAGAAAGCTGAAGGAGTCAAAGATTATAGCTGCAAAAACATGTTCCTCGATGCAGGAAGGAAAAGAGATGCTGAGGAAGGAGCCTTCTTCTGCCTATACGTAGCAGGCCACTATTTAATAATCTTTTCAATTTTTCCAGCCCTCCTATTTCTACTCTCCCACTCCAATTCCAGCTAATCTTGAATAGAGAAAATGGAAGCCATTCAATGAGAATATGCTCAAGTAGGGCAAACCCAAGATGGCTTTAGTTGGGCTCCCTGGCCATGGCTTTCCAGCAGGCTATGTTTTTAGTATGTAGCGAAGGTCATAAATACTCTGATTCAGCAAATGCACTCAAGGTCATAAACATCTGCTTCCAAGTATGCACACACTTAGGTAATAACCTGTTGGCAATGTGCCTTCGCATGCGTTTGGCCTTCACGCAAAAAGGCATATGGAAAGACTCAGGGGCTGTGCTGGGGGCCTGAGGGGATGATGCTGCCTCCAAATAAAGCATGTTTTTTGTCCCAACTGCACCCTTCATCTTCTTCCACCTGCTGGGATCCCAAATCTGTTCCCCAGGGTCTGAGTCTCAGCCTGACACCTCATCCTCCTACCATCAAATCTTCTAGACATACTAGCACTACCACTCATCTTTTTCTTCTATAATTACCCATCTCTATCCCAACCCTTTGAATATTGAAGAGGACTTTCTCCTCTTGTTCTAGGCCATGTGTTCTGGATCCCTCTCTCCAGTTGCACAGAACTTCATCCCATTTAGTTAATTGATCACTGCATTGGCTTAATGGACAGCTGCCTTGAGGGTCAGTTTTGGCCCAGAAAATCTGACACAAACCCACTAGAATTCTATGCGGTGAGAAACTGGATTGCAACATGAAAACGAATAAAAGATGGTTCCAGTTACATGTGATTTTGCACAAGAGACAAGTCTGGGAACACCAGATCTCTACATGGTGAATTACATGGACCCTGCTGCAACCAACCCCACTCCACAAGGTTTTGTGATTCCAAAGCAACTGAGAGGTATTCCAACAAACTCCAACCAAAGATCACTCCCACTTAATCATCTGGCAAGAACCACAAAAGAAAGAAGAGAGGATGCATAACCCCTAACCTTTGCTCTGCCCATGGGGCTCGCAGCCGAAGTGTACATGGAGAGAGGTTTTGATAGGCATAGGTTGCAAACATCCATGCTTGCCTGCTCATTCAACACCTTGGTGAGGAGGAAAATTTTATTTTTTATTAATACTTTTCTTGTCATTACTGATTTTTACTTTCTCTCGCTCACACTTGCTCTCGCTTTCTCCCTCCCTCCCTCCCTCTCTCCTTTCCTCTTTTCCATTTTTAATTTTTTTCTTTCTATTTCTTGCTGTGAAGGTTTACATCTCGCTCCAACCACAGCATAATCATGCTCAAACCATGGTGGATAGTTCAGCTTAAAGAATAGGGGGTACAAGAGCCCTCAGTGAATGACCTGACCCCAAATGTGCATGGTTAGTGGTAGTCTAAAATTCTTTTCCTGGACATTCATCCATAGCAACAGCAGAGAGAAATAACACAACAATTGTGAACATTGCACTTATAAGGGTCCTCAGCATCAGTCATTCTCACTCTATTGGATCACACATTGCTGAAAAAAGTGGAAGTCAGTCATGAGAGTAATATGTAACTCTTCCCCCTGCCTCTCCCTGTGAAATACTTGGAGCTGTGCTAGTGACCAAACAGAGGATAACAGTTTTAGGCCCATCACCATGATTGGAACTGCCAGTGTCAAAATTGCTTTCAAGAAACAAAGCCAATATCACAGGCTCTGTCACAGTACTCATTGTGTCAAAAACCACTAACCACAGTCAAAGAAGACAAAGGGAAACTACACTACAAAGTCCAGTTGGAATAAAACTCAACACTACACAAGAAACCTAGATCCCAAGACACATCATCAAGAGAAGACTGCTTACTAAAAAGATCCCTCCCATAAAAGTGGAAGAGATAACCACCCAAAAAGATGCACAAATCTCAACATAGAAGGAAAAAAAGTAGAAAATAAGGTAAAATGACACCTCCTAAAGTTCATAACTCTTTACTAACAGATTCTAAAGATATCAAAGTAGTTAAAATACTGGACAAAAAAACATTTGAAAGAAGGGTATTTTTAAAAAGTTCATTGAAGGGCTGGGATTGTGGCTCAGTGGTAGAGTGCTTGCCTTGCGTATGTGAGGCACTGGGTTTGATCCTCAGCACTGCATATAAATAAGTAAATAAAATAAAGGTCCATCAACAACTAAAAAAAGATTAAAAAACAAAGCTCATTGAAATCTAAGAGATTATAAATAAACAACTGAATGAATGAAGACAATACAGGATATGTAAGGGCACTCTAATAAGTGATAGAGATGTTGAAAACGAATGAAACAAATTTTGGAAATGAAAAACTGAATAAATCCAATTAGAAATTCAGTTGAAAGCTGTTTTAGTCAGATTTCCAGTGCTGTAACAAAAACCAGTCATGAGCGGCTTTAAAAAATGAAATTTTTATTTTGGATCATAGTTTCAGATATTTCAGTTCATAGTTGGCTGGCTCCATTGATTTTAGGCCTGTGGTAAAGCAGAACATTGTGAGAGAGAGCTGGCCTGGGCGCATCCACAGTACATAATAAGCAACAAATATCAGGTTTGTCAATCATATAGCTTTGGCCATAGTTCCATCTTGTAACAAGTTCCACATTCCTGTGAGTAGCCACAGGATGCTAATAGCATAGTCACCGGATGCTAAAAGAATAGTCACACCCTATGCACCCTGTAGCGGATGCTAATAGAATAGTCACACCCTATGCATCCTGTAGCGCTTGGAGGACAAAGGGCCTCTTAGCATATATAAAGAGGGACCTGAGCTCAATAAAAGAGTCTGGAGGTTCCACCGAGATACCGAAAAAAGGGAAGGCATCTGGAGGTCCCACCGAGATACCGAAAGAAGAGTCTCTGAAGTCTCTTGCCTTGTTCTGTGTGTGTGTGTGTGTGTGTGTGTGTGTGTGTGTGTGTGTGTGAGTGATTTTTCATCCGCGGCTCCCTCGCCTGACTCGGTTTCCCTTTGTGCTGGCGCGGGCGCTGGCAGAACATCATATCAGAGAGCAGATGGTAGAGTAATGCTGCTCAGCTCATGGTGACTGAGAATCAAAGAAAGAAGCAGGAACAAGGGGGGGATCAGAGATAAGATAGATCCTTCAGGGACATGATCTCTTCCAACTAGGCCCAACTTTGAAAGTTTCTACCACTTCCCAAGAGTGCCACCACCTGGGGTCCAAACCTTCAAAACATGAGCCAATAATAGACAACAAACAAACAAATATACAAGATCTCTGAGACATCACTAAAATATCAAACATGCACATATTTGTCATATCAAAGTGAGCCACATGCTAAGGACAAAAAAACTATTTAGTGAAATAATATCAGAAAATTTCCCAAATCTTGAGAAAGACATGGACATCCAAGTACAGGAGACACTTAGAGCCTTAAATAGGCATAACTAGAAAGAACCTCCCCACACATATTACAGTTAAATTGTCAAAAGTACAGAACATAAAAAGAATATTAAAATCTTCAAGAGAGCAGCACCAAGTTACATTTAAAAGCAAATCCATTAGAATAACAGTAGAGTTTTCTTTAGAAACTCTAAAGTCCAGGAGGACACACTAATGATGTATTTCAAGTTCTGAAAGAAAATAACTGCCAACCAAGATTCCTATACCCAGCAAAATTATCCTTCCAAGGCAAGCATAAACTAAGGAAATTTATGACCACTTGCACTACAGAGGATATTTACAGAAATTAGTATATCTACTATGGAAAATATGATGGAGTGTCCTCAAAAAAGCATAAATAGAACTTGTACATGATCTATCTATCTATACATATATCTGAAAGAAGTAAAGTCAGCATACACAAAGATTCCTACATACCCATGTTTATTGCAGCACTTTTCACAATAACTAAGATATGCAATCAGCCTAGGTACCTGTCAACAGATGAATGGACAAAGAAGAATGGTATAATACTCAATGGAGTATTATTCAATCAGTAAGAATAATGAAGCCATGTCATTTGTAGGAAAATGGATAGAACTGTAGGACATCATGTTAAGCAAAATAAGTCATTCACAGGCAAGTATTATGTTTGTTCCTATATGTGATAAGTGAAATAAAAAGACCTGAAAGCAAAAGGACTATTTGGAAATGGGAAGGGAACTTGGAGGAGGTGGGAAAGAAATGAGCAAAAGATAGGGTAGAAGGGAGAGTGGATGTGGTCAAGGCATGATAAGTGCCTGTTTTGAAATGTCACACTGAAAACCCATTCATTTGTACAGTTAATAAGTGGTAATAAAACTTCCTTCTTCAAAAAGAGAAGAAAAATAAACTTCTTCACTTCCCTTTCAGTATCCAATTCATATTAATCCGGTTTTCATTCTCATCACTATAATGCAACTGTTCTTGATAAGGTTACCAATGTCCAACATTTTAAGGTCTGATAGACACTTTTTATTTTATTTCATATCTAATTTCTCATAAGTGTTCAACACAGTTAACTTCATCTCTTTTTCAAATACTCCTTCCTCTTGCTTTTGATAGCTAACTCTCTTAGTTATCCTCTTTTTCTGATTATTTCTTTCTGGATTTTCCTCCTCTACACACATGGGTTGGATTACCTCAAGGTAATTTGACTGTCTTTCAGAAATCTCAAAAAACATTCCCCAAACTGAACTACCCATTTTCCCCATTTCATTGAGTGGTACCTCAATCAACTATTTCCCCCTAACAGAAACAGTTAAATTGCCAAAAGTACAGAACATAAAAAGAATATTAAAATCTTCAAGAGAGCAGCACCAAGTATCCCCTATCAGAAACCTAGCTATCCCTCACTTGATGATAGCCAACATATAACCAACTCTCATGTTTTGTCAATTCTATAAATTATACTGCACTTTGATATTTTTAGACATTAGGGGGAAAGAAGCACATTTCCTCTCTGCATCTCATAGAATAAGCCACTGAAAAGAAAGTAATATTTGTAGAATATTGGGGGGTTTGGGGGAGGGGTTGTTGGTTTTTTTAATATATTTATTTTACTTAGGTATACATGACAGCAGAATGCAATTTGATTCATTGTAAAAAAGTGGAGCACAACTTTGCATTTCCCTGGTTGTACATGATGTAGAATCAGAATATTTGTTCTTTCTGGCATACAAATAGCTCCTACCTCCATACCTATACCTCTCCCATACCTACCTCCCTACCTACACCTCTCTGGTGTATTAAAAGGAAGAAAAGCTTTGCTTCCCCATATCTTCATTATTCCTATTGCAGGATTTCACACTGCGCTTTTCTTATTTAATCACATTTTTTCATTCTATGAAACTTCATGTATGTTTGTCTTTATTAGCATGACAATTATGAATCCTTAGGAACCTCTTACTTTATCTCTCTTCCTCTTCCTCCTTCTCTTTCTCCTCCTTCTTTTTATGCTGGGGATTGAACCCAGGGTTTCACGTATCTCTTGCCTTCTCCACATATAAAATCATGAGCATTTAGCTTCATATTCTAAGCTATGGCTGAACTTTAAGACAAAAATATGCATGACAAACAGTCCTATACAATTATAAAGGAACATTAGATATTTCTTTCATCCTATAATAGAAATGGTAAGATATGATGAAGGAAAGATTTTCTTCCTTTATCCATACCAGAGAACATGCCTCATTGAGTGGGAAGAAAGAATTAGAAGATTCCTACTCAGCAGTGTTATAATAAGGCTTTATTTGGGCTCAGTAAGAATAATTAGCAATTTCCTCAGTGTAATTTTTAATCATTTAAATTTATTTTTAAAAATCCTGGATTAAGATGAAAATTAACTGATTTAGAATTTTCATGGTGTTTTGATTTTCAGATAAAATAAACAGAAGCCAAGTATTCTTTTCACTTTGGCATTTAGATTTTTTTTTTAAATACAATAAAAAGCAGGTTTGCCTCCTGGGTGTAAGGAGAGCTTCTAGCTGTAAGAGTCAATCAATCAGGAAGGGCATTTGTGGGTAGGAGGTGTGAAAAATGCCAGCTTGACCTTGGAAAAAAGAAAAAGAATTGAGACTACTGGCAATGAGCACTTATTTCCCATGTGATGCGGTCTCTTTCACATTTTTAATTTGGTTTAAAGTTTTGTCCCCTACCACCTACTCACACACATTCATGTGCACTATTAACATCATGATGTATATTAAGTAGCCTTCACAGCTAGTTAAGAAGCTTCTTCTCACAGGCTAATAACATCACTTTGACTCGAAGATGCTGTGCATAATGTAATCTAATAAAATTTTGTCATGTGCACTGAAAAGCAGTCAGCATGAAAACACAGTTCACCCACCAAAAGTGGCAGCAGCTATGAATACAGTGATATCAGCAAAATCATCCTGACTTACATAGTTCTAGAATTTGTGTCCTTGTATGTATTATTTTGATTATGCGTATATACACTGAGGTGGGTAGACACAAAATGTAGAACCTTACGGTTGGGAAAGATATAAAAGAAAATCTACTCTACTCAGCTGTTTAATGTTTCAATTATTTCAACAACATTCATTTTTTTCTAGGTGGTCATTCACACATACCTGAAATGCTACCTTCATCCCTCCGACTTTCTCATCTATCAATGAGAAAGAAGAAGTAAATATCCCTAGAGAAGAGGTTTTCAACCTTGACTGCAAAATGGAATACTGATGGGAGATTTAAAAAATCTCCATGTTGAGCCTATAGCCCAGATCAACAAAATCAGAACCTCTCTGGGTGGGACCCAGAAATAAAAATTTTTTAGCCTTTCAAAGTGATTACAGATGCATACAGAACTACTGATTTAGAGACAACACATGATAGAATCATCAGAAATCATAAAATTGTTGATGTTTTTATAGGGAATCAAAATCTGTCACTCTGAAAACTTCACCTATTGGTGAATTCTTTGCTGAATCTCAGGAAAAGATCCCCTTCTCTTAGTTAGGTCAAAAAATTTAAAAACAGGTTATTTTTTAAACATATATATATATACTTAATATATATATAGTAGTTGTAGGTGGACACAATACCTTTATTTTTTTTATTTTTATGTGGTGCTGAGAATCAAACTCAGTGCCTCACACATGCTGGGTGAGCGTTCTACCACTGAGCCACAACCCCAGTCCCGAAACAGCATTTTAAAGCATTGTGAAAAGTTTAGAACTATGAGTGACAAATATCATATATAACTCCCCTTTGTTTTTCAACCTTTATAAAGAGCCCCCTTCCCTTAAACTTTTAAACATCTGAGCAGCAGAGAAGTCTCTATTTTAAGAAGATTGAACAGGGAAGGTTTCATTGGAACTAATGAAATGGCTTACGTCTTATAGTATCATGTTTTTATGGCTAATTATCAAGTCCATCCATTCCCGAGGAAGGCATTGTCACAGGTCTAATGGCTTAACTAAACTAGGATATATAGTCTAAGTGTCCTAATCATCCTTTGATATGAAAAGCTCTAGAAATATATAACAGTTATAACTCCCTAAATTTCTTTCCTTTCTACTTATAATATCTCCAATTCTTCATCTACTCCTAATAAAACATGGTTTTACTTTCTCTCAAAATCTGGGCCATTTCCTCTCAATGTCCTATTGTGAAGATTACCTTCTTCATCCTAGATACCATAAAACAGAAAGCCTCTTACTTGAAAGAATAGGATAAGTAGTTGATCAATGATTGAAAACATGTACTAATACAAAGAACCATTAAAGAAGTGATAATCAGTTAATGAGAGAGCAATTAGAAATGAGTTGACAATTATATATAACCTATTATATATAACTATAATGTACCAATAAAAGGATGGAGTTGCCATGCCTTGATCAAGGGAAGACATAGAAAGGTGGAAGCTCTGGAGAAAGGGCAGGTCAGGATACAGTTTTGGAAGTTTTGAACCTGTTAATATTTTGGCATTTGGATACTAAAGTCAGGCATTCAAGGGAGACATCTGAGCTATAAATATCAGAAATGCATAAATTTGTGAGTCACTAGTATTTGGATGATATTTAAAAGCATGATATTGGATCATACCCCCATGAGAATAAGTAGAGATGAAAAAGAGAATAGGTGCAAAAACTGAACCCTAGCATTCTCGTATAAAGAGTAATAACCAGAAAGAGGGCTGAGGTTATGGCTCAGTGGTGGAGTGCTTGCCTCGCATGTGTGAGGCACTGGGTTCCATCCTCAGCACTACATTTAAAAAAAAAAAAAGACACTGTGTCCGTGTATAACTAAAAATATTTTTAAAAAAATAACCAGAAAGGGGCTGGGGTTATGGCGCAGTGGTAGCGTGCTCGCCTAGCATGCGTGAGGCACTGGGTTCGATCCTCAGCACCACATATAAATAATAAATGAATAAAATAAAGATCCATCAACAATTAAAAATATATTTAAAAAAAAAATAACCAGAAAGAGAATGAAAGGGGTGGCCAATGATGTAGCTGAGAAACCAACAGAGTGTGTTGTATGTGCCAAGTGAAAGGAGGCAGTGTTCACCTGTGTCAGTTGCCGCTCAAAGTCTAATAAGATGAAGACTTGATGTTATGGATTATAACAAAAATGTGGTGCAATGGCAAAGGTAATACTTTATTTAGAATATATTCAAGAAAGAACAGGAAGAAAGGAAATGGAGTGTATAAATACCTTTTACTTAGAGTTTTTCTGTAAAGGCAAAAAAGAGAAATGGCATGTAAACTGCAAGGGAGGTGGGATCAAGAGAAGGGTGACTTTTCTGTTTGTTTGTTTTTTTGTAAAAGAATAAAAAATAGCATGTTTGTTTAGTAAAATCCATTAGAGAGGGCATAATTGGTGATGCAGAAAAAGTGGGGTAACAGAGGACAACCTTGAATGGAAGAGAAGGGAGAAGATCTGTAAAAGGGTAAGCTGAGGGCCTGGCCTTACCTAGAAGTGTATAGAGTATATCCGTAAGAGGGGAGAAGGCAGAGTATACAGACACGGGTGTATCAGGAAAGGTAGAAAAGGTGGTGTTTGCCTCTGGAATTTATTTAAGTATTGTTTCTATTTTCTTAGGAAAAGAGGAAGGAAGGTCACAAGACGAGAGTAAAGTCAAGGGAGGAAGTTGGAGGTTTAAGGAGATGGGGAGGAATGAAATCATTATCTAAGTCTAACAAAGTGAGAGTATAATCGCTAGGCCATATAATGGACCCGCTTACGGTCAATGATCATGAATACAAAAGTGAGACCAGTCAGCATGATTCTGTATTTTTCTTTCATAGTGTCAACTAAACAAGTACAGGCACACAATAGGCATAACATTGTATTTAACCATGATGGAAAACAAGTAGAGTAATATAGTGAGAGACTAGGAAGAGGGTATAGGGTATAAGCAAGAGAGTTGGTATATGATGTGATGATGGATCGCAGAATAACAAAGGCAGTGAAAACAAGAGTGATTAGATAATATAATAGATATTTTATTGGTCTTGGTGGTTCTGAAGGATGGTTGGAACTGAGATACTGAAATAAATGAACTAGAAAGATTTGAGAAATCAGTAGTCAGAATGAAAAACTTGAAATTGAGATTATGCAGGTTTTCTAGTAACTGACAGTCCCAAACTTAAGATTTGACCTATAGGGCGACTGAGGGAATAGGGAAGACAAACTCATTGGAAGAAAGGGAGGAGGTCAAGAAACCGAAAATCAGGCAGTGGAAAGATCCTCTATTTGTATAAAAAAATAATTCAAGAATCAAGACAGCTGTATTATTGGAAAGAGTGACAGAAATGAGGAAGAGTGATCTTCTGGGGGTCAGTATATGACTACAAAAAGAAAAGGTAGTGGGTGGAAAAGACATCTGATGGCATAAAAAATCAAGTCTTGGAAGGGAGATGAATTAGAGGTGGTTTTGCACAGTTCTTCTTTATGCGACACACTTATTTTCATCTCCAGCTTATTGTTGATATGTTTGTTTAACATGCAATCTATATTTTTATTTGTGACTTGGACAAAGTTAAAAAGTGAAACAAGTTAAATTTAAAGCGCTGAGTGGCACCACTAGAAATTTCTCGGTTGGTTGATTTTGACCCATTAATAAGCATCTACTAATCATACTATGGTTTAATAATTTCATTGCCTTTTTTAAAATTTTTTTTTGATTTTTTTTAGTTGTAGATGGACACAATATCTTTATTTTATTTATTTATTTTTATGTGGTGCTGAGGATCGAACCCAGTGACTCACGCATGTGAAGCAAGCGCTTTATCACTGAGCCACAGCCCCAGCCCTTCATTGCCTTTTATATCCATGAGGATATCCAGCATTGCACAACATGTCTTACCTTACTGAAATTTTGATACTTCATATCAAGGTCAACATCTCTTAGACTAGAATGTATAGCCCCTGGTAGTCTACAGGTACATTGTCAAAGGTCCTTAGATTCCTCTCAGAGGTTCTAACTAATGAGAAGTATTCTAATGTTGTTATCTCATATTAATCATTTAAAAATCAATGCAAACATAGTCAATATAATTTGGGTGGCCCCTTTATAACTGAGGACTGCCCACACTACTTCTGTTCCTAGGTCTGCATTTATCCTCACATTCGTAGCAACCAGTACTACTTTAATTGTTTTTAGTTGAGAGAGAGAAAAAGAGAGAGAGAGAGAAGAGAATGCCTTAATATTTAAATGATGCATGCACTCCAAAAGCAGGCCAAATGACATCATTGCGTCCTCTATAAATGATGATCTTGCAGTGTTTCAAATAAAGAAAGGACGTGGGTGACCTGAATCATCACATGGCATGTGGTAGAATTAGAAGACCAAACCCATAGAAGTCAGTACCATGTACACATTGCTAAACAGTGATTTTATTTCATCTAAACAATATCAACTTGTCACATAAAATTAATGTTATGAATTTAAATAATATTCATTTTGTAGTTTCATTAGCATTCATATTGGCTGTTCTTTGTTTACAGTTTTATTTTATGTAATTTTCATTAAAATAAAAATAATCTAGATAAATTCTGTCCACTTTCCTCGTAATAAAAGTTCATATATTGCTCTAATTGGAAAAATACCAGTCTTTTCCACTTCCTTTATATTTCTATTCTAACAACTCTGATTTTAAAAAGTGAGAGAGTTAAATATCCTATATGTATTGTCCTTTGGGACTTCTTATTGACAACAAGAAATAACCACCCATGTTTCTACATTCTCTAATGTTAGTCTTATTTTAGTAACAACAATTCCCTAATCCCCCACCCTAGCCACACCTTAAGAGCTTAGCATAACAAAAGTTTAAACTTGCCTCATATTGTGAGTCTATTGTAGATCAACAGAGAAGCTCTGTTCATCAAAGTCACTCAGGTACTCATGCTAATCACCAGAACAGTAGCAAATTACACACTGGTTTCTAAAGTTTTCACCTAAAAAGGCAATTTATCACTTGCAATCACATTTCACTGGTCAAAGAAAATCACATGGTCATATCTAACTTCAAAAAAAAGACTAGGGAGGGCAGTCTTATCACACAAGTGGTAGGAGAACTGAAAAAATTTGGTGGATAATACTATGGATTACCCATGCCCCTTGGAATCTCATAGGATGAATTTCACTCTCATAGTTCATATTTAATATTTATGTCAGGGTTTTTGTTTGCAAACAATAAAAATTGACTAGTTAACTTAAGCAATAAAAGGAGTCATTAAAGACTAAAAAGAGAATATTGAATAACCAGGTTCAGAAAGATCAGGAATCAGGATAGTTCTGGATGTCTTGCTGGCAAGATTAAATGGTTGGCTTCTTATAAGGGTGAATAAAGTCCACACATATTTGGTCATTTTGATGCTCATCCAAGGAGTGAGAATTGATTGACTCCATTGAGTCACATGCCAACCATATGATGTCCCACTTCCTTGGGGGAAAAAAAAAATTTCCAAAAGACAAGTCAGTGTTATGAAATAAAGAAAAAAGGAAAAATGAACAGATAAAATGCAACTTTCTTTCCCTTTTTAAAATGTGATAATCATTAAGCTGTCTCCTGGCATTTCTTCCATTCTTGATTCTTCAGAAGTCTGTTGCTGTTCTCCGAACACAGTGTGGGAAACTGAGAAGAGAAAGATCCTGCCTGCTCACAATGATCTTGCCTACTGACAAGCTTCAAAGCTAAAATATTTTACCATTATAGCCATTCTTTTCTGCAGTCATTAGCTCCAGGAGAGGTTTAACACCAAACAATTATCACTAAAACAATCCATGGATCAATTTGTGAGATTAGATGACCCCAATTTATCAGCATAAGTCCATGTGGGAAGCAAATGAAGAACCACAAAGACAATGTTTAAAGTCTGCAGCTTGAGGAACTTCCTGGAGAATGATGACCTGGCTGGGGGTTGGGGGTGTGACTCTAGAGGTAGGACCTGGGCAGCCTTAAACACTAGTATCATGGTTGAAGAAAGGAGCCACAGGCAAACATTTATACAGGAAGAGTATGAACACAAAAACGCTTTCTCTCCTTCCATACTTGCAGCATCTGACCTTTGAAATTTGGCTACTGTGGTGTTCTTCATGAGTACCACCTGTTTTTCCTACTTTGGAGAATCAGTTATAAATAAAATGAGTTATTAATATTTGGCAATACAGCTTCAAACACTGAATAGAAAGTTTTACTGACTACTCTGCTGAGTCCCTGAAGACAGATGGACCAAGCATGTGTGCATCATTTGAAAAGGCAGCAGCTACCAATGAAGGGCCAAAATCGCTCTTGTTTCATCTACCCCACCCCCATGCACACTGTTTCTGCAGGCTGAGCTCCCTGAATAATTAGAGTGAGCACCCCACATAAGAGGAAAAGACAATAGCACAAGCCTGGAGTGGGTTCGAATTATATTGAGTTATTTTTATTTAGTTTCTTAAAAAGAGACAGATGTCAAAGAGTTGTTGGATATGCTTATAATATAAAGCATTTATAATAAGCCAAATTCTCCCAGTACAATCTCTCAGTGGGTGCAAATTAAGCAATCTTGATACTGCATTTATTTGCTGAGGCCATGAGTAACTGCCACTTGGCAGAATAGTCCAAATGCAGAAGCAAATACAAAGATAAGAAAGTGGGCTTCTATGCTAGTTAGCTGATAAATTGTCATTTCAATTCCCTAAATGAATTCCTAGTGACCAGAGAGCTGACGTAGATTCTGAACTCCCATCCAACTTCTAGACCAGAACATAGATGCTAGTAGAACAACTGATAAATAATTTCAATTTTAAAAGATTGAAGATGAAATTTTTTAAAAATTAGTTACTTCTTTTACTCCGTAGGCTGAGGAGTTAGTCAATTTTTCTAGGAGGGAATGTGGAAAGTAATGATTATATATTTTAAGGGTGCACTCCAAGAATAGATTTAGAAATGCATTATAGAGAATGCTACTGGTCGTAGTATAATGGATCAAGGCAGTTATTTGCTACAGGCTACTTTGCAGGGACAGCTACAACTGTGAGGATTTACTAGAAACTATAGACTGGATTTAAACCTAAGTCTAATCATGTTATTATTCTACTAAAATATTCCAATCACTTTTTTTAAATATATATTTTTAGTTGTAGATGGACACAATATCTTTATTTTTATTTACTTTATGTGGTGCTGAGGATCGAACCCAGTGCCTTACGCATGCAAGGCGAGCGCTCTACCACTGAACCACAATCCCAGCCCTCCAATCACTTTTCACTGATACCAGAGTGAACTCTAAAACCTGTGACATGGCCTATATCATTCTGCCTTATCATGCCCTTGCCTGACACTCCAGCCTTGGCTATTGCTAATATGCTCCAGCCCACTCAGGCTCCTTTCATGCTCATGTTCCACTTGTTTAAGTGATAACTCTTGGCATCTTTGTGGCCCCAAATTAAATTTCCTTAGTCTTCCCTAATTCGCAGAGGAGGTCAGGGCCCCTTATAACTCCCCTTCCCCTTTTTTAGTACTACCCCTTTACAGAACTCAGCAGAATCATAATTGATTATTGATTTGGCAAATTGCTTAGCATTCATCTCCCCCAGTAGACTGCAAGTTTCATGATCGTAGAGATTTCATCTGTTTTAATCCTTCTGTATCTCAAAACCTAGTATGGTCCCTGATACATGGTAGATGATCAACAAATATTAGTAAATGAATGAATCTCAATGTTGAAATTTAGGACTCTCAATTTAAACTCAGCAAAATCTAAACTCTTTTGATTTCTATCCCAAATCAAAAGATAATAAGCTATAATTTCTCAGAAATGAACAATAATTTATAATAGTGATAGAGCAAAAACATTTCTGAGATTCAGAAACTGATGTTTTCCAAAATTTCATTTATACACACATTTTTTTTTAAAGTGTGGAATGTGTCTTTCAATTGTACTTGGAGTCCTAGGTTACTTCAAAATGATCCATCTAGCAAAAAACATGCTTGAGTACCATGCTGTCAATACTATTTCAACTACAATTAGCCACAGTTTATGTTTTTCCACAGGAAAAAACATTCTGAATTCCTTATAAAGATATGAAGAATACATTTGTCCTGTGTCAGCAGCTTTCCCTTGACACTTGCCCAAGGGACCTAGGGGCCCAGGGGAGAAGAGGGGGGGCAAGGGGGTCTGCTGTAGCATTTTATTTTCTACCTTTCTGCCTCTCTTCTTATGTGACCTACAATAGAAAAACAAATAACAGGGGTTTCACATATGGAAAGAGTGACATGTGGGGGATGGCTATGAGTAATACTGAGAAAATACTCCAAAGTTACCAGTTGTTTGTAAATCAGATGTTCACACATCATTTTTTCTTAGCTAAAACACTTCTCCCAAAATAACAATTAGAATATTTTTATTAATTGTGAAGCCAGAGATAAGGTATTTAAATAATTTTTTATAAAAACCAGATAATATATAACTATTCTGTCTGAACAGCTCTTAGCTAGTGGCTAGAATTTTTGTGTCTATCTGCCAGGCCAAACACACAGTACCTTTTTTTTTTTTCCTTAAATGCTGATAGCTAAAGACTAACAATTTCTTCCCTTTTCCTTTCTTGCTTTTTAATATTCCCTATTAGTTTTCCTTACCTCTCAATATAATTTCCAAGGTTAGAGTTTATTCTTCATCATTGCATTTTAGACTGGCTTGAGATGAGATATTGGGAATGCAAACATCTTCATGTCAGCAGCAACATTTTATAAATCATATTTAAAATGTGAAATTGTTTTGCAAATAATCCTATCCACTCTGTCAATTTCTGTGCCTCACCTTTAAATTCAAAGCTATATTTTATGTTGGGAGTCTTTTGACATTTATCCTTTTATTACATTTCTCTTTTCTCATTTTCCATACTTGTTGCCCTAAGTCTGTGTAAATTAGATATGAATCTAAACAAGGGAAGAGGCTGGTGGATAGTAGGTGGGGCATGTAATGCGGGTTATCAGAGTACAGTTTTACAGAAGGGGGCTAGAGGCAGCAATGTAATTGATAAAGGAAGGAGGGGACTTCTCCTATAATTGTGACGTGAACACAGTTTTGTGCTAATCTCTTTGGGTAGTATCAGAGTGAGTTTGGCTCTTTTGGTTTGTTTCTGATGTTGTTTCATCATTTTTTTTAAAAATTTTTTTAGTTGTAGAAATATACAATATCTTTGTTTTATTTTTATTTATTTTTATGTGGTGCTGAGGATCAAACCCAGTGCCTTACACATGCCAGGCAAGCACTCTACCACTGAGCCACAACCCCAGCCCCATGTTTCACCAGTTTTGATGGTATTAATCTGGGCAAAGAAAAAACTTTTTATGTACCCTAAGGAGCATCAGCAGTCCAAGTATGATAATATGTGGCAACTGACATTAGTCTTAATCTCAAGGATTAAAAAAAGGAGTTTAGGAATATGGTAACATGGAGTATGGCCTATCTAAAAGAGGCATCTGCTACTTGGTTCAAGCAGATTATTTCCACACAGGAATGTATGGGTTATCAGTGTTTTCTATTTTTCAAAAGAAGCCAAATATTCAGACTTGTATGTGAATTCTCTTGATTTTTTTCAGTGTTGGCTCAAACTAATGCTTTTGTGACTTTACAAGACAGTATGGCATCTTTTTTTTTTTTTTCCCCAGGAGACATCAACATTCATTCTATCTCCACTGACTCATTGGTGGGAACAAAAAGTCCACATGCTAATACAAGTAGCCAAGGGGGAAGAATCCAGGAAGTGGGGAGGAGCAGGGGAGACATTCTGTAGCCCATAAGGATAATCAGTACTGATGCTTTATTTTCCATATGTGTATGTGTGTGTGTGTGTGTGTGTGTGTGTGTGTGTGTGTGTTTTCTACCAAACTGAGTACTTAAGATATAAAAAATATATATGATAGAGAAAAACTTACCTATTTTTTAAGAAAGAATTTTTATGAACAGAAGATGAAGAGAAATATTGGGATGTATCTAGTAAGATCTGCTTTTTTAAACAATTGATATTAGTTACTAGCAAAATAGAGAGAAATGCATTGTGTGACAAACAATAAATTTAAGATACTGCTTACCTGGGATAGAATCCAATGTGGGAGCTATCAAAAGGCTTTAATTATTTTGTTGGTGTTTTATTTTTCACCACAGGTGGTGGCTATATGAAGAGTCATTATAAGTTATTATACATTTTTATAACAACTGTTCCATGAGTACCTTTTAAAAGAATAAATGTCAGGCCTTTGTCAAACCTGTGAACATTGGTTTTTCTGACAAACAATTGTATTTTCGTTTCAAGGCCAAGAAGGCGAAAGGCTCTTCGACTTTTCTTCTGGCACTAATCATCTCTCAGCCTCTGACAGAAAGTGACAAGAGTCTGTGAGTAAAAAGCACAATGCAGGTTGGCAGCAACATTGAGGGGTTACCAGAAATGTGCTGGCTAATAGCACGGCCATGACTCCAGCAATTGGACCCTAGATTTCTGCTTGCTCCCTGAACCCAGCCAGGAATGTTTATATAATGACAGCACTTAGGAGTCTGCAGTGCTATCTACAGGGAAGTAATTAAGAGGGATCAGTAACTTCTGAGTAATACTAGGTACACACTAGACATATCATCATCAGCATCATCTTAGTAATTAACATTCACATAACATTTAACAGTACACAAAAAGAGCTCACGGACATCAATTATCTTATATCTCCCTCCCAATAACAGAGGAAAAGCAGTTTTATGTTCACTGTGAACCAGACAATACTGAAGACCAGAGTGATTTTTCCCAAGGTGAATGAGCTATTAAGGTCAGAGTACTGACCTCAAACTCCAGTTTTCTGATTCAAAACATTTCCTCTTTCTTCATGTGCCCTGGGATCAGCTCAAGAGTTCATCTAGCCCAACTTCTAATACTGAGTTGGCATTTGATAAGGGTTTCCAAGGTTCCAACCCTCAAAAATTTAAGAATTAACTAATTAACTAAACATTTCTAATCCCCACAAATAAGTTGGTAGGGACAAACAGCTATGACTTTAACAAAACTTTCAGGACAATCATAGACAGGTGACTTACCTTCTCTAATATCATAACCAAGTCCACTGACATGACTTGAACTACGGGTTTAGCCATGCCTCAGACTTGATAACCAATCCTCTTTTTAACCAAAGGTAATTTTAAAAAAAAAAAAAACTCATGTGAGAATAATATCTCAGTCTGACTGTTAGTTCCATCTGATATAGTATCTTGTAACTGTGCTTTTACCTATATTAAAAAAAAAAAACAAAACTCACATAGGCTTTTTTTTTTCAAGTAACTTTCAGCAGCATTTCTTAATTAAATGGTTTGTACTCACTGTTCCCATCTTCACAGTTATACCATTAATCTGAATACCCAAATGTTCACAAGTCTTGTATCCAGACTACTTTGGACAACCAGCAAGAATAAGGTGTGCAGTGGAATCAGGGGTGAGTTTTAAATATGTTTCAATATGTTTTCTACTTTTTCTATGTATTGCTTAAGTTTTTTAATGCTTCTGAAAATCTAACTAATGAAAACTTAAACAAATAGGGATTTATTTTTCTCATATGACAGGTAGCCTAGAGGTAAATGTTTATCTGGATTGATATTAGTTTTTCGGTTCAATGATGCCAGGGACCTTAGCTCTGTTTTTCTTCTTATCATCCAAAGTATTGGATTTCATCCTCATGCCTACAGCCTCATGGTAGCAAAATGGTTGCTAAAGCTCTGGACTCAAAAAGAATGGAAATTGGATCAAAGGAGAGGAGAATAGAGCCAGCAGCATATGTCCCTTTTATTGTTTTATTATCAAGAAAATAAAATTTCCAAAGAAAATCCATCAGCAGATTTCATCTTAGATCTCATTGGTTAGGCCCAGATCAGATGGTTACCCCAAGCTACAAAAAGAGTAGGAAAGGAAGGTGTCATAATTGACTTATTGATCATATTGCATCATCTGGCACTGGATATAAAGAAAGTCAGGCTTTTGTAGTAAAGAAGAAACAAGGAATAGATTTAGGGCAGACAACTAATGGTGTTTGCCTTAAATATCCATCTGAAACCATATTTTCTTCATTTCTTCAGCAAACAGGTGAGGTAGAAATCTAATAAATTCTTACAAATAAGAGAAATAGAGAAGCATAGTAAATTATGAATACCAGTTTCTTACTGTTCTTTCCTGTCTGTGGCATAATTAATTTTAGTTACAATCAACAGTATAACTTCTAATTGAGGGAGGTTCATGAAATATGAAAACCTTAGACTCGAATATGGGATCTCTCTCTCTCCCCCCCCTACTTTTTCTCCTCTTCCTCCTTCGGAAAATTAATTCATTTCTTTCTTCCCAGCATGATTTCTATGGGCCACTTTTAAGTCTAGTGCACCCTAATTAAGAGAGAAACTGATGACCATTTTACACACAAAAATATCTTGGTCAAAGATAGAGATCCAGGGGGCTGGGGTTGTGGCTCAGTAGTAGAGTGCTTGCCTAGCATGTGTGAGGCACTGGGTTCGAGTCTCAGCACTGCATATAAATAAGTGAATAAAATGAAGGTCCATCAACAACTAAAAAATATTTTTAAAAAGATAGAAATCCAGTTTATTCAAGAGCTACAAATTCTTTTTATTAATGACAAAAAGATGAATGTTTCTTTCTCTTGGCAACATTTTTCTCGTAAGTAGATGACTATGAACTGGGTATAGTCTTACAACCAAATGCTCCAACCATCATTGGACACTTTGAACAGGTTTGAAATGCCTGGAGTTCTAAAACCGAAAGAAAAACCCAAGCCTATTTCAACTTTTCAAAAGCTTCTTGACACTTCAGGTGACAGATATCTTTATCAGGTTTTTTATTCTAAGCAAACTCAAAGGACAGACCAGCTACAATACCAAAGCAAGGGTATATCTTACTTTGCATTAACTCTCTTATCTGAAAATGGTGATTTGGCCTTTTAAGTTGTTTGCTTGCTTAGATATAATAATTTCTCAGTATTTCTTAGTTTCCACTCTGTTCAATAAAGGAATTAAACGTACTTTTCAAGTGTAATCTTATATGTTTAACCTCTGAAAATTCAAATTTTAATTTGCTAAGCTTCATTATAGAGCCCAATAATTTAACATTCAACAGACATTTGAATACAGATACTATAATAAAAAGTGAAGATAAAGTGAAGATAAAGCAGTGAATAAGATAATGGTACTTGTTCATACTGTGTGGAGATCCAGTTTATTAGCTATTTTAGATATCTAAAAATATCCAAATATTTTTATCCAGAGGTTTCCTGGAGAAATTTATAACTAAGCTAAGACTTTGTGTTGCTGAAGAAAAGTAATGCCAGCTGCTACAACAAGCAAACTCTGATTTCTTAACAGCTCAACACAATGATGGTTCATTTCTTGCTCAGATTATAGTCAAATGAAAGCTCCAATCATGTTTGTTTTAGGGTTTTGTCCTTCTTTAAACCTTCTGAATTCTTTCCAGTCAGATAGAGAAAAATTTGGTTTGTGACAAGTTTTTTGTGGGCTAACCTGAAAGTTGCATATCACTTCCACTCACATTTGATTTAGTCATATGGTCACTGGGTGACTTGGTAATGTAGTCTAGCCATGTGCCAGGATGAAGAGGAAAAGATGAATACAAGGAGTGTCTGCCCAAACCCCAAAAGTGAATAGAAATTAATCATGAAAGTTAAAGGAGGAGAGAAGTAGGAAGGCAACAGGCAGAGAGAACATAAAATAGAAGGACCAGAGGTGAGAGAGCATGGCACTTGGGAGCTGAAGTTGTCTAGTGGGGTTGGAATAGGGAATTCATGATGGTAAAGCAAATGATTAGTACAACATGAACATCTTTGTAGACCATTTTAAGGAATGTTGGCTTTATATCAAGAAACTAGGGTGTCATTAAAGATTTTAAAAGGGAAATGAAATGATCAGGTAAGTATTTAGAAAAAATAATAACCACTGTGTTGTGAAGAAGAAATAAAGGAGAGCAAGACTAGAAGCCAGTTAAGAAGGTTTAAATAATATAGGTTATAGGCCAGGAACTAGAGTAATGTCACAGCAAGGCATGGGTGGAAGATTAATATTGATCTGGAAGAAATTTAAGAAACCATTGAAATAATATAATTTCTGATTAGATGTGGGTAGCATGTGCCATCAAACTATATGTTTCAAATGTTTGTCTTTTTTTAAACTAGGTATACTTCCTTGTTCACCTAAGTAAACTAGAGCAACACTCCTAGTTCACATATCTACTCATGTATCAATTTTTGGAATAAGGTTAAGGTGTTCCCAACCCAAAGAGCAAGATGTCACGGTAATATATTCCATTTGGAATTCTAAATGCACTTTGGGACTTGGACTTTTTGTCCAAGGCCATTTGCCAGAAATCATTATATAAGTCAATAACTGAAATGAATTAGGAAATTCCCAATTGACTCTGGGCATCTGATATTGCATTTTTACCATTTCACAGACTCCTAAAAATTATAGAATTGCCCAAGCTAAAACAAGTTTCTCTGCCTCATCACAGATCAGGTTATGTCTTGGTTTGGAGGGATTGTTTAAATTTCTGTCTGGCTGAAGAAGTGAGGAACATCTTCAACAGACAAGGAGCAAGAGGTGCCAATAACCTTGCTGCGCAACGGCCTTGCCATCATATTTCTGGACATATTTGTTTGGCTGAATCCCAGATTGTGTCCAGGGACCTACCACCTGAAGACATTCTGTTTGTGTAATATCAAATCACAAGGATGATATTTGCCAAGACACACACTGTTGTCCACCTGGCCAGCTCTGACCATTTTAGGAATTGAGAATAGCAGTCAGATGGTTCTGGCTGACATTGTGGAAATTAGGCCATACCCACAAGCTCATCATTAAAAGTAGTTGCCTGTTGGATTCAGAAACTCCATGGTGTGTGCCCTTACCCTGATCCTGATCAGCCATCGTGAGTGACTGATGGCCCTGTTTCTTTATTCTTCTCTCCTGCAGACATAACTAGTACCTTTCTACTTCCTTATGAATCCCACTGACTTTCTATGCACCACAGCCCTTCTGGTGCCACACTCTGACCTTTCAACCTGTCTGAACTGGGCATCTGGCTTTTTACCAGGAGGGAAGTTTGTACTTCTTCCAGGTACTCATCCTATCCTAGAGCTTCTCCCAACTTCTGGAGAGCCTTTGCCGTATAATTGCTGCGCCAGCTCACCTGTAGCCACTATTTTTTTTCTTTTTTAATACATTTTTAGTTGTAGATGAGCACAATATCTTTATTTTACTTATTTATTTTTATGTGATGCTGAGAATTGAACCCAGTGCTTCAATCCCAGCCCTAGCCACTACTTTTGTATTGTGCGACTGGAATTGCCCATTGGATCCCATCTGTGCCTCCAGCTGTCAGACCACTTGCTTTCTAATCCTATAAAATGGGACTGTAGGACCAACTTTATATATTTATCTTTTTTAAATTTGGAATTTAAGAAATTTGCAGCAGCAGGAGTAGACTATTAACAACTCTTCATGTTTCTTAGTGAGAGTCTTTCACTTATGTTCTTTGGTTCTTAGAATTAGAAACCTATTTTGAGTCTTCAAATATATTTTGAGGTGATTTCATCCAAGTCATTTGGTTGACAAATTCCTGACAAAACTGCACTTTTTGATACAGATGCAATAATGGCTAAATATCATGGTTTTAAAATATGGCATATTCAGCTCTACAGTTAAACTCAGAAGGTACTACTTTGAGCGGCTTCCCCACCCGCCTCCACCCCTGTTTTCCTGAGCACAGTGATTCTCAACAGCTATTGATATTCTTGAAGAAGATTTTTTTTTTAATTTCAAAGGAAATTTGCAGTCTATCAAGTTTTACTATTATAATGTTTTAATGTCACTTTTTCCTTCTTTGTATTTCCCCCTTTGGTTCTTTTTTAAATAGAAGAAACTTTTTAAAAACAGTTTCTTAATAAATTATTCTTTGTAATTTACAGCTTTCAGATTTTTTATAATTTCCATTTCTCCAAAGATCTTTTTGTGGATTTCAACTTCATTATGACATTTAGGTAATGGAATGGAAAGTCTTTTGAAGGAAAAAGAATATATGCACATGATCTCCCAAACTGCTTTCAAGTCTCTTACATTAATATTCAGTAGAGCAGATATCTTTCATTCTCTCTTTGTTGCAGAAAAACATATACTTCACAACTAACTCAGTCAGCTGAGTGTGTCCTGTTTTGTTTCAGGATGTCTCCCCCCACGAAATTATTGGACAGTTTTTAAACTTTTGGTTAATAACTAATATTCATACATTGAATGTGTTTTTTGACAGTTTGCTTATTCCTAGATGTTTACCCATTCACCGACAAGTACTGTAAAATATAAAGCTTCACTAATTCTTCCTTTCAAGATCCCACTATTTATTTATATTCTGAATCCTAAATAAGGCTTTCTTAAAAATAAGATAAGTTGGGAAAATGAAATGTTGGGCTTAAGAATTTCTAATACCTTAGTTAATGGCTACCACTTACTGAACACCTAACGGGTACAATGAATTATATTAAGTGTATTTACTGCTATTATTTTAAATCCTTACAGTAAGAAGAATGTCTTATAATTACCACTTTGTAGATAACAGAAAGATAAAGCCCAGAAATGTTAAGGGATTTGTCTAAGGTCACACAGCTAGGAAATGGCAGAACCAGAACTTGCAGTCAAGTCTGATCCCAACACCCATGCAAACTCCAGTATCTCATGCTGCATCTATACATGTTAATTCTGTGGTTTGGAGTGGTGACAGAATGATTAATTGGAGTAGACCAGATCAAAATCGAAACATCAGGGCACATACAGGAACCTTTTATTCTAAGGTGTATTTCTTTTCCATTGCTGCCAGTAACAAATGATCACACATCTAGTGGCTTAAAACAATTCAAAGTCATTATAATTCTATAGATCAGAAGTCTAACATGGTTCTCACTGGACCAAAATGAAGATGTCAGCAGGTTAAGTTAAAGGTCTAAGTGCTGTTTTGTCCCCTGGAACTGGGATCTGAAAGTCCACTGAATCCCTAAGATCATTTAGATAAGTAAAATACCCATGATCCCAGGGAAACATGCAGTAAGATGCAACTTCTTAAAAGCATAAGTGAATTTTTTGTCTTGCTATTTGATTTCAAGTTTAAATCTTATTTTATGCTCTGCTTATAAAAGTGATGTGTGATTACAGTTGAAAAAGGTCAAGATATCCACATATAAGTGTTTCAGAAATTTTGCTATATCTTTCAGAAATTTTTCCTACTTAATATACAAATAGAAAATAAATGTCTTTTATAAGTTGGGATTACACTAAACTGATAAATCTGTTTCACTCTAAGCGAAAAAAAAAAAAAGTCAGCATGGCTGTGTTGCTTTCTGAAGGCTCTAGAGAAGAATCTGACTTCTTGCCTTTTCCACTGAAGAGACCGCCTGCCCTCCTTGGCTGGCAGCCTCCTTTTCCCACCTTCAAAGCCAACAACATAGTATTGCTTTGACACTGCTTCCGTTATCACATGTCTTCATCTGATTGTCTTTTTTTCACCTCCTTCTTCTACTAGTAAAGGCTCTGTGATTACATTAGGCCCATCTGAATAACCCAGAATAATCTTCCTACTTAAAGACAGCCCAATTAGCAATCTTCATTCCATCTGTAATCTTAATACCTCTTTGCCATGGAACCTAGTGTGTTCACAGATTCTGGGGATAGGAGTTGATTATCTTTGTGGGGCCATTATTCTGCCTACCACATACAGCTAGGCACAAGGACACATGAATCCCAAGTTAAGAATAGACCTCAGCCATTAGTGTCCTAAGAAAAGGGCAGGAGGATCATGAGTACAATCAGGTAAGGTCCAAATCAAAACCAAAATGTTTATCAAAGGATTGGTAGAATAAGCAACCAAAGGTGAGCCATGTGCATGCCACTAACAGGAATCAAATGGGACAGCATTAGGAAATTATGACAAGAATTAGTTAAAAAAAAAACCATATATATATATATATATATATATATATATATATATATATATATATATATATATATATATAGTTCAAGTCCTAACCTCCAGTATCCCAGATATAACCTTATTTATAGTGTCCCTAAAGATTAGGTGATTAGTTAAGATGAGGTCATAATAGAATGAGCCCCTAATTCAATATGACTACTGTCTGAATAAAAAGAATGCCATATGTAGAGACAGGGACTCTGCAGAACACCATGTGACTGTGAAGACAGAGATCAGGGTGATGCTTTCATAAGCCAAAGAATGCCAAAAATCCCCAGCAAGCTCTGGAAGTTAGGAGAGAAGCCTGGAACAAATTCTGCTTCCCAGCCCTCAGAGGAACCAAGCCTGGTGACACCTTGATCTCAAGCTTCCAATCTCCAGACTTGTGAGATGATTAAAGTCTGGTTTTCAAGCTATCCAGTTTATGATATTCTGTTAGAGCAGCCCTGAAAAACTCATAACATAAACTTGAAAAGCATGAGATCTGGAGAAATTGGCAAGAAGCTCAGATAATGGTCTAATTAGCATATAGAAAATGAACCCTACTAGGAACAGATGGGACAAGAGGATTACAGAGGGGTCGATAACAAGTTGACTTGATCCCAAGTCAACAAAAGATAGACTATTCCAAGACCCTGGGAGGAAGAAACCCTAGGTTTGGGAAGAAAGAGCTACCTGGTGTTCTGGGAATTCAGGGACAGGAAGCCAATCAGATGTACTGTCATTGAGCAACACAGTCTTATGACAAATGCATTCTTCTTACAAGGGCTTAGTCAATATATTTATTGATTCTAGGTGGTTGCCTTGCCTACAAATGAAGGACATGGAAAGGTTTTTGTGTATTCAATTGTTTTAAATATTTGGTTACTCAAGGAAGTTAATTGGCTGCCACTTTCTGTTCCCTTTGCTGAAGCAGCAACAGGCCAACATCTGGTGGGAGAAGAGTGAGAAAAGCAACCTTTCTTTCTTTTTGTATGGTTTCTCTTTTATGTCCTTGAAGCATTTCTTTAAAAAGTAAACTGCAATACATTTGTTATCTATAAAAATGTACTTGGTCATCCTGGTAGCCCTGGAATTATGTTTTGTTGGACAGCATAAATAAATTCTTTTCTCCCCACATTAGCATTACATTCCTTCTTAGAATTATACATGCAAGAAATTGCTTTCACTGTTTTTGCTGGAAAGGAAACAAAGAAAAATATAGGTAATTGGTTAGTTTGCATATAAATGCCAACCTACAGCATATACCAATGTACTGATGGGGTCCCACAGAGTTAAATGTAAACAAATTTTTAGTTCTACAAGCTTCACTTCAATGTCAAGGTCAAGCATGTGGTTACACAATTACACCAGTTAAGTGAGACTTTAATGACAATCTATACAGGTTAGGAAAATATGCTAATGTTGAAATATAGTTTAGTATTCCCATTTGTATACAACTGAACTCTCATATGTCCGTGATAATCTTTCAATTCTTTTATAGATCAGGAAAATTCATATATATTTATCTTTAAATCAGTTTCTCCCTGGCCCTCTCCCTCTTTAGAGAATTAGGGCAATATACTTCTTTATTCTGGTCTCTAAGGGGGCAGATATTTGTTATACCCATTAGGTACCCCCAGGCTTCAAAGCCTAATCAGAAGAACTAAAAAACTTCCCAACTTTTAAATTAGAAGTCTACAAGCAAATAAATCCTTTAGCTCTTTCTTCTCAGCTTGAAAAAATGGTAGGGTATCCTGGAATTCGTTTTTACATTTATATTTGAGAATCATACTGTGTTGTCTGTCAATAGACACTGTGCAGAGTTTTACATAAAAAATATTCCTTTGAATTTGGGGAGTGTAAAGACCAGACAGCAATAGAGGAAAACTTCATTTTAAACATTTATTAATCTTTTAAGTAATTGTAGTTTACATACATATGTACGTATATATGTATATGTATGTAATACATATATATATTTAAATCATGTATTTATAAAATAATTATTTCTTAATTTTTTCCTCCCTGTTTTATTTCTTTTACAAATCCCATAATCTTCTTTGGCCATCTTCTTTTCAGAGAGAGTCATATTCTCTCTGTCTCTCTCTGTCTCTCTCTCTCTTTCTCAAGGGAAATAAAAACCAAAAGTAAAATATTACAGTTTTCTAACATCCTCTGCATTCTAGGGGATGTCTAGGTAGGAAGAGCCATCTATTCACACCACCCCAGCTGCTTCCTTCAGGTTCTCCTTTCCTTGACACCACTGTTGTGAATCCTCAGAGGTCTGCAGGTAAAACTCCAACCCAAACAAGAACAAAATCCCTTTCTTTGGTTCCTTTTAGTGTGGCTTAGGCAGAATATAACTTTCAATACAACTCTATTAAATAGGAAGAGGAGAAAGGGAAATAAAGAGAGTACACAAACATAAACACAATGCAGTTTACAAAAGCACAGGTTTCTGACTCTTGTGGAAAACTTGCCCTCTGTCCTGTCTGCATCTGCTCTCTGAAGACATGCACTCTGCCTCACAGTCCTGTCTTACTCCCCATCAAGAGTTCCTTTAAATGCTCGGTAGCTAGACGAAAAGTAGAGTAGGTGACTTCTGCTTTTAATGGTTCATAGTTCTGCATTCTAGTCTGAATAATGTTTCTCTTCACAGATGATATGGTTTGAGTGTGTCCACCAAGGATTTGTATGTTTGAAATTTAGATTGAAAATCTGACTATGGTATTTAAAGGTGGAGCCTGTGGGGAATGATTAGGATTAGAAAAGGTGTGGATCTCATGATTGAATCTTGGTGGATTTAGAAGAAGGAGAGAAAGAAGACATACATGTGTGCACACACACTCCCTGTGTCTTGTCACGCGTTGCCCTGTGCTGCCCTAGGACTCTGCCAGAAAAATAAGCCATTAACACATGTGGCCTCTTGACCTCAGACCTCCAGAGGCTTGAGCCAAAATAAACCTATTTTCTTTACAAAATTAATAGCAACAAAAAATGAACTAATACAACAGGTAATTTATTTCTTTAATAATTGACTTTTAGACAAGACCCCTAAAACCACATAACAAATGTGGCTAAATATATATACCATTTAGCACATACCACATACCATGTGGCTAAATATATAATGATAGCTTGCATAACCATATCTTAGAGTCATCATGTAAATTTGGAGTTTAGAACAAATTACCTTCAACAACAGGAGATTTGTTCCTTACACTATTCTTTGTTACCATATGGGGCAATAAAGAGAATTCTGAGTTTGGAATTAGGAGACCCAATTTGAATTTGAAATTCATCATTTACTAGTTGTTTCACTCCAAGTGTGAGGTGTAAGTTCATTTAAGTTCACCATACTCATCCGGAAAATGGGTATAACATCATCTCTACCTGCTTCATCATAACATTCTGCACAAAAATGATATATCAAAAGTTTCATAATTATATACTTTCTAAAATTCAAACTATTCATATTATTGTTGTATCACCTTAAATAAAATATTCCTTGAGGAATAAAAAAATAAATCAGTAAATAAACATACAAAGAAGCAAAATAAAGCTAAGTTTATGGCATCCCTGAAAGAAACAACCATTTAACAATCAAGAAAGTAAGAGTAATTATAGAAATAATTTAAAAGACAATTGAAAACATTATAGAAGTCTCATAAAAATATCAAATGGAAAATTTATCTTAACACACAGCAAAAGTTCTTAAACTTTCTTCCTCAATCTCTCTTTATGTACCTTTCATTGCCTCAGTTCTATGTCCAAACTCCTCTCAAAACTCAAAACATATCTCTCCACCAAACCAGCCCACTCTGACTTGTATGCCCCATTTCTTTCCCCCATTGGACCTATTATTTTATCCTTGTATATCCCACTTCTCTGTTACTGTAGAATAAGCCCTTCTTTCTGGGTCCCTTTCATTTCATTTCACCTTTCACATTGATTTTTTATAAAACAGACCCATAAACTCAACTGACACACACATAATTCTCCTTCCAAATCAAGGAAAAGAAGCCCTGGATACTTGTGAGTTATTGTGTGTGTATCACAATAAATATTATGTTTATTGCCATCACATATTTCTAAATTTAAAGGAAAGCTCATATGTTCTAGAGTCTCCTTCAAAGCACTGTTTATGGGTGAAGAGTCATGGGGTTCTCCATTAGTCCATGGGCACCATTTCATCCCCTTTTGTTATTTATTCTGACCAACTGATCATTGATTCATCAAAACTTTTGGATAACTGCTGCTTTGTTTTAGATCATTGGTTTGCACTATATTTATCAACTATGTCCACAAATCAGATCACAAATACATGGCACACTTGCTGTCACTTCTCCCTCTCATGTTCATGGTAAGTATCACTAGTAGATTACTACATTTTTTCCTCCCACTGATCCTAGATTAGAATTGTCAATGTAGTACTGCAGATCAGTTGTTCTCAAACTTTGTTTTATATCAGAATCATCTGGAGGACTTACTAAAATAATTACCTCAGAGTTTCTGATGTATTTGCGATAGAGTAAGGACCACAAATTTGCATTTCTAACATGTACCTAAGTGCGACTGGTGCTTGGGGGTCCTCATTCTGAGAAACACTATTCTGGTCAAATACTACCAAAACCAAATCTGGTTGGTCCATAACATGGAACCTATTTGTTAGCTCTTGTTAGAAAACCTTATTTCCATGAGCTTGCAGAATATAGGTAATATTCATTTAGAGCAGGTGTTATTTGCAAGAGATGTATAAAGTATTTCCTTCCATTGATTCAGGAAACTTCTGGTTTCTTCTTCTAAAATACTTCTACTCAATATGATGTATCCTCTATCACAAATCCTTGTATTTGGACTTAATTTCAGCTTTTGTACCATGGCTTCAGATTTACTGCTATAAACTATCAAGTTGATTTCTAATCCCACCTTTGATCAGAGGAAAGCAAATAAAGAGGCTCATGGTGACCTTAGAAGATAATTTCAACAAGGATCATGAGGCTTTCTGACAGGGAGAAAATGGTACAAATGGGACCTAAATTGACTAAGAAAAGTTTTGCTGGACTTTTCTTGATTCTGTGCTATCAAGCATTCGATGCAGGAAACAAACTAAAGGGTTAAAACTTAAGAAACAAAATGTATCTTTTTAGTTACTAAATTTAGTGCTGAATTAAATGTATTTCTTAATAAAAAAATGTATGGTAAATGTTATGATTTGACTATTTGGTTTCCCCCCAAAGCTCCTGTTAACATAGAAATGTTTAGAGGTGAAATTATTATATTATGAAAGCTATAATCTAATCAGCACATAAATCCATTTGATGAATTAATAATTTGAAAGGACTATTATACTGAGTGGTAATAGTAGGCAGTTGGGGTGTGATTGGAGGAAGTTAGGTCACTGGAAACATGTCTTTGGTGACTTACATGTTTTTTCCTGGCTCCTTGCACTGTTTCTGCTTCCTGGCTACCATGAGATAAACAGCTTTCCTCTGCCGTGCCACTCTGCCATGATGCTATGCCTCACCTCGGGCCAGAGCTATAGAATCAACCAACCATGAATTGAGGCCTCTAAAACCTTGAGCCCAACATGAACGTTTCCTTCTCTAAGTTGTTCTTGTCAAGTCTTTGGGTCAAAAAGCTGACTAACACATTGATCACATAATTCATTGTTTTTTGAGTTTTATTAATAAGACATTGCTTTGGCTATCTTGGGTAATTCACTCACAAAGAATGTGACACTTGTTCTCACAATGCTTCTGATTGGTCCAGTTTCATGGTTTTCCACATTTTATTTTTCAGTAAAATCCTTTACTCAACAAAATCTTACAATAGAAGACCGAATCAGTCACAGTGCTGCATGGAAAATTCAATCCCAGATGGAAAACTCAAAAGAGGATGAGCAAAAAAATTGTAATGAGAGGACTATTCACAGAGGTCTGTGTAGGGTAAAGGGAAACTACCAAAGGAAGGGGAATGTTTCAAAGGCTGGCAATGGCATTGCCATGCCTAGGCCTGAAGGGAAAAGAGAGGGGACAAAGCATTATCAGAACTTGGCAAGAACTTTAACTCTAGGAGAGGGCCACCAGATAAGAGGCTGTGGATTTCGGTAGAGGAAGGTACCCATCTCCACATCACATTCTTTTTTTTTTTTTTGGTACTGGAGATTGAACTCAGGGGCACTCGACCACTGAGCCACATCTCCAGCCCTATTTTGTGTTTTATGTAGAGACAGGGTCTCACTGAGTTGCTTAGTGCCTCGCCATTGCTGAGGCTGGCTTTGAACTTGCAATTCTCCTGTCTCAGCCTCCCTAAGTGCTGGGATTACAGGCTTGTGCCACTGCGCCCGGCTTCCACATCACATTCTTGAAAGGAAAAAGTCAGGGCGATTAACACCCCTGTTTCTTTCTCCTCTTGTCCTCCAATCTCCTGCTACTTATCCCATTGATTGAAGCCAGTGGAATACTAGAGGACAAGCAAACCACAGAATTCATCCTCCTGTGGATAAAAAGCAAGATGGAGAAGGGCAGAGAAAAAAATTAACAGGCCAACAAATAATATCCAACACAAAAACAAATATGCAAAACTTATAAAGCATAATTTCTCCTGTTGCATTGGATGGAGTGGTTCAGAACCTGCCAGCTTGCTTCTCTCTACACTCATTCACTTAAGCCACAGCAATTTCTGTACTTTGCAAATCACCATTTTGCAAAAACACGTATAGATGTACAGAAAATAGCCTGGATTTTTCAAAGCACAATGTGAGAGGCACTAGACATATCCCTTGGAGGGTCAGGGTCTCAGGCTCTGGAAAAAATAATTTAATTGCACATGCGATCACACTGAGGGGCCCTGAGTCTGGATACCCGAGGGCTAAACAAAATGTCTGTAGGATATGCAGTATAGTTTTCCCCTGGACAGGCATTGGGCTTTTAGGCTAAGGGGTTTCTCTGAATAGCCTCATCCGGAACTCTCCCCGAGGGGTTCACAATTAAGTTTTATGTGTACATCAGATTTGAAAAAGGAATTTATATCCAAAGATATTGAAATATGTAGTTGTTGACAAGGGTAACTAAAGAGATAGGAAGGAGAGAAGGATAAAGATATAAGGTATTTGGGGTAGATAGTCAAGAAAGCTTATTAATCAGAAAATTAGCCATAAAGAATGAGTCCATCACTAACAAAATGTGAAATCTAATGCTGTCACTGGCAAGCAAGAAGCAGTACCCTCCAAATGTGCTCTGAAGTCTGAATCACAGCCTGGCCTCCTCCGCAGGGGCTGCTGCAGGTCCGTCAGTCATTGGGCAGAGCCGCTGAGCACACCCTCTGCTGCTATGCAGAGAGGTCTGACTAGGGAAGCCAACACCGGGATGGGGATGGGCAGGGATGGAGAGGCGCCAGCACACAGGAGCCAGACATCCAATATTCTGTCACTGGAGCTGCTACTTAAATTTCTTGGTTCACTGGAGAGAGGGAATTTTTTGAGGGGTGGGAGGAAACGTTGTTTTATTTTCAGCAGATAGACTGGCCTTCAGAAGGAACAAATATAAACTGAACAGAGAAGCGAAAGGCACAGCTATTCTTTGCTTTCTTTAGAGGTCTCTGGATCTCTTATTTTATTATGTGTTCTTGCAGCTGTGTAGCCAGAAGAGCACAGGTTTCCTCTGTGCCAGCCAGAGAACAAGATGGAATGAGGCGCAGCCTATTCCTACTGTCTCCTCTCCATGTTACCACCCTGGCCCTGTGCCCACCTTTGTGGCTTGCCTCTCCTCTAGGTTGGCAAGATTTACATTAATAGTATGAAACCTTTGTTACACATGAAATAGAATTAAATCATTTTATACAGATTACCATATTTAACTCTAAAAGCAATAGGAAGAGGTAGATACTATTCATATGTTCATTCCAATGGGAAATAAAGAGTTGGAGAGGTCAAGAAACCCAGTAAAGGAACAGCAGGCTGAAGTTGGATACCCCGGAGGCCGCCCTGTACACTTAAATACTAGACCATCCTATCTTGTCTATATATAGTTAGTACCTTGCTTTATTGCTTTGTTTCCTCTATCCTCTGAGCCACTGGGCCTCCATATTTTTAACCCTAAACTGGTCATTTCATCTTTAATTTCCAATTATTTTCTCTGTTGAAGATGCTAAAAAGGCTTTCCCCAGGTTTCCCCTTGCTTGGTTTGTTGTCCTCCTAGTAAAAGCCAGTCAGAAGCCTTCTCATGGGGAGGCCAGTCCTGGTCAGTGAGGAGGAAGCACCCAGACCTCTCCCACAGAGGGCCATACCTCCTCAGTTTACAACCCCACTTCAACATTTTATATCAAATGCAGAACCTTGCCTAGAGATGTAGTTCCAATGAATGCATAAAGCCTCCCAAACCTTGCACATCTTTTTCTAAACACAAACACAGCTTCTCAAAATAAACTCTAGTCAGGCTACCCAGCTTCACCTCCAGCCACTCTTCCATTCCATGCTCACAATGCTCCAAGTCCCTGGACAACTGATTGGTGGCATATTGGACAATTTCTGCATTATGCATTTCATGTTCTTAGTTAGCCAGTGTTTAAGCAAATTTCATAGTACTTTAAAGTTAGAGATGATTCCACATTATTCTTTTCTACCATTTATTACTTGTATACATAATTTAATTGCATTGTAAGTTAAATAGGATGCAGGACTATCTTGGTACCTAACGTATTGTTTCTGATTAGTTCCATAAATATTTGTTCAGCACCGATCATATGTCAGGCACTCTTGACATTTATTACATAAAGATGAAAAGCAAAGTCTGATTTTCAGAAGGGAAAGAAGACAGGCATGTAAACAAATAACTGCAATACGATGTGACAAGTGCAGGAATGGAAATCTGTATGCAATACTCTTTGAATGCAAGACAGATTAATTTCACCTAAGGTAGTCAGGAGAAACATCAGGGAGAAGAGTTGATACTGTAGCTGGAAACTTGATAAGAGGAAGAATAAAATTTCAGGCACAGAGCAGCAAAAACAAAGGGAAAAGTCATAGACACCTGCCAGGACTTCAGGAAACCCTGAACCACTCTCTCCCTTTTCTCTCTCTGAGGATCTGCAACGAAGAGCTGAGCAGTCTTTTCTTTTGAACTGTCAAAATGCAAAGTATCTAATTATATCCCCTCTCTAGACAGCTACTGTTGAGTTCCGACTCCAGGGGGCTCCTATACACACCTGCCTGTCTGAAACAAACCACCTTCAAATTCCAAAGTAACTTCCCTCTGAAGGAGAGCCCTAAAGTGATTCCAAGGTGCTTTTATAGTACCCCTCTCTAGAGAAAATAAAAATAAACTTACTCTCTGGAAAGTTACCCTGTTACATATGATCATTTCCTTTCAGAACAGTGGTCCTCAGCCGCTACTATTAGATTAGATTTACTTCAGTTGACTTTAATGATCCCAATGCCCAGCCAATGCCTCAGATCAATTAAACCAGAATTTCTGAGAGCAAGACCCATGCAGCAGTATTTTTTTTTAATTCCCTAAATGATTTCAGTGTGAAGCCAAGGTTGAAAATCACTGATTCAGAATTTATGGTTTCCTCCTCTTAATATGGATGTTCATCATAATTCTCAAGCTTCTCTGACAAGATTCGGACTAGTTGGTTCAGAAATGAAATAGACAGACGCTGCTTGTATTTAGTTCCAACTTGAAATTTTCCTCTTCCTGTTTTGTTTCATCTCAGCCATATAGTCTCTGGTTTCTCTCAATCTTCCTCTCTCTGATGGGTACATTCCTTTCTCTCAGGCTATGGCCTCGGGAAGGAATTGGTTTTGGCCAAGTGGACCTAAGAGAAAGGCCTGTGGCTCACCCCACTTTTAATTCATTGCTTCTGTAGCTAAGGGGTTCTTTCAGCTTAAGTATTCAGAGTCCTGTGACTTCACTCAACTTGAGGTTATTCATTGGAGATAAATCTCTGCCTTTCCCTCTTTGTGTTTGCCATGGTCTCCAGCCTGGATCCATCAGCTATAATCAGAAGCAATGCATCCCTTTCCACTGCCTAACCCTCCAAGTGTGCTGCTGAGGGAGGGATTGAGGGGAATGGAAAGAGCTTGACCCAAGAAGAGAAGGGAAGAACTTCAGTTAAGTGGAATATGGACAAACAACCCTCACCCTGAAATATAAGGTCTAGTTTCTATTCCTCTTTTACCCTAATTTGAGGAGAGAGATTGTGTGAGAAGGCAGTGTGCCAGGAGACTGGGTAGAGCAAGAGAAAAGAAGAGCCAATTAGCCCACTAGGAAGTCAGCAGCAAAGTGGGGAAGGGAGGAACTCAGAGACCTGGTAATCACAGAGACTGTGGCAGGAAAATGAAGCTCAGACCAGGTGACAGTGCTGGTCCACTGAGTCAGAAAGAACTGATTTCTCATCAAATTAACCAGCTAACGCCTGTGGATGAAGCATCCCACACAAGTGTTGGCTCTAGCCAGGCTGCTCATTTGTCAGCACTGAAGTGACATCATGTAAATTCACAGGCAGATGCCAAACTCGATAAAAACTCATGATTCACTCAGAGTGTGTTGGGCATACACAGCTGACTGGATGACCTCTAAGTCCCCTTCTAGCTTTTTAATTCTAAGGTTTTGTGATCTCAGGTGACCACCACAAATCTGACATGTTCCAGAAAATACATTTGGGGAAATTTGCAAGAAGCTTTGTGTCCAGGTGCCCTTGTATTTTATGTAAAAACCAGGCTCACCATGCCAAGGGAAGGAAATTGCCTCTTGGCAACAGAGGAATGGCTGCTTCCATGTGTTCATTTTTCCTAAGCATTCTCTAAATGGTTTAAAAACACAGCTCCAGTGTCTCTCATCACTTCCTACCTAGGCAATGAGATTTTTGTCTGGCAGAGATCTTACTCTTCCTTCTTCCTGGTCACCCCTAAATAGTATTCCCTCAAGACCATACTATAGAAGCCATACCCTACTCCCTTTCCTACAAGCAATCTGTCCACCCTTCTGTAGCTTTCTAAGCTTCCTTGTTCAAAGGCACCATGGGGGTTTGGTTTTTATTTCTGATCCCTCCAGGTAGTATGCATTGTGCCAGTTCCTTCTGGACTGAGAACCAGAGTCAGCAGAGAACTCAGCGGAAATAGAGGCTCTGCAAAGATGGAAGCTGACCATGTGTTCCCCCTACATGTATAACAGGTCTCTGATCTCATGCTGAGGCAGCAGCTGCGGCTCCACACCCTATCCCCACCAGATCTTTGCCTCATTCTCTTTTTTAATCATTTATTCTGGCTGTTCTTCTTCCTGCCAACAACAACTCGCAATGATTTCACATACAATGCTCCTCTCATTATGATGCAGTATAAACAGTGAAATTACAATAAAAAACGACAAACAGAAAATACAGCTCACACAATTTGCTGACTGCATGTGAAAATCCAGGGCAAGACTTAAAATATTTTCTTTCTTGTCCTGAATTGGAAACATTAGTAGATTTTGAATTATGATCACTTGTTTTTGTTTTTTAAAGAATCATTTGCTACTTCTTGAATTTTCTTCTTATATTAAAATTTCTGTTACTAGGAGCCCAACTACTGTAGCAGGGTTCACTTGAGGATGTTTTCCTATGGCTTTATACTTTTAGAAGATGAATGACAAGAAAATAGACATTGTGGATATGATTTTTTAAAAAGAATAACTGAAAAGATATTCTGAAATCTGTAATGAATTGGTACAATCTTACAAACTACTTCCCTAGATATCATCTACAATAATACATGATAGATGGAAAGATCCATTTGTTCTACAAAATCCTCAATTTCTGAAGAAACATTACATTCTGTGGTTAAATCCAAGTCTTCAAATTAATTACAGTTGTGATGATCAACATTCCAAGCTCAAAATGGAAGCACATTAATTACTGGGCCATGCTTAGAGATAGAGTACGTCCCTCAGATGAGAAATTATAGTTAAATGTGAGAACTCAAAGAATCTGGGAACTTCTGAGCCAAAGAAAAAGAAATTTGCCCCATAAGGGGTCAGTTAGGTCTGTTCCTAAGAAACAGAATATGACCAGACCCCAGAGTGCACTTAGCCAAAAGGAGGCTGGAATCTGAGGGAGAAGGTAAAAAAGACATCTATAAATTTCCACCATAGCTTCAGACTAAAGTATACTTATTTTTATTAAATGTGGAAAATGACAAACCCCAAAATAGTGTGGCCTGGGAAGAGGGAGTGAGGAAGCAGGCAACACATTGATAACATTGATCCTTTCCCAATACATTCTTTCCCAGTGACAAGACAAACCCTGAAGAGAAGATATCCATCAAATTTAGAATGACAGTCTCTGATAAATCCTCTCCCAGATACTGACTGCAGACCCCAGGCCCTCCATCTGGCCCAGTAAAAACAGATCTCAAATTCCTGACTGCCCAAACTGACACGTTGGTTAATCAAATCACCTCTCAGTGTAACCTATATAAGCACACACTCCTTCTTTGGTCAATGGCTCATTTGCCACCAGGAAAATGGGTCCATCAGAGGCATGACTGTATTGCTGAATAAAGGCTCTATTGATCCATGAAGTGTGCATCCAGCTCAGTCCTTTTGTGCTATTTTAATATGAGATTTGAAACTCATATAAACTTTGCTCACTTTCCAAGAATTTGTAGAACTAAAAATATGTGCTATAAAGATTAGACAATTCTAAAAATCTTTATAGTCTTTCTTATTTTCCCATTCCATCGAATTGTAGAGGTACTTTCATTATCTTTTCTCAAAAATTTTCATTTTTCCCTCTTTGTATTGTTATTTAATTATGCCTATTGATTTTAGAATGTATCTCCTTGCCCTACTTAGTCTACTCTTAGGTGAGTACACTTACTAAAATGGAAAACAAGATTACTATGTAAAAATTTCATATATGTTTGAAAATTTTCCCTAATTTTAAATGAACAAGGAAAGTCAATTTCACAGAAGCTTTATGGTAAACATTTAGTGATCAGAGAAGATAGTAAAGGATTCTTTTTAAAATATATATTAGTTGTAGATGGACACAGTACCTTTATTTTATTTATTTTCTTTTATGTGATGCTGAGGATGGAAACCAGTGCCTCACATGTGTTAGGCAAGTGCTCCACCACTAAGCTACACCACCACCCTAGTAAAGGATTCTTAACATTGGAAATTGTTAACTTTTGCCAAATTAACAAAAGTGACAGGGTAAGAGGGAGAATGGTTGTCTATAATGAGGAACTGCTGAAAAACAAATATAAAACAGTTTTTTGCCAAAAGTCTAAACAGATTTATTTACAATGGGTGTAAGTGCACAGAAAAAGCAATGGTGGCCAGAGTACATTAGCATGGGATCCTAAAAATGAAAATTATTTTCTTTATTAAGATTAGAAGTATATTGCCAGGTGCAGTGACACACGCTTATAATCCCAGTGGCTTGGGAGGCTGAGGCAGGAGGATCACAAGTTCAGAGCCAGCCTTAGCAAAAGTGAGACACTAAGCAACTTAGTGAGACCATGTCTCTAAATAAAAAATACAAAATAGGGCTGGGGAACTGGCTCAGTGGTCAAGTGCACCTGAGTTCAATCCCCAATGCCGCCCCCCCCCCAAAAGATTAGAGATGTGCTAAAGAGAATTCTAAAGATAAATTATTTTAGTAAGTCTTTTTTTTTTTTTTATTATTTTATTTTTTTCCCAAAAGTTGCATTTTAATACATGTTGGCAAACATAACAGAAAAAAACAAATTATCAGAAGCTGTACACACTATTCACTGAAAACATTTGTTGAGGCAAATAGAAAAAAATTGTTTCAATCATAGTTTTTCTAACTTTGCACAAAATTATAAGCAGATTACATTCTTCATATTAAACATCTTTATATGCACTTTCAATGAACAGTATATATATATATATTTTTTTATATATATTTTTATCAACCATATTTACTATACCCATTCCCCTTTCCTGCCCCCCACCTCCCCCTTTAGTAAGTCTTTTAGAATGTCAGGGACAGGATCATTTGATATGAGCTAGGATGATGGTTTAAATAATAAGGGGAAATTTCTTTATAATATGTAACTTTTCCCCACCATATTGTGAACTCAATATGAAAAGAACATGTTTTATACTTCTTTGTATCTCTGGCATTTAATTATATGCCTGACAAATACTAGGTACCCAATTCATCTTTTCTGAATTCATAGGCATTTAAACAAGCCTACTCAAAATGAACTATATAATGGATAATAGGTCAACCATACAAGAATTCTTCAGTGGCATATTTTAAATATTCATTGTATGACCATTATCTTATTCAACACTATAATTTTAGCATTAAATAAATAAGTAAAAGTTAAAAGACAAATGTCCCAGTGAATAAAACTTACAAAATAATAATCAGAAAGAAGACATTGGGGGCTAGGATTGTGGCTCAGTTGTGGAGCACTTGCCTCACATGCATGAGGCACTGGATTCAATCCTCAGCACCACATAGAAATGAATAAAATAAAGATACTGTGTCTATCTACAACTAAAACAAAATATTTTTTAAAAAAGAAGACATTGGCCCTATATCTTATAATGCCTAATATAATGTTGCACAAAGAATATATAAGTTCAATAGTTATTGTCTTATGGTGGTTGGCCCACTAATATCCTAATTTGGCCCCTACCTCATCCCATATACAGAAATTAATGTAAAATGGGTCAAAGTCATAAATATAAAAGCTAAAACTATAAAAATCTTAAAAGAAAACAGGTGGAAATTTTCATGAGCTTGTGTTATTAAATAATTTCTCAGAACACTAAAAACATGAATTAAAAAGAAAAAATAGAAAACTGAACATCATAAAAATTTTTAAACTCTGTTTTTCAATGGGTACCATTAAATGAAGTAAAAAGAGATACCCTGCAGAATAGGATAAAATATTTGCAAATCATATTTAAGAGAGGACTTGTATTTAGAGTCTATTAAAAACTATTAAAACTCAATAATCAAAGGACAAAAAATTAAATTTTAAAATGGAAAAAGTATTTGAGCAGACATTTCTCCAAAGTGCTGTGCAAATGGATAACAAGCACATGAAAAGATGTCCAAAATTATCTGCCAAGAATTACAAATCAAAACAATAAGGTGATATCACTTTATACTACCAGGATGGCTGTAATAAAAAAGACAATTAGCAAGTGTTCATAAGAACATGGCAAAACTAGAACCCTCATAAACTACTCATGGGATTGTAAAATGGGATAACTGCTTTGAAAAATAGTCAGGAAAGTTCTCAGTTAAATAGATCTACCATATAATCCAGCTAGGAATATATAACCTCACCTAGATATGTATCCAACAGAAATGAAAACAGGCCCATGCAGTAATTTGTACATGACTATTTATAGCTGTATTTTTATAATAGTCAAAAAGTGGAAATAATCCAAATACTTATCAACTGATGAATGTAACTCACAATCACTCAATGGAATATTATTCTGCAATAAAAGGAAATGAAGAACTGATGTATGCTGCAATGATGAACCTAGAACACATTATGCTAAGAGCTACATATTGTATAATTCCATTTCTATAAAATGTCCGGAGTAGGCAAGTCTATAGACACAAGGTAGATTAGTGGTTGCCTAAGACCGGAGGTGATGAAGGGATTGAGGGGTGATAGCTAAGGGAAACAGGGCTTCTTTGGGAGTAACAAAGATATTCTAAAATGAATAGCATTGATGGATGCACAATTCAGTGAACATTGTAAAAGTCAATGAATTGTATACTTTACATGATGGAATTGTATGTTATATAAACTGTATCTTAATAAAGGTGAAATTTATCAATGTGCAGCTTCCTGTTTGTATAGACATGACTGCTCCCCTCAAGGAAGGATGTACTGCCCAGCTGGGAGAGTTGTAATTGGCAGGAAGCCTCTAGCTGTCAGTTCCTTCAGACTCAGCCTCAGCTCCAAGGAGCCACCTTTCCCAGGGCAGCCCACATCCAAGAAATGTCCAGCCATTTATGCTGAAAGAAGGACAATTCTGACCAGGGCTGCTCACCCCAGGGCTCCCTGCTGGGTTAGCCACAGCTTAGTCAGAGCTGCATTGCCGCTTGACTTCTCCCCAGAATCAATCTGCTTCCTCCCCCCTTCCTTTCACAACTGTTGATCTGCTTCCAGCGAACATCATCTGCACCAATTTTTAAACATGGCAGATTAAGCATACATATATCTTCCATATCTCAAAAATACCATTAGAATAGTATGCTATATGAATTATACTTAAAAGGTAATTATATCTGTAAAGGTAATTTTATCTTTTAACTCATTGGGTGAGAGGCAATAAAAAAGAAATACAGTGGATTAAGAAATAGTGTCTTAGATGAAAGAAGGAAGAAATAAAAATGGTAGTAGAGGAGAATATGAATGAGAAGCTGGGTTATTTCTTTTATAGAACCTCCAAAAGTTTCAGGACTTAAAAGTAAGGGAGTCCCTGGAGACAGATGCAAACGCACAGCCAATCTATGCTGCCTCCATATGCAGAAATTCCAGTTCCATAGTTCCTCCTCCTTAAATATCAATGGGGAAGCAAAAACTCCACATATCTGAAGAAACCCTTCAACATGAAAAACAGATCAAAACAAACATTAAAAAAAAGGCATAGCAAAAAAAAAAAATGAAAACATGGGAGATGAAAATTTTTTCCAAGAACAAAATACTCATAATTTAATACCCATGAGGAACAGAGAAGTTACTGCATTTTTCAAATAAAAAATGCAAAGGAAAGAATAAATAGAGGCTGAGAGAACTTTTGGCAAATAAAAATATGATAATAAAAATGAAACAGAAGGCGTGAAAGACAAAGATATAGAAAGCACTCAAATGTAAAATATATGACAAAGAGATGAATAATAGAAGAAAAAGAACAGGAACAAGACTCAGGCACCAAGACTTACAGAAAATCATAGCATAAGAGATAAAATTCTAAAAAACAAATCAAGTCATGAACAACTGAAAATCATTGGACTTTTCAATAACGACACTGGAAGCTGCAAGACAGTGTAGAAGTACCTTCAGAAATCTAAGAGAAAATTCAGCCTTAAATTCTATACATAGTCAAATTATCAATCAACTATGAGTAGAAAATGTTTAGGCATTCAAAGACTCAGAACTTTCCATATATCTTTCCTTAGAATGCTTCTAGGATGTGTACTACACTAAAGGTAATAGAGTAAATGGAGAAATAGGAAGAATTCAGGAACCAGGAGACAGGAACTCCAGAACAGGAGGGAAGTAGAGGATGAGCAGAGCAGCCGTCTAGACTGGGACAGAAGATGAGGGCAGAAATGATTCTCAAGGACGGAAACAAACAAACAAAATACCTGATAGGTTCTCTGATGCACTTAACAATATTGAAATAGTATTGTGAGGTGTTTTAAAAATCTATGGGGCATTGAGAAAAAATAAGCAAGAGGTATATAAGAAATGAAATCATTAAAAAAACAGAGGCAATTTCTTACTCCAAGAAAAACAAAGTGTTGTATACCAAGGAAACATAATCAGTGTATCTTACCACCTTTATGGTGAATAGTATTTATATTATCATCATAATATAAATGTAAATGTCAATTCACCTAGAAATGGTATAACTTAAGAATATGGAGTAATAGAGGAAGAAAAGATGGAAGTATACAAAAGATAAATCCTCATTTATAAAAACAAAACATCAATAGTGTTTAAAATGGCAAAACAATAAATAGGAATCTAAGCATGTCATTTTGAAACATGGAAAATGCATTAGAATGAAAAAAGAAATGAAGAAAATAGACATGGTTGCCTGCTAGGAGTAGTACCTAGAGATGAGGAGGGACAGACAGAGAGGGAACTGCTAAATTTTGTTATAAAGTTTATGTTTGACTTTTTAAACTATATGCATATATTATTCTGACAAAAATAAAATTTAATTGACATATAAAACCTAGCTAGGCACATGACACTTGTAATCCCAGCTACTCAGGAGGCTGATGCAGAAGGATCACAAGCCTCGGTAACTTAGCAAGACCTTGTCTCAAAATTTTAAAAAGGCTGGAGATGTAGCTCAGTGGGAAAGCACCCCTGAGTTCAATCCCCAACACTGCAAAAATAATTAATTTTAATTAAAATAAATAAAATCTATAAAGTTTCCCAACTTCCTAGCATAGCCAATCTAAACTATTTGCTATTCAAAGTATGGAAAATAGAAAGAGCATAAACTACAGATTTATATATATTCTCCTATTAGCTGTGTGACTCTGGTCAATCTCTTTAACCCTTATATTGTATCATCTCAAATAGGATTCATAATACTTTTTCATAGAATTGTGTAAAACTAAAATAAGTAAATGTGTTATGATAAGTGTACTAAACACAGAGCCCAGCACATAACTGAGGCTTGGTTAATGTTAGCTATCATTATTGCTGGTCTTCAGGAATCTCCAAGAGTTCATCCTTCTTTTCCAATTTCCATGTTATGTTCTCTCTGCAACCCAGTATGCCTTCCTTTTTGTTTTAGCTGCTTCACTTTTGTCCATACTTGTTACTGGTTTTGTACAAACCTCTATCTCCAACCAGAAAAATATCTCAAATTTTCTCTAAAATTCCGCATGCATTCTTTTCTTTGAAACTCACTTCCCAGTGTATCTCCATGACTTCAAAATAAGAGGAACTTGAGTTATTTGGCAATATGGTCAGAGGGAAGTAGCCTTATCTTGATGCTGAACCTGCATAGCACACTCACTTTTTAAAACTTGGATTGCATTTTTATTGAGGTACCTCAGGTATAAGTGCTGATAGAGATTACTGAGCCTAAGCCCACCTAAATCACCACTGACACCACTTCTCTTCTTCCTGAAAACTGCACCTGTGTATCCTCACCAATGATTGTCCTGAATATATTGTCATATATAATTTTGGGACCTAGTTAAAGGCTGTTTTCCTTAGGTCATCTCATTCTTTGTCTTCAAAATCAATTTCGATGGTATAACTTTCTATTTGTTTCATATATTCCCATGCTGTCTGACATAGCCGGTACTCAAAATATCCTTGATGACTGTTATTTGCTTCTATTGAAACATGGAGTCGGGTAGCCCACAATGTAGAGGAGAAACAAATAAGAAATTTAGGCATCTCCTTGGAAGAAATCCATTGTCAAAAACCCTTGAGAAAACACAGCAGACCCTTTCAAAAGAGAAAATATGATTGGAAGAGCAGGAAGGAGAGAACCAAGGCAGGCAAATAGGGACAGCAGGGATCTGGTTGGAGCCACTCCATGAATGCGAGGGAGGGTGTGTAATCAGGAAAAGGACCACAGCTGTCCATCAAGTGAAGCTCAGGTACTGCAGCAGCACTGGCGCTGGCAGCATCACCATAACTATTATTATTTAGATCCTTAAAATGTGCCCATCACTGAGCCCTGAGGCACATGTACAGAAACAAACACATGTTTCAATATTTACTCGTCAGGGCCTGAATCCATGATGGTACAGTTGTCGATCCTCCCACAGCCATCAGGCAAATGCTTGACTAAACAGATGGCATTGCCAGCATTTTTTTTTCACTAGGGTAGGAGGTTGGAGGCTGGCAATAGCCAGAATTTATAATTCAATATGTCTTCCTGAGTGTGATCTCGGAATAGTCCACCCTAGAAGCACCGTGTGGAGTGGGGCAAGCAGTTAACAGGGGAGTGAAAGAAAACACGAGAAGCAGCAGCAACAACAAAACCCCACAGGACGCAGAGACCAATCATCTTCCTTCAACTCATTTCTTGTCACTAAACCACTTTGTGATTTTGCAAACATCTCTTTGCCTCTGTTAGTTTGGGTTTCCTCATCTATGAAATGGCAGTAATGCTTCTCCTGCCTGCTTCTCAGACTCAGGGTAACTTTGATTGGTGTCACAATATTGGTAAACTGTAAAATAGTATGGCATTATCATATAGGACTCTGGTGTCTAACTCAACTATTTAAACCTTAGTTTTTCCAAGAGAGAAAAAAGAATTTATTATTTTAAGGATGTTTTAAAAAAGTTCTTAAATAAAAAATATTATTTTACTACCAAATATGTTTAACTTTCACAATTATTAACATTAAGGAGGAGAAAACGAATTTATTATTTTTAAATTCGAAAGAACATTCTGTTCCAAAATATTTTTCAAAAAGAAATTGGAGTGCAATTTTATGTAAGAATTTTATTCATAACTCACTATTTTTATAAGTAGGTCTTAATGAAATGTCTGCATGTGAATATTTTAATGCATGTGATTATTTTAAAATCATCCTGTTGAACCCAGAAATAAAGAGAACAAATGCATAAAAACCAATAATTGAATACTGAGAAATATTGGGAAAAGGTGAGAAGAGGGAAATCTTTTATGGAAGAAAAGATGAGGGACAGAGAAAATTTTCTTGTAGGAACATACTTTTTTTTTTGGTACTGGAGATTGAACTCAGGGGCACTTGACCACTGAGCCACATCCTCAGCCCTATTTTGTGTTTTATGTAGAGACAGCGTCTCACTGAGTTGCTTAGCGCCTCGCCATTGCTGAGGCTGGCTTTGAACTCGCGATTCTCCTGTCTCAGCCTCCCAAAGTGCTGGGATTACAGGCTTGCACCACCGCACCCGGCTAGGAACATACTTTTTTAAAGCAGCTTTTGGGAGGCATTTATGCTACAATCTCTATTCTCAGTTCCATAATTATTTGATATCTAGAATTTAAAAACTGAGGATACTTTATACATCTATGTGCTCTAAAATCAAACAGAAATCAGATTTTTAAAAATCAGTGTAAAACATGCATCACATACTACCAGGGATGAAACATCTGGATGGGCCTGGGCTCCAGTCACCTACTATCCGTAACTTTGAATGAGCGCTGACTTCTCATTTAGAAGAGGGAGGAATTGGCACCAAGTGCTCACTGCAGTTTCTTCCACCTAGGACTGCAGGCCACGAGGTTTCTTTTAATTCTGACAGTTTGTTTTCCATCTTATTGCAAACCAGTAACACTGCTATGTTAATGTTTCATTTCCGGATGGAAAGTGGGTCATCCATATGTTTCTGAAGATTGGTATCAGGTAGATAAAAAAGCCATTTGGCTTTTTTCATTTATAAGTTATTATGTAGATACCCTAGAAGCAGATAAGAGCCATCACAAATCATGCTACACATCAGTGATATCTAGATTAAAATGTTTAACTCTTGTCATTTTATTGTGTGGGTTAACTCACTGACCTGAGCCAGGTCAAGTTTTAGCCACTTGAAAGATTGTTGTCAGAAAGAAATTTTTAGTTTTGTCTCCTATAGGCCAATAAAATATTCTGAGAACCAAAGCAATTCACTTATATAAACCCAGTTTGAAATAGATAAAAGAGAAAATTTGGTAATGGTATTGAAAAAAATAAGTTTAGTGTTTTTGCTTATATTGAGGAATAAATAGAGAATCTGCATATAATTTAAATGTGTTTGAATTAAAAACTATAATGTAATAATTTTTTTTCTATTGAGTGCATTTCCCAAAGTAGTCATTCAATAGTTAAGTGACAAGAAAATAAGAAACATTGTCAAAACAGTCTGCAGGTGGGAATTTACAAAAAGTTCACTGAAGATGGAGGTTCCCTTTCTTTCTTTGTATCCCTCCCCCTACCCCTCCTCTTTCCCTCCCCCTCCTCCTTCTCCTTCTCCTCCTCTCCTCCTTCTCCTTCTTCTTCTTTCTCCATTCAGAGAAATGTGAACATTTTTATGCGTGTGATTATGGCCATGTCTTCCTGACAAAGGTCCCAGACTGCATAGAATCTGGCTATTTTTTGTGGATAGGCTGAGGGAAGATGGCAGCTGTTGCCAGAAAGGAAATGACAAGGGCTGACATTGGGCAATGCTGACATTGGGCAATGAGGTTTCTTTTCTTTTATTATTTTCCTTTCTTGCTTCCCTCTCCACTTAATATTCTTTTATTCTCATTCTTTTCATCTGAGCTTAGCCTTTTAAATCATTGCTTCTTATTTCTCTTTTAAATGCTCAAGATACTAACCAAAAAGAATGAAATTAGGGAAGGAAAAAAACCCAACTATTTGATAGTTGAGGAAATGGGAAATCCTTAGTCCTAAAGGAGAACTGTCTTAAAACTTAATTAATATATTATATATCCATATAGAAAAGCACATATATCATAAGCATACAGCTTGATGGACTTTTTCAAATTGAATATAACCACGTAACCAATACCAGGTCAGGAAGCAGAGTCTTAGCAGCATTCCAGAAGCCCCCAACACTGCTGTCTCCTTCTAGTGCCTACTTTCCTCTTCAAGGGTAACTACCATCTTTATTTCTAATAGCATATATTTGCCTATATTCAATTTAAATTATATTACATGTATTCTTTTTGTCTGTTTTCTTTTGCTCAATATTATATTCATGAGGATTTTCTTTTCATTTTGTTAAGCATAGGTTTATATCTTAATTTTCCATGGATAATATTCCAATAGGTGAATATACTACAATTTCTTTTTCCTTTTACTGTTATTGAACATGTGGTAGTTTCCAGCTTGAGACTATTATAAATTGTGCTTCTACATACATTCAAATACATACATATGCCTTTTAGGGGTATGTACTTGGGAGTGGAATTGCTGAGTCATGTGATATGCACACATTTGGCTTTAGTTCTGCCAGGCACTTTTGGAATTCTAATGATTTCACACTCTAAGGGGAGGGGAAAACTTGTGTTTTGCTGTGCACACAATGACTTTTTCATACTTCTAAAAAAATTTTTTTTTTAGTTGTAGATGGACACAATGTCTTTATTTTATTGCTTTGTATGTGGTGCTGAGGATCGAACCCAGGGCCTCACGCATGCGAGGCAAGCGCTCTACCGCTGAGCTACAATCCCAGCCCCCTTTTTCATACTCTTATAGTTACACTCACCCACATTCATACGTGTGTAATTCCCTACATGAGACTTGTTTTACCTAGGTTTACTAAAGTTAAATAATTTAAGCATAATGGAGACGACTTCTGAGAACAGAGACTGAAAATGTTATATAAAAGCTTTCACTATGTTCCTGTTTTCCATTCTCACAGAAACTGTGACAGAAAATTATCTTAATAATCTTCAGTGCTGTTTTCAGGGAGCTTTAAACATATAGTTATCTTCTCTAAGATCATGCAGAATTCCATTCCTTCATTGTACTGGCTCTCCTTCTCCCTGTTTACTTTGTGGACCTCACATGTACTTTTTTAACTGTACTGAAAGAAAAATAAAAATCAATAGGTGACAACCCTTTTTATAATATACAGAAGCCACAGAAAATAATTTAAGGGCAGAGAGAAAAGAGTAATCTTTCAAGAGACAGACAAAAGGAATATGAATGCCTTACATTACCTTTGCAAACCATCTGAACCAGCAACACTGCTAATCTTTAGTTTGTTAATCCAATAATTAATCATTTGATGTCTCCAGAGGGATTTTAGCAAAAACTAGGTCAAGGGATCAACCATGTTCAATTGCTGATTAGCCTTGAAACCCAGCTGGGATTTCTGGAATTACAGAACTCCACATGACTTCAGCTGGGTTGCATAATTTTAACAGAAAAAATTAAATATAAATATTTTCACAGGCTTCCCATTCAGCCTATTTCAATTCAAAGTTCTGGCCTTCGCCATGGATGGAAAGTCTTAAACCACTCTTTATCACACAGTTTTGTTGAGTTAATGCTGGCATATATATCTTCAATAGAAGTTAGCTCCAATTCAAGCATCTGTTTACCAAATATTTATTGAAGAATACCTACAATGCAATGTCCAACAACTAAACATACTTCCTATGTCTCTTTAGAATTTATAGACTGCTTGCAATTAGACTCAGAAGAAAACAAAAAGAATAAAGCAAAACTAATGGAAAGAACATGTGCAAATGTCTTAGGTAAAGGTTCAGGGTCTCTGGAAGGTGATGCATAAGCTAGACAGAAATAATAAGAAGGAATCATTGTGTAACAAGGAACCATTGTGTATAAACAAGGGGAAATGCTAGGCCAGAACAGTTGCAAAGAGGTTGAATTTTTTAAAGTTATTTATTTTTTTTAATTGACAAGTAAGATTGCATATATATCTATTGTGTGTATATACATATATGTGTATATACATACATACTCATATATATATGATGTACAGTATGATGTTTTGATATATGTATACACTGTGGAATAGCTAAAGTTTTTTAACATATGTATTATCTTACATACTTATCACTTTTTGTGGTGAATACACTTAAAATCTATTTTCTTAGCAATTTTCAATGAGGTAGAAAAGGAGGATGAACAGAAGGGGAAAAAGAGATAGAAGAAAAGAAAAGGAGGGAGGGAGAAAGGGGAGGGCAAGCAGTTCTAAAGGCCCTGTCAGGAGAAAGACTCCAAGACAATATTCAGGCCAGAGATAGATGCCTGAGAAAAGATAATCTAGGCCTAAAGAACCAAGATTAAATGGGTGAGAGGTTCTGTTACCAGACAAAAAAGAAGATAAACAAAAGAAACAAAGTCCAAAGGAGGCAAACAGCAGCATTCCGTTCGAGGAAGCCAGAGCAGGCCACACCAAAACACTTCCAACTACATAGAACAAACATGTTGCATTTCCGTGTTTCTCTCAACCAACAGAATCCTATGAAGATTCAGGAGCACAGCTATGAAGATTAGGTACGAGTTCATAAAAGCAAATTAGGGATCAATTTTGTAGAAGTCAGAAGCAACATAGACATCTGATTTGCTGCCCGTTTAACTTAATAGACTATTAGAGCTGACTCTATGCTGTTTTAGTCTAACAATTCTGAAATAAGTTTAGAATCAGAAATTTCCATGACTTTAATGCATAAAAAAGATGCCACATGGTAGCTAAGAGAAATTTATGGTACTTTCTGAGGAATTCTCAGTTATTTTGGAGTATTTTGAAATGGGCTGGAGTTTTTGCTGAGCAGGTGGGGACATGGCTGGAGACAGTTTTATGATAAGTTTTGTACACTGAACTTTGCCCTCAGTCAAGGTTGATGTCGTGCTTAGATGTGAGGTATACCCCTAAAAGCTCCTGTTTAATGCAGGGATGTTCAGAGGTACATGACTATGAAAGCTATAACCTAATCAGTCCATCCTAGTTAGAATATACTGGTGGGGTGGGGTAGGGTATGGCTGGAAGAGGTGGGTCACTGGGATCATGCCCTGGAAGAGCCCATCTGCCCTGAAGCTGCTTCCTGAAATCTCTATCTGCCTCCTAACCCTGCCGTGAGCTGAGCAGCTTTCTTCTGCTGGCCCTTCCTCCATCATGCACTGGCACATCTCAGGCTCAGAGCAATGGAGTCAATCATCTATGGACTGAGACCCCTGAAACCACAAGCCCCAAATAAACTTTTCTTCTTCTAAATTGTTCTTGTCAGGTGTTTTGTTCACTGCAATGCAAAAGCTAACTAAGATGACTATGATAGCTGCATTATATTTATTGTAATTATTTGTTTGCCTCACTGTTCAGTGGCCTTGTTTTCATCTTTGAATCCACAGCACTAAGTACTGCTTGTGTTGCAGAGAAGGTACTTGATTCATATTTCTTTTTCTTTCTTTCTTTTTTTGGTACCAGGGATTGAACTCAGGGGCACTTATCCACTGAGCCATATCTCCTGCCCTTTTTTATATTTTGTTTAGAGAAAGGGTCTCCCTAAGTTGCTTGGGGCCTCACTAAGTTGCTGAGGCTGGCTTTGAACTCACAATCTTCCTATTTCAGCGTCCTGAGCCACTGGGATTATAGGTGTGTGCAATCATGCCTGGCTCACATTTCTTGAATAAAGGAATAAATGAAAGAATATCCTCAATTCAGAGGTTTACAAAGACAGGGGTCATACTCCAATTTGGTCCAATGACTTCCAATAAAACAAACAAGCAGAAAATCATTTCTGGAGCAGAGTACAATCAGGCTGAGAAGAAGAAACCTTCAGAAATTAACCCTGACTTCTCATTGGTCCCAAATTTCCAGTTACTTGCAGAGGTACCTATTTTAATGAGACTAAAATTAAACATGTTAAAAAACTTTCCCTTTCACAATATTTGACCTTCCTAAATGTTCTATAATCATTAGTGACATCTGTATCCTCACTTTCTTTGAACACAATCCCAAATTTAATTTTTACTTTTTGTGTTCCATCCTGGTACAAAGTCCTATGGTTTGTTTCAACAAAGATCTTTTATATCTCCTCTTTCCTAACTAATCCCATTGTCTTCATTCTTACATGCCCTAGACACCTCACCATTGTATCTTCATGATATCCTCCAAGCTAGACATTTTCCCCTCTGGTCTTCAGGTTTTCCTGGCATAGATTTCAAAACAAACTTCCCATCATGTCATTCTCTTTATTAAGAACTGTTCATTCAAGCCAGGCAAGGTGGCATGGTGGCATGCAGCTGTAGTCCCTGTCACTGGGGAAGCTGAGGCAGGAAGATCCCTTGACCTCAGGAGCTTGAGGTTAGCCTGGGCTATATAGCAAAAACAAACAAACAACAACAAAACCCCACTAATTCCAACTGTCTATTGTTTCAAATATTAGTAAATATGTAGATTCATGTGTATATATAAATGTTCCCTCATTTCCTTGGTATTTTCTGCATGGTATAAGTCAAATTTGTACTCTTATCATTTTTTTCTCAGCTCTTGATCATTCCCATTTTTGTTCAATTGCTTATGATTTTTCCTTTGCCCTGAGTTACTCTCAACATGTTCCCAGAAATGCATGGCTATCATTCAATTCAGATTCAAGATTTGCTTGCTACTTTCTTTGATCAAACCCAGGACACACTGATGATCACCTTGATTTTCATTTCCATCTACTATCAAATAAAATACATCTACATATATGAAATTCTTTTTATATATGAATATAGTTTATTTTACTTTCTAAACTAATTTATATAAACTGAAAAGTCTTTACTACTTAAATGTGTCCTCATTGTAAAGTGGGATTATATACAAACTAGATTATTACTAATCGTTTTTGAAGAAAGAAATGATAATTTTGCTTTGAAAAATTGGCATTGTAACTTACTTTTTCTTCATGAAGAGAAAGATCGCTTGAATCATGCATATTCATATATTCATTCACTGATGAACTACTTGTTGAAAACCTACTTTTTTCTGAGATCTGAAGTGAGACCTGGAGATCTCAAGATGAATAAGACATTATCACTACCCTCAAGGAGCTCACAGTCCAGTGAAGGAGGTAGAAAAGAAATTAGATAGTTGCAATCATATCTGATACCTGTGAATCTGACACCTGGAATTGTCATATGTTTTTCTATAAATTGCCATTCCTTACCCACACAGTCAAAAAAGGCCATACAGCCTACCTTCTCTTACCCTCTCTGACTTGTTCGACTCATGAGTATTCTACATTTTTATTGAAGTAATGATTCTTCTGACCAATGAAACAAGGTAATATTTCCTGCACTTAAAATTTTATTTAGTTGCTAGAAAGACAGCTGCGGTTAGAATGAATAACTCACCAATGGGGAAATTAGTCTAAAAAGAAAACTTAAAGAGACTTGGGACTCAAACAAGATTTACTCTTTTGTTCTTAAAAAAAAAGTGTTCTGAATAAAAGAGCTCAAACTGAATTGTTCTAAACTGGATGGCCAGGGAACTTCTAAATCAACAATTTAATTATATAGTCACCTATCCAGATTATATAATTTAACTCTGGATACCTAGGAACCATTTTGTTTTCAATAAAATCTATCTTTTCCTCTTCCCTGATGTTCTGTGGTGAGTGACTCCTGTCTGATTTTTAGTTGTTGATTTCCTCATGATGCCACAGTCTTTGTTCTTTTGCTTTTGTGCTCCTCAGTGAAACCTGGTTTCCCTTAGTTCCCTGTTGGAACATATGATTTAATAGCGCCATGGTTTATGACTTTCTGATACTGCTGTTTCAGGAACACATCTATTTGGTAAGATGAGATAAAAGAAAAAACATTGATAGTGACATTGATAAATGAGAAAAGATATAAAGAAGACGAAATGCAATAAAGAAAATTCCAGATAGCTGATTTGTAGAAGGAAGCACAAAAATATAAATACAAGATAGAGAGCAATACTGGGCAATTGTATAGAGCTCTGCAGCTAATATGATGATTTGGAGAAGGGAAGAAGAGAGGAAGGATTGCATTCCAACTGCTTATGTATTTGAAAATTTTTAACAGAATAGCTCTCACCATTTATTCTCCATGGAACAAAAGAGAGGGGTGGGGAGAGAGAGAAGAAGAAGAAAAGATAATTGGCTTAGAATCAAGAACATTATTTTTACTTGTGCACCGGTAAGGCTGTCTTCACTAACAGAGAGATGAAATACTGAAAGGACATTGTGAAATCTGTAGTCAGTCAATAAGATTTATTGCTGTCCTTGGGAAATCATCATAAAGTGAACAGAAAACTCCTTGAGCCAGAGGATTTGGTACTTTGCTTGAAGAAATGTTAGCTGAGTAATCTTTCAGCATCTGCCCTGATCCTTGACTACTTTCAAAAACATGATTCAGGGGAACTTAGGAATCTATAATATGGACTGTTTAGAGCTATATGTTGAATTGATCCTATGCTATCACCTAAGTTCCTATGATATTGCAACTGCAAGGAAAAACTCTCTTTTTGTCATTAAGTTCAGAATGAAGACAATGGACAAAATAATATATCTTTAAAAAAAATTTTTTTAGTTGTTGATGGGCCTTTATTTTTTTTTATTTATTTATATGTGGTGCTGAGAATCAAACCCAGTGCCTCATGCATACTAGGCAAGCGCTCTACCATTAAGCCACAATCGCAGCCCCTAAAAATAATATATCTTCATTAGCAAAACAACTTAATCAAAACGGCCCATCTTGTGGTTTCTAAAATGTGCTCGGGTGAACCTATGCTCAATGCCAGAACCTAAATTTCTTTTCCTTCCCTGCCTCTCCCAAATTACATGCTAGTGATAGCCTCAAAGTATCCTGGATTCTAGAAATGTGAATACTGTGCTGGCATTCCTTGACTCAGAGGCCACAAAGAAAAGGACTTTGAGGAACACCAAAGGAAAGACATTCAGCAAATTAAGAACTGATTTACCTAGCAAGGCAAGATTGACATAACTTCTAATAAACTGAAAACTCCCATTTGTAGTTCTAGATATGTACCTCCTGGTAGACATATCATCTGAGCTATGTGTACTATTTAAATTTTTATGGTAGCTGCATTTAAAAAAATAAAAATAGATGAATAAAGTTCATTTTAGAAATATATTTTGTTTAGACCAACATACACACAATACTATCATTTCAACACGCAATCAATATAAAGCACTAATGAGATATTTACATTTTTGAAATCCTATTATTTGTACTTCATACTTACAAGATATCTTGCTTTGCATCCACCTCTTTTCAGGTGCTTAATAGCCATATATGGCTACTGGAAACTGATTTGGGTAAAGAAGTTCTAGGTCATATATCTGACTTCAACAGCAAGGAACAAAGAGCAAAGCAAACAAGGGTGGACCATCTCCATGGTGTTTACTCTAGCATTTCTCTAGTACTTTCCCCTTTAAAACATAAAAAAATACTTTGACAGAGCATCAGGTAGAGCATTGCCAAGTCTGTTTAAATGGCAAACCTGACTACATAAGATTGTAACTCGTCCATCTCCTGATTCTCCCTTACTTTGTGCTCTTTCGGCCAAAGCCCTATAACCCTCTTATATACTATATTATTTTTTATTGTTGTGTTTATTGTTTATTGTCTGTCTTCCACTCCTATAGAATGTTAAGAGGAGGCCAGGAATTTATGTCTGCTTAGGTCACTAAGGTATCCTATATAACTAGCCCCAGTGCCTTGCATATAGTAGATGCTCTAATAGTAGCTGATGAATGTTGGAGGAATGAGTAGATCTTTTAACCTCATAATCTGAGGATACTGGATTCCATAGAAGTAAAGTAACTGGTCAAAGTTCAATAAGCAGGCAATGGCAGAGCCACTCATCTGATGATTTTCACATAATTCCATGTATAAAAAGAAAGATAGGCAGAAAAAAAAGCTGTTAGATATGAAATATATATTATGCTTTTGACAGTGAAACAGATTTCTATTGGAGTGTAAGTTAGTTAAGGGGAGATATTGTCCTATTCATCTGTGAACTTTCCTCCCCAAACTCCATAGTTACAAAGATATCTGTTTGTGGTATGATGTGTTTTCTTTTACTGGGAAGATGCTGAAAAGATGTCGCTCTGTTCATATTAGCTTTTCATCATGGCTTAGAGTTTGGAATGAGGTTGACATATCTTCTGCTGCTATTAGCAACCAACCTTGGAAGCCAAAACACTAATATCTTAGAAAAGAGTAGAAGATTCCAGGGGCAGGTTTTGACAACTGTCTAATTTCTAATTCTTCTTAAAGATTTTTCATGGCCATGAGTTTTGCTAGCTTGAATCAAAATTGATACTTATGTTTCTGAGAGTCTAGTTTTTTAGACGAAAATCAATATGGTGTTGATGAATGAGGCTAACTAAATAACAAAATCTTCCCATTGAATGTACCTGTAATAAAACTCAGCTATTGTCATGACTTGATTTTATTTGTGAGATATTTGTGAGGTTTTTATGCAATAAAATATAATCCCCTACCAAGATGCTTAATCCTTTGACAGCCCTTGAAGAAGGGAAGTAGACAACTATTATTTTCCTTTATTAGAGAAGGCATATATGATGTGATTCTACATCACGTACAACCAGAAAAATGAAAAGTTGTGCTCCATCTGTGTACAATGAATCAAAACGCATTCTGCTATCATGTATACCTAAGGAGAATAAATAAGTTTAAAAAAAACAATAAATAAATATAAAACTAAAAAAAATAGAGAAAGAAACAAGGATGGAAAAAGACATTGGTTGGTTACTCAGTAAGTTACCAACCAAATCACAAATCCACATCTCTGCACTTTAAGGACCCCTAAGACAGACTCTGGATAAGAGTCAAATAATCGCTCATATCTTTTTGAACTAAAGGTCATGTCTTCATTTAAAAAGCAGCTCTAGCAGAGACCCAGAGAAGTCCTATTTGCATAGGAAATCCACAATCAAAAGTTTACAGAAACATACAATTGGCATCCTAGTAACTTGCTCAGCTTGAACATATGCTATCTGATCCTTTTTTAGAATTTAAAAAAAAAAAAACAAAACAGTGTTGGAACTTTGGATGCAGCTTAAAGTACTAGGGACAACTAGGAGCAATGCCCCAAGACTGAATTTGAAATTTAATGGAGAATTTCACTGCCCTTGAAATAAATTGTGGTCATTCCACTACCATTTTCTTTAAATTCTAAGTTTTCTTTAAAGAGCCACAGATTGGAAAGGTACTAAAAAACTGAACAACATTTTGCAGATTAATTTGGCTGGAGGTGTTAAAATGTCTTCATTTGCCATGGCTGGGGTCCAATACAAGGGAGACAGTCATTCAAGGGCTAACGCTGGCCTGGGCTTGGAGATTTTTATTGTCAGGCAGGTGCTACACAGATTTGAGCTTCCATATGAATTCCATCCTATGTTAATATGACTCAGAAGCGAGCTGCTACAGCTAAAGGGGAAAAGAAAACAGTCTCAGGGATCAAAAGAATAGATTTAAATCCAGCTTAGGCACTTGCAGCATGACTTCAAGGAGATAATTCAGCTTCTCCAAGTCTTCGTTTTTCATGAAAACGTGTGAGGGAGAAAATTCTAGGTGAAGGGTCTTGTGAACTGAGACCTAAAGTTAAAGGTGACAGAAAACTCTGAGAGTGACAAGGGCAGAGACTATAATTGAAAGAAGGAAAGGGGGAAAAAAGGAGAGTAGTATGGATAGAGTTAGCTAAGTAGGGCCAGCATAAGGATATGGGTTCAATTCAGTAGGACATCGGCAACCAGTGCAAAGAAAGGGTGTGCAAAAGACTGACCAAAGGTGGGCTGGGGTTGTGGCGCAGTGGTAGCGTGCTTGCCTAGCATGCGTGAGGCACTGGGTTCGATCCTCAGCACCACATAAAAATAAAATAAAGATATTCTGTCCACCTACAACTAAAAAATAAATATTTAAAAAAAAAAAAAAAGACTGGCCAAAGGTGATGGTGCCTAGAATCAGGAAAGTTCCCCAGAAGTCAGTTGCAACAACTTGTGCATGAGATGAGGAGGCCTGAAGCAGATTGTGGTAGAAGGAACAGAGGGAAGAAAACTCAGTATAACTTGGTCTCTCTCGTTTAAATATATAAGTCAAAAATGACTAAAATGTTTAAGTCTGGGTAATGGCAAAGACAGTGATATCATACACAGAGAAAGAAGGTGGGAGGAAAAAGTGGGAAAGGCTTCTGAGATGTTGAATTAAAGGGTGATGATGATGGCAAGTCATCCACACGGAGACATTAACTGAGCTTTTGGTGACGTGATCTTAGTGATGTGGAGATAAACAGATGAGGAGATCGCGTATGATGGTGACAGTTGACGCTATTGGAACAGATGTGCGTCCTCAATGAATCAAGAAAATAAAGAACATCATTCAGGATTTAGGATGGAATATTGGGAATTAAATGGGATGATTATGGAAGGTATTTAGCACAGAGGCTTGTATATAGTAAAAAAATTAATAAATTGTACTTTTAAAGAATAGAGGCTAGGGGTACAGCTCAGTGGTAGAGTGTTTCCCTATCATGTATGAGGCTCTGGATTCAATCCCTAGCAGTTAAAAAGAAAGGAAGGAAGGAAGGAAGGAAGGAAGGAAGGAAGGAAGGAAGGAAGGAAGGAAGGAAGGAAGGAAGGAAATATCCAGCTTGAAAAGATAAGGCAGAGAAAGAATTTCCAAAGGAAAGAGAGATGCATGGTGATTTCTAGTAACTCCCATTTCTGATAGGAGCGTGGTCTCAACGGTAAGAGAGACAGACATCAGCATGAAGGTAACCTAGGGCTCCCAAGGATCATCTTCCACTAAACTCTGTATCAACTATTGAGTAAAATGGAATATTAACAGCTTTATTGGTAGATAAATTGGTAGATTGAATTCCCAAGAGCTCTATCAATTGATCATTCAGGCATTAGCTAGGAGTGATATGAAATATGACCCAAGGATCTGCTTTTATTAAAACCAGAGTGTGTAAGAATCAACCATTACTCTTCTACTCACCATTTAAGATCTATCTTGGGAGCACACAGTGTAGATCCAACCATTCTTGCTTGGGTTCAGTCTATGGGCAGTTAGCATCAATTAGAATAAGGATCTCTGCTATATTTTTCCCCCTCCAAGTCATGGTCATTTGACCTCAGATCTATATACCTAGATAGTTCTTTAATCGAGCAGCCCTCCCTTAAGGCCTGTTAAGTGTTATAATCCCCATGGACATTCATATAGGCAAATACTACTATAAAATTATTCATCTATTTAACATATATTGAATACGTATTTTGATCCAGGACAATATAACCTGCACTCAAAAAAAGAAGTGTACAGAAAACAGTGAGACAATTAATACAGAATGAAGAAAATACAGTTAATGAGGGCTAAAGAGATACAGACTATTAATAAAAATGCCCCAAAGCATTTAACTTTTCATCTATCTTCATAAGCTCTCTCCAGCTTATGGCAGAAAAAAACAATTAGATGTGTAGGCTACTCAATCCTAATTTCTGAATTTAGGAAGAAATTAATGGTTCCACAAAAACAAGAGTTTTTCCACTTCTCCTGCATCAAGCCAGCATGAGCACAAATGTATCTCTGTTAAGGCTGGGGGAGAAAGAGGGAGGGAGAACATGACTACTGCCAGCACAAGCTCAACAGACAGGAACAGAAAAGAATTTTACTGGCAGAAATTAGAAATTGTTCTTTCTCACTCCACCAACACATAAGTAATAAACGCAGAACTACCTTCTGCTGCCTTTATAAGCCGTGTTACAAAAATTATGCCTCAAGGGATAGAAGTAGAATCTGCTATGCAATAAAACTGTACATCCAGAACACCTGAAATGATTATAAAATATATATATATTTTTTTACTTATAGTATTTTTTATATAGTCCCAATAGAATTAGTTAATAAATAAAGCTGAAACTTTTTGGTCATAGACCTTTGTAAACTCTCCAGAACAAATTGAAAAATGTATGATGCAATCTTTAAAATGAATAAAAACTGTTACATGTACACCAGTTAAAGTGAGTGTTTCATGCATGAGACATGTAATGTTTCAGAGAGGACCAGCCATATATAATAGGATGTTAAAATGAGACTGTTTGTTTGGCAGAGGCCCTGAGATAATGAATGCCAACCAGTCCCACATTCCAAAGTGAGGTGCTAGATCCTCAGAGCAGAGCTTGCAGTTTTGTGACCATTAGTTGGTCATCCAGCCTATAAAAATCCAGCCTATAAAAATAAGGCTGAAGATACTGACAGTTTTTGTTTTGCTTTGTTTTATGATCTTGGGCATCAAACCTGGGGTTTTGTGCATGCTAGTCAAGTGCTTTAACCACTGAATCACATTCTCAGTCCCTGAGAGAGTTTTTGGAGATTTTTTAAAAAATCCTTCTAGAGTGAGTTGTGCAACTGTTTTGTTACTTTCTTTCCCTATCTTGCTTACTTTGCACCAACACAGAGTCCCCATTGTACCTCCAGTCCAGTGAGAGGGATATCAAGTAGAGTACCAGAGAATTCTGTATGTATCTCCAGGTCAAACATGAGAAATTCCAAAGGGATCGAGGCTGCCTGAAGTAGCTCAAGGCAGCAGAACAGAGCGCTGCACCTGGTAGATAGATAACTATGTCTCCACCAAAATGCTGGTTTGCCAAAGGTCAGTAGTGGCCAATGCTGGCTGCTGGACTGCAACTGGTTAGGATAGTGACTGAAGGTTTTTCTGTAAGAGCAAGACAGCCTTCAGCAGAAAGAGGCTTGGAAGTCTCAAAGAGTATAGAGGTTGTAGCCATGGAAAGGAGCTACAGTTTTCACCCATCAGAAGAATCATTGAGGCAGTTCCAAAAGCACCCTTAGAGGGTTAATTTGCATCTCTGCCACAGCCAGAAAAGATTTAAGACCCCTACAGCAGCTCTAGATTTTTCTGTCCCACACCTCTCCTGTCTCCCTGCACTTCAATATTAAAGGAGCCAGAGGGAACCTAGTGAGGGAGCAGAAGAAAAGGAAACAACCCACATGTTCCCACCCACACCCACCTGCACAGCAAGCCTCCCGCTGAAGCAAGTCCAAGCTGCGGGAAAAGAGAAGATGTAACTTTGAATGAAGTTCAGAATTTTTGCTTACATTGGACTAGATATATTAATTACTGAATGAAGACTGTTTTAGAAAGTCAAATGGCCAGAGGAGACAGATTTTATTATCTAATTGTGAGTATATAGCTGTGAGATCTACCCAGGATTTCCTCTAAGAACGGAGGAAGAAGTAACCACACAGAGCACCAGCAGGGAAAGGAAAGTCCAAAGTTGTTTTCTGATTGCACTTTAGTTTTTCACATCTGTCCACAGCCCCTGCTGAAAAAAACCATGTTTGTCCCTTGTGATTCCACTTCATTCTCAATTCCTGACCATAGGCCATTAGACCAAGGAAGGAGATTTAACCAAAGACAGCAAATCTGTAGCCCAGCCAGAGACCTGGGAATACCCTTGCAGAAAAAGATAAGGACAATCAGTTTCCTTAGCATAGGAATATGAGAAAAACAAATAAAGAAGAGAATTAGCATACTTAGCCAGGGGAATTGAAATTAAATATCCATTCATCCAACAAATACTTATTGAAGGTACTATTGTGTTACAATAAAGAATCAGAAAAATAATATTCCTATCTTTAGTGAGGTAACATTCTAATGCAGAAGAGGACAAAAATGAATGAAGTAATCACAGATGATTATTACTGCCATCAAATATCCAGATAAGAAATAGCAAGAGGGAGAGCCCTACTCTCTATATAAGGTGGTCTGGGAAGGGCTATCCGAGGTACTATATTTAAACTTAGACCTAAAGAATGATATAGATCCAGATTTGTAAAGAGTTGGGAGAAGAATGTTCCAAACCCAGAAAAGCAGATGCAAAAACCCTGAGGAAGGAAATTGCTCAGCACATTTCCAGAACTGACAGACAGCCAGGACAACTAGAGGAGCAAGCAAGAGAGAAAGATGAGATCAGTGAAGGAGATAAGCGCCAGATCATGCAGAGATTGGGAAGCAACCTATTGGGACAGGATGGAGGCCAGTGTGGACTAGGTGACACATGCCTTTAAAACGTCATGACAGAGCAGTAAATATGAGGCTATCTAATAAAATGCATAGCTAACTATTACAGTCATACCTGCATAACATCATTTGTATATAATGCATGGATTTTTTTTTTTTTTTTTTGGTACTGAGGATTGAACCTAGATATGCTTAACCACTGAGCCACATCCCCAGCACTTTTTATTTTATATTTTTGAGACAAGGTCTCAATAAGTTGCTTAGGGCCTCACTAAACGGCTGAGACTGGCTTTGAACTTTCAATCTTCCTGTCTCAGCCTTCCAAGTCACTAGGATTACAGGCGAGTGCCACCCCATGCAAGGATCTTGTCCCATCAGATTATAACGGGGTGAAAAATTCTTATCACCTAGTTATGTTGGTACAATCAATTTCCTTAGCAAGGAAATATGAGAAAAACAAATAAATGAAAAAATTAGCACACTTAGCCAGTAACATCATAGTACAACGCATTAGTCACATGTTTGTGGTGATATTGGTGATAACAAACCTACTCCTTGTCATTTACAAGAAAATGTAGCACATACAATTATGCATAGTATATAATATTTGATAATGATAATAAACAACAATGTTACTGATTTATGTATGTACTACATTTTTTATTGTTACTTCAGGGTTACTTCTTCCACTTGTAAATACATTTTTACCTTAATACAGTCTCCATGTTATGCCAGCATCAGCCTCATACATATCATTCTTACTGTGTGTCTTGATTGCATCAAAAGGTCATGTTGAGTGATCTGCACCATATGTTTGTATAAATATACTCTATGATCTTCACAAAATGAGAAAACTGCCTAATTATGTATTTCTCAGAGTGAATCCCCATTATTAAGCAATTTATGATTGCATAGAGTGATTTTCTGCTCCACCTCAATGTCCTATGTCAGAGGTCAGCAATTTTTTTCTAAAAATGACCAGGTAGTAAATATTTGAGGATCTGTAGGCTGTATATCCTCAGTCACAAACTGTTCATCTTTGCTGTGATAACATGAAAAAATAAGCATAGACACTATATAATGAATTAGTGTGAAAACTTTTATTTTTGGATACTGATATATGAATTTCATTTGTTAAGAAATAGTATTTTGATTTTTAAATCATTTAAAAATCTAAGAACCTTTCTTAGCTCATGGTAAAAAAAACAACTGGAGAGCAGAACTGGCCCACAAATTATAGTTTGCCAACCACTTTTCAAGATCCTTTAATTGCAGCTGGGCACTGTGACACATGTCTATAATCCCAGTGACTTAGGAGGCTGAGGCAGGAGGATTTCAAGTTTGAGGCCAGCCTCACCAACTTAACAAAGCTTTAAGCAACTTAGCAAGACCCTGTCTCAAAATAAAAATAAATAAAAATGGTTGGGGATGTAGCTCAGTAGTAGAGTGCCCCTGGGTTTAATCTCTAGTCAAAAAAAAAATTAAGCTAGATGTTTTACTTGCAAATAATTAATTTAACTCTTTCAACAATCATAAGAGTTAGTACATCTAATATACTCACTTCACATGAAAAAGCAAAATTTGTGAGTTAAAGATCACACAGCTAGAAATAGGCAGAACAAAGATTATGTACTCAAGCAAATATGGTTCTAGTTCTGTTAATTTTGCAACTTTGCCATATACTAGTAAATAAATCAAGCATAAAATATTCAAACATTTCTGGAGAAGTAATAAGTGACTCAAAAATATGTGCTTCCAAGCAATGAGAAAACTGCCAAAACAAACAAACAAACAAAAAACCAATAGTCAAAATCAACTTTTTCAAAACTCTGGAAATTAACCAAATACTTGCAATACCTGAAATGTATTTGTTTTAATTTAACTTGACTATTCCCATCCCTCTCTTCCTAATGTCAGTAGTCTTGAAAAATAACAGTTTTACAAATATGATAACTGTGAAAATAGCAGACTAGCAGCCTCTGGAAAAGAGTATAATTAGTGTGAAGCATCTCCCTTCCAGATTGTCATTATTTGGCCTATCTGGCTGCTCCCTGGAAACTTCATTCACAGAACTATTTGATATCATTTGACACTACTCAGTGTGACTAGTCTTTTCCTCCAGGAATTGGTCAAAAATAACCAACAGCCTGAACGAGAGAGAATTGTTAGGGTAAACAAGGATTTGACAGAGATATCCATATGAAGTTTTAGAATGTACCAACATACTGCTGGAAATCTAGAGAGCCTCAAACATGGGCAATGTGATGCGAATGTCTAGGTAAGACTTGAGAAGGCCCTAATCTCTTGACCTTGGCTAACACTGGGGCTCTATATACATAGTAAGTGATGGCTAAGGCAATATTGAAAACTGAAAGAGTATTGAAGGTGTGCCCCAAGAGGCACCAAAGCCCATGAGCAATAGCTGGGAGACTTATTGGTTCGAGGCAATTAAAGAAATCATAATGCAATAATTAGGTACCTCTAAAATGACCAAGTAGAGACTTTAGTCACTGAACATAGTAATTTACAGCATTAACATAGAATTAACATAGTAATTTACAGCATTAGTTTAAGAAAGTTAGTAAACAAAGAAATGGCAATAGCAAGAGTAAAAACAACAAACTCCAAGAAAGGGAGCAATCTGATTTCCAGAGCTGCCATATTGTGTTATTTAAAATGCCTAGATACCAACAAAAAAAAATCAGACATATGCAAAAACACAAGAAAAGGGCAGTCAATAGAAACTGTTCTTAAGGAAGACAGGCAATGGACTTTCTAAACAAAGACTTTATATAAGCTATTATAAATCTGTTCAAAGAACTAAAGGAACAATGTCTAAAGAACTAAAGGAAAAAATGATAACAAAGTCTTACCAAATAGGGAAAATCATTAAAGAGATAGAAATTTAAAATTTTAAAGAAAGAAATCAAATATAAATTCTAGAGTTGCAAAGTATAATAACTAAAATGAAAATTTTACTATTGTGGCTCAGCTGCTAATCTGAACTGGCAGAAAAAAATAAAGTCAACAAACTGAAGATAAATCAATTGATATTACCCAGTTTGAATAACAGGGAGAAAATAGAACCAAAAAGATGAAGAATGCCAGACACCTCTGGGACACTGTTGTTGTTTGTATCTAGAACATCCCCCAAAGACTCATATATTGAAGGCTTGGTCCCCAGTGCAACAATATTCAGAAGTGGGACTTTGAGGAAGTGATTAGATCATGAGAACTCTGACTTCATCAATGGATTAATCTATTGAGAGTCTTGTCATTTGAAAGAACTCATGGGAGGTAGGAGAAACTGTAGGAGGTGGGACTTATTTGAGAATAGTAGGTCATTGGGGGCATGCTCTTAAGAGTCAAGATATCTGCACCCGCCTTTTTCCTTTCTGGCTGCCACGAAGTGAGAAGCTTTCTTCCACCAAGCCCTTCTGCCAGGATGTTCTGCCACACCACAGGCCCAAAGTGAAGGAGCCAGATGACCATGAACTGAAACCTCTAAAACTGTGGGCCAAATAAATCTTTCCTCCTCTAAGTTAATTTTATCAGGTATTTTTCCACAGAGACAGAAAACTTACTAACACAGACACCACCAAGCTTATCAACGTATATAGCAGAAATTCTAGAAGGAAAAGAGAATGAGGAGAAAGACCATTTGAATATATAACAGTCAAGGAAAGGAAGTTAAAGACTAATAATATCCCCTGTGAATACAGAGGCAAAACTCTTCAACAAAATACTAGCAAGTCCAAAATTTGATGAAAAACATTAAATAAACCTAATAAGCTCAACAACTCCAAGTAGTATTTACCTAAAGAGATCTACAATAAGATATATCATAACTAAACTGTTAGAAGTCAAAGACAATGTTGATATCAGTATGACAAGCAACTCATCATGTCTCAATAACAGCTGAATTATCATAAGAAACTATGAAGGCCAGAAGATAGCAGGGTAATGTAATCAAAGTGCAAAAAGGAAAATGATAGTCAAAGCCAGGCATGGTGGCAAGCACCTGTAGTCCCAGCTACTTGGGAAGATGAGGCAGAATTGCAGGTCTGAGGCCAGCCTGGGAAACTTAGCAATACTGTATCCCAAAATAAAATAGAAAGGGCTGGGAATGTAGCTCAGTGGAAGAGCACTTGTCTAGCATGTGTGAGGCCCTGAATTGAACCTCAAGTGCTGTCAAATAAATAAATGAGGGCTGGAGTCGTGGCTCAGTGGTAGAATGCTTGCCTAGCAAGCATGAGGCACTGGGTTTGATTCTCAGCACCACATGTAAATAAATAAAATAAAGGTCCATCGACAACTAAAAAATATTTTAAAATAAATAAATAAATGATAAACAAGGATGCAAAAAATAAACTACACGAACAGTAACAAAAGAAGAGCTGGAGTGGTTGTAATATTGTCTAGCCAAATAGACTTTAAGAAAAAAATTGCTATTAGAAACAAAGAAAAATATTTTAAGTTATAAAAGCAGCAATCCAACAGGAAGATATAATAATTATAAAAATATATGTGCCCAACAATAGATCTCTAAAATACATGAAGCAAAACACATGAAGCAGAATTGAAGAGGGAAATAGGCAATTCAGCAATAATAATTGAAGACTACAGGACCTTATTTTTTGGCGGGGAGGGGAGTACTGGGGGTTGAACTCAGGGTCACTCAAGCACTGAGCCACATCCCCAGCCCTTTTTTGTATTTTATTTAGAGACAGGGTCTCACTGAGTTGCTTAGCACCTCACTGTTGCTGAGGCTGGCTTTGAACTTGTGACCCTCCTGCCTCAATCTCCCAAGCCACTGGAATTATAGGCATGTGCCACCATGCCCAGCAAGACCTTATTTTTAATATTTTTTAATTCATAGGCAGAAGATACACAGGGAAATAAAAACTTGAACAAAGCTATAAGCCAACTAGACCTAACAGGCATCTAACACTTTGCCAAACAACAGCAGAATGCATATTATTTGCAAGTGCACAAAGAATATTCTCTAGAATAGACCATATATTGGGCCATAAGAAATTCTCAATACACATAAAAAGATTGATAACATGCAAAATATGTTCTCTATTCACTATAGAATGCAATTAAAAGTCAATAGCAGAAGGAAATTTGAAAAAATTAAAAATGTGTAGAAGTTAAACAACACACTTATAGTTTGTGAATTAGAGAAGAAATCATAATGAACATTAGAAAATATTGATATGAATGAAATGAAAAACATACCAAAGATTATAAAAACTTTGGGATAAAATGAAACCAGTATTTAGAGAGAAATTTATAGCTGTAAATATGTTTTAAGAAAAATAAAAGATCATAAATAAATAGTTTTCACTTTAAGAAACTGAAAAAATAAATGGAGAACACAGAAATAAGGAAGTAATAAATACTAAAGCATAAATAAATAAACTGAAAATCTAAACATAGAGAAAAATCAACAAAGTTCATCCTTTTAAAAGATCAACAAATTGAAAAATCTTGTGTCAGACTGACCAGAATATTCAAACTACTATAATCATAAAACTACTAAATCATAAAGAGAGAATGTTAATACTAACCTTACAGAAATGAAAAGGATTAGGAAGGAATACTTTGGGATATGAATGATTGTATGCCAATAAATTATATAATGCAGATGAAAATGAAAAATTTTGGAAAAGACACAAACCATAAAAAATGATTCAAGAAGAAATAGAAATTTATGAATTGACCTCTAGCAAGAGATTGAATTAATAGTTTTACCCCTCACTACATATACACACACAAAGAAAAGCCTAGGACCAATTATTCACATATTCTTCCAAAAAATAGAAACAGGTGATCTTCTCTCCAACTGATTGTATGAAGCCAAGGAAAGAAAGACTAATAATATCTAATAATATCCCCTGTGAATACAGATGCAAAACTCTTCAACAAAATACCAGCAATCTGAGCCAGGTACGGTGGCTCAAGCCTGTAATCCCAGCCTTTAGGGAGGCTGAGACAGAACTGCAAGTTCAAAGCCAGCCTCAGCAATGGCGAGATGCTAAGCAACTAAGTGAGACCCTGTCTCTACATAAAATACAAAATAGGGCTGGGGATGTGGCTCAGTGGTTGAGTACCCCTGAGTTCAATCCCCAGTACCAAAAAAAAAAAAAAAAAACAGCAATCTGAGTTATGTATCATGACAAGATGGGATTCATCTTAGGAACATCTGAGTGGTTCCACATATGAAAATCAGTCAATGTAATACAATAAAGGACAAAACCATAAGACATTGGAGTATATTCCAGAGCCTATATATATAGGCTCTGGAATCAAATTCATAGCTTTCTATCCTAGCTCTACTACTAGCTGTGTGATCTGAAGCAAGTCAGAAACTTTTCTATGCCTGTTTCCCCCTAGTTTTTTTTGAACAATCAGTTAATTTAATATATAGAACTTAGAACAGTGTCTGATACATAGAAAGTGCTAGTTGGTTATTATTTTACTATTTTTATCACTGAAGTTGCTAGAGATCATGAAAATTATGACGAATGTAACTCCAAAAGTGTCCCAGTTGATGTGTTTAATTTACTATCTTAAGTGCTATAGAAATGTCATTGAGATGAACAGATGCTTTCAGAGAATCAAATAAGCTCATCCATATGAGAAAGTCTGACAAACTCAGAATCAATTTTTTGATCTCCCCTACTTAAATCTGCTCTTCTCCAATGTTCTTCTCAGAAAATAACACTGACACCATCCAGTTTCTCAGGCCAAAAAAATAAAATAAAATAAATCATCTTCCTATTTGAATCTCAATCAAAAAGAAAATTCTTCAAAATTTATCCCAGTCTAACCACTTCCAACTTCCTTCTGCTCTGGGCCAGCACCATCAACTCTGAGTTACTACACTAGCATCCTAGCTGACTTCTCTGCTCTGACTCCTGCAGTCAGTCTCCACACAATAGGCAGAATGACACTTGTAACCTGTAAATTATGTCTGATTTGACCATGCTCCACAGGGCTCTACTTAACTGGTCCCTGGGCGATACCTGTGAATTTGCCCTTACCCTTGGCACTCCAGCTACAGTTGATTTCTGTGTTGATTCTAACACTACAAGCGTGTTCTTGCCTTAGCCTCATTGCACTTTCTGTTGCCTCTGCCAGGAACATCCTTACTCCATGGCTCCCCTCTCAATTCATTCAGGTCTGTGGGATTTAGCATGCTCTGAGAGGCTTTCTTGAACTAGTCTTTCCAAAGTAATATCCTGCTATCCTCCCTCTTCTTTCTGTGCTTTATTTTTCGTCATAGCATTTATTGCTACTTGACATGACACATTTATCATCTGTTTATTGCCTGCCTCTTCCTGTGAAAGTTTGAACTTCATGATTTTTTTCTGTTTTAGTCACTGCTTCATTCTTGGGGTCTAGAACAGGACCCAGGATATGATAAAATGGAAATTAACTATTGATTAGAAAATTCTAATGGAGGGCTGGAACTTCTTCTTGCAGAAGTGGGAGAGTAGGAGCAAAGGAAGAGATTTGGGTTAAAATGAAAGTAGGGGTAGACAAACTATGGCCCTAGGACCAAACCTAGCCTTTAGCAACCTCAGTCATTTCCAGCCATCTCACTCTTTTTATAAATATTTATCAGAATACAGCAGCAGTTATTTTACTTATGTCTGTGGATCCTTTCATGCTGCGAAATCAGTGGAGTAGTTGCAACAAAGACCATGTACTCTACAAAGCGGAAAACTTTTGCTATCTGGGCCTTTACAAAAAGTTTGCTACCCCTGGTTAAAATAGGTGAGGTGTTTCACTCTTTGACTTTTATATGTGCAAGAATCTTACACAATTTTACTTATATAAATAACAGTAGATTTAAAAAACGATCTGAGCTGTAATCTCAATTCAATAGCTGCATATTATTGAAGAAAGAACTATGTTGTTTTTCCTAAGTAAGAATTTTGTCATTTTTCTCCAGAGAAGTTCCTTTTTTTTTTTTTTTTTTTGGAGTTTATTAAGTTTTCTCTAGAATCTGCTTTTTCTCTGTTACCATAGAACCCCTTCCTGGCTATTGGAGCCGTTCAATGTGGACCTTAGCTCTGATAGATAATGGTAATATCCCCATCATACATATTCTTATTGCTATTGTTCTAATGAAAAGTGGGGAATTTAATTTTCTTAAACTAATGAATTTACTATTCAAATAAAGCATCAATGTGCAAAGCAAAGGAAAATAAAATTATCTTTCAAATTTCAGATCAAATGCCACCTTTTCTATTAGGGCTTCTGAGGTCTGCTACATGGAATTTATCTTAGCCTCCTCCATCTCCTGTAGCTTATAGTTGGAATCTTTATTGAATCTGTCACAATTTACCTTGCTTTGTTGTTGTCTCAGAATAGATCTATCCCCTTCTCTAAAATATGAACTCCATACTGGTATAACTTGTATATTGGTCGCTTCTGAATGCCCAGTGTCCAGCCAAATGTGAGTTGAACTGACTATTATGCTTCACTGCTTCTTTTTTCTTTATTTTCCATTATAGAGGTTGTCAGATCTGCCTCCAGCCCACCTTGTTTTGGCCATTGTGTTCTCTCTCTGATATGGTTTTAATGTGTCCCCCAAAAGTTTATGCATGTGTTAAAAATGTAATCCCAAAACTCATATGCTTAACAATATGGGGGGGGCGGGGTTGGAAGACAATTTGAATTAGATAAGATCATGAGGGCAGGACCCCCATGAAGGCATTATTGGCTTTATTAGAAAAGGAAGAGAGACCTGAGCTGTCATGCTTGCTCTGCCTCAACATGGGATGCCCTCTACTATGTTGTGCTACAGCAAAGTGGCTCTCATCAGAAGCTAACCAGATGCAGGCACCATGCTCTTGGACTGCCCAGCCTCCATAATGGTGAGCCAAATAAGCTTCTATTATTTATAAATTACCCAGACTCAGGAATTTTGTTACAGCAACAAAAAAACAAACTAAGACACTCCTCTTTCCCTTCTCTATTGATTGGTTTATTTATAGATTCACATAATGTATTTATGTGTGAAAATGTATCTTTCACATTGAATATTTCAAAATACAGGTTTTTGTCTATCTCTAAAAACTGTCATTATGTGATACTTTTCTTCACTGGACGCTGTTTTTCCTTACTTCTTTCTCCACCCTAAGTTATATTCGTCTTTGTGCACTCTACCAAGCAGTGAAGCAGAAAAGAGGGGAAAAGAAATTTATTTTCCTACATTCCTCATCTCCCTTCCTCTATGTTTGATTGATCCAAAATACTTGGGATCTGTTTTGGCAGAACGGATAATCAGAAGTACAGCAGCATCCCTGCTCTGAATTTTAAGCCTAACAAAGGAAGAGTCTTTTCATATAACCACCCTCATCAGAACATGAACTTAGGTACAAGGATATATGATTTTTATATTCAAAAAACAAACTCAGGAAAACCTAATCATCATGAAAATAGAAACCCAAAGAATAGAGTCACCCATGATGCACTTTGCTGGCCATGGACCAGCTCTGCCATTGCCAGCAAGGGGTCCACAGCAAGGGTCAAAGAATGTGTCCCTCTGGCTCCTGCCCTGTGTCTGTGGTCTCTTCTGCATTTTATTTGTGCTGCTGCCAGGGCTGATTCTTAGCGTTATAGCTTCCTAGGCACCTACCAGATGCAACTGCCAGGCTGAAAGGGAAGAAGAATTGATTTCAGTTTCCAACTTGAGAATGTCTGAACTGCTTTGACCTTGAACGGGGCTACTTCACTTTCTTGCCAATCCTCAATCCACAGCCAGAGTTTGCTCTCAGCACTGTTTTGATGCATTTCTCCATGATTTTTTTTTTCTTTATTTCTTCTCTGTGGCCTCTCATCTTGCCTGGCCTTGTGCCCTGACCCTCTCCAAACCCAGCAGGGTCTCCTAGCCAATCAGGAAAAGGATGGGTACTAAGAATCGTGGCTCTGACTCTTGGCAGGCTGACAGACTTGAGAGAGGACCAGAACTGGAAGAGAACTGGGGCTGCCTGGTTCATCTTCCCTGACCTCAGAATTGCTTTGACCCTTGTAAATGAAGAGAGACTGGTCCTAATTTGAGGTGACGTGAACTTTGGCAGGATTTTTGCCTATTTGTGCCTCCTGGTTTTATTTATAAGATGAAAATAATATCAGAAAGGTACAGATATTCACAAGGAGAGATTCTCAATGTCAGAGCAATGGTAAATGCTCCTTGAGAGAAAGCAGTGACTGCTTTAGGCTAGTTCCATTAAAGATTTGAGAAAATAGTGCAGGAGAACTCAAATTTGATCAGACTTTCCAACAATAAGATCCAAACTAGATTAGGTAACTCTGTAGTCAAGCAATTACACTTCTCTTTCCAATGAATAGATCTTATTGCCAGAAGCTGGGCTTCTCTAGTAAATACTGATTCTTGCACAATACTGCTATTTTAGAACCTTCTATTCTTCCCATAGCCCATTCCTCTCTCCTGGGCTGCATCCCAACAAAGGTGGTTATGTGACTCTCTCTGAGTCAAAATTTAGCCTTGCTTCTTGGAAGAGCTTTAATTTATTCTGTAGGGTGGAAGTCAGAAAGGGAGAGACAGAAGCTCTGTTATGGTTTGGATGTGATCACATCCTACGGAGATTTGTGTACTCGAGTCTTGATCTCAGAGCACAACCCTTAGAAGGGATTAATGCTGGTCTTATAGACTAGATTAGTTCCTGCAAGACTAGATTGTTATAAAAAGAGTGAGCCTGGCCCCTCCTTAGTCTCTCTTGATTACTCTCTCACCATGTGATCTCTCCTTCTTGTATATGCTCCCTCCTTGATGTCATTCACTATGTTATGATTTACCCAAAAGATATTCACCAGAGCCAAGAAGATGTTGGCAGTATGCTCTTGGACCTCCAGAACTGTGAGGTAATAAATCTCTTTTCTTTATATCACTCTTGGATATTTTTTTATAGCAACACAAAGTGGACTGAGACACAGTCCTAACTCAATTCGTTTTACCTCTCTGGATCTCAATTTCTTTCCTCTACTAAAAAGAAAAACAAAATAGGCTAAATCTTTCTTTAAAAATTTCTTCCAAGTTGTACTAAAATAATTGATTTCTAACTTCATCAAGTACATCACAATTCTGAAGGCAAGAGGAAAATAATTCTCTGCTCCACTGACTTGCTATAATTTGGATATGAGGTGTCCCCCCAAAGCTCCTGCTAATGCAGTACTATTTAGAGGTAAAATGATTGGATTATGAGAGCTGTGACCTAATCAGTCCATCGTAGGTGGAATAAATTGATGGAGGTGGTAACTATAGGCAGGTAGGATATGGCTAAAGGAGGTGGGTCACTGGGGGCATGCCCTGGAAGAGTACATCTTTCCTGTGGCCCCTCCAACCTGTGCTCCCATCTGTGCTTCCTGACTCTGCCATGAGCTAAGCAGCTTTCCTCCACTGGGCCCTCTTCCCATTATGTGCTGCCTCATCTCAGGCCTAGAGCAATGGAGTCAGCCATCTGTGGATTGAGACCTCTGAAATCATGAACCCCAAATAAACATTTCCTCCTCTAAGTTGTTTTTGTTGGGTATTTTGGTCACCATGACAAAGGCTGACTAACACACTTCTCTTTGTAATATAAATTGAAACTGTTTACATGCAGCCTTAGACACAAGAGGAAGGGAGTTGTTATCAGAAAGCCGGCACTCCAGAGCCCCCACATCCATTCATCCTGAAAGCGGAATCCATGGAGACTATATGTCTTCCTTAAGCATCATTCCTGCTCTCCATTGCCTAGCAAGCTTACTACACATGGAGTAAGCACTTTCATGTGCACTATTAGAAATACAAAAATGAATTAGGTAGATCCTTTCCCAAATCAAGATCACAGTATTTGGTAGGAGCAAAGTCCTAGCAAGGCAAAAAACCCAAGCATCCATGCTGGACAGTCAGGTACTCTTTTCATCTACTCAGGAAATAAATTAAGTAGAAGTTTGAAAAAAGATATTTCAAAGCAGACACACCTGGATTAAAATTTGGGCAAGTCATCGTCTCCTACTCAGTTTCCTCATCTTTATTGTTTTTTAACTTCGTGTGTGTGTGTGTGTGTGTGTGTGTGTGTTACTGGAGATTGAAGCCAGAGGTACTTTCATACTGAACTATATCCCCAGTCCTTTTTTATTTTTTTATCTCACTGAGTTTCTGAGGCTCTTGTTAAGTTGCTGAGGCTGGCTTCTAATTTGTTATTCTCCTACCTCTGTCTCCCAAGTCACTGGTAGGTATGTGCCACAATGCCCAGCTTCCCCATCTTTAAAATGGCACAATAAGAGTATCTCTCTCAAAGGATTAGTAAGATAAAGCCTGTAAAACTTCTTTACTTTCTTTTCATAAATACTTTTTGAGAGCTTCTTTGTGCTAACCATTTTGAAAAATAACATGGATACAATTTTGAGCATAAATGTGGCCTCTCTCTCATAGATTTTGCTTGTAAATCCAACATTAATTAGATATTACACAAATAAATTTATAAGCTTAAACAGTGATAAGTGTGATGTGTCATTTGGGTCCCCCAGGGAGCAGATGCAGAGACAGAGTTAGAAGCATTAAATATTCATTGGGAGTTAATGTCTGAGAAAAGTTAAAGGTAGAGGAAGAAGGATTAGGCAGGAAGAACCTCAGACCACAATGTTTTTGCCAAAGGCTTGGCCAATTCAAGAAGGACTTGGGAACAAACATTACTCATTAGAGGAACCCCACACTGGGAAGTCATGACCAGGTGCTAGGACCCCTCACTGCACCTGGTAATTATATTGGGGCTGCTCCAAAAGAGTGTGGCCATGGCTAGAAAGCTAAGGCAGGTCCTAAAGGCACTGGCCTCTGGAGGCACTCAGTCTACCGCACTCCTTGCCGCTGATGTCAAGATCTTGAAGGGAGATCCACTCAGGGTACCTCCATGGCTGTCTATGCTGTGAAGGAAAACCGAAAGAGGAACAAATGCAGAGCCTAACCTGGGCTTCCTTCACAAAGTCATTTGAACAGAGATGTGGGGGACAGGCAGTGTTAACCAGGCCAAGGTGCAGACAGGATCAGAAAGAGCACATGCGAAGCACCAGGCTGGAGACAGCATGAAGCTGCACTCTAGAGGGAAAGATTGGATAGTGGAAAGTAGAAGGAGTAGATGCTGCTAAGGAAGTGAGCTTTAGAAAGAAAAGTTCACAAGTTTCCCATGCTCCTTATTCATCTCCTTAAGAAACTCCAGGAAAGATCTACATTGTTGCTCTTCAGAATTTTCTGCTTTGGTTTCCTTCAGTCTCCAAGAATGTTCCTAATCTGGCCTCCAAGCCAGCGCTAGATAGCTCAGTTCATTCAAATTTGCCCAGAGTTAGAGTCTCCTGGGAATTTAGAGGGGTGTATGTGACAGGAATTAACTTTAAACAGAGAGACACCTGTTTCTCAAGGTCTAGAGAATAAGATGAAGGAAGAAGGATGAGAAGGAAAGGATTTTCTCTATATTAAAGGGAAGGGAGATTTTGAAAGAAAAGTCTTGTATGAAATGACGTCAATATCATTTGCTGAAAATTAAAACAAGGACTTGGACCAGAAGCTTTAGAATTCTGAGGCTGATCAAGAACCCAATCAATAAATGGGCAAAGGAGCTGAACAGACACTGCTCAGAAGAAGACATACAATCAGTCAACAGGTATATGAAAAAATGCTCAACATCACTAGCAATTAGAGAATGCAAATCAAAACTACTCTAAGATTTCATCTCACGCTAGTCAGAATGGCAATTATCAAGAATACAAACAACAATAAGTGTTGGCGAGGTTGTGGGGAAAAAGGCACACTCATACATTGCTGGTGGGACTGCAAATTGGTACAACCAATCTGGAAAGCAGTACGGAGACTCTGTAGAAAACTCGGAATGGAACCACCATTTGACCCAGCTATCCCACTCCTGGGTCTATACTCAAAGGACTGAAAAACAGCATACTACAGTGACACAGCCACTTCAATGTTTATAGTAGCTCAATTCACAATAGCTAAACTGTGGAAGTAACCTAGATGCCCTTCAATAGATGAATGGATAAAGAAACTGTGGTATATATACACAATGGAATATTACTCAGCAATAAAAGAGAATAAAATTATGGCATTTGCAGTTGAATATCATGCTAAGCGAAGTAAGTCAATCCCAAAAAACCATATGCCGAATGTTCTCTCTGATAAGTGGATGCTGATCCATAATGGAGAAGAGGACACAGGAAAAATGGAGGGAATTTGGTCAAAGGGGAGGGAGGGAGGAGGGGGCATGGAGACAGTAAAGATGGCGGAATGAGATGGACATCACAGCCCTAGCTTCATGTATGACTGTATATATGATGTGAGTCTACATCACTTACAACCAGAGTATAGGAGCTCTCTCCGTGACTTCAGTGCCTCATATGCTGATTGGCTGCATTCAATGCCTCCCCTCTTTCCTGACCCTAACCCCAAACCCTCCTTCCTTTCCAAACCCACCCAACCCCATCACTCCTTCTATTGGGAGAGAGCTCATTTTGGGGCACATGCACACAGGCTGGTCAGCCAATGATGGGTAAGATGCCCAGAGGGGCACAACCTAAGCCAGGTGCAGTCTTGTTTGCCCTTTCTCTTGCGCACGAGCTGATAATTGATGACGGGTAAGTGCTCAGAGGAGCACAACCTCAGACAGATTACAGCTTCATTAGCACACCCCCCCCCCCATCATATGCAGCGTGTAGGAGTCTGGAAAATCCAGCGGAATGATTCTCTCCCATGAGGAGGTTATCACAGATCCCTCCAACATGCTTGCTTATGGGCCACACAGGCCCCACTGACCTATCAAATAAAAGTAAAAAGGGGGAAATATAGGAGCGCTCTCTGTGCCTTCAGTGCCTCCTATGATGATTGGCTGCCTTCAATGCCTCCTCTCCCTTTCCTTTGCCCTATGCTGATTTGTTACTTTGAAATCTTCCCCTCCCCTTTGCCCTATGCTGATTGGTTACTTTGAATACTTCCCCTCCCCTTTACCCTATGCTGATTGGTTACTTTGAATACTTCCCCTCCCCTTTACCCTATGCTGATTGGCTACTTTGAATGTTTCTCCTCCTCTTTACCCCATGCTGATTGGCTGCCTTCAGTGCCTCTCTTTTTCTCATCCTATGCCGATTGGCTGCGTGCCTGACATGGATCAATACCCTATTGGCTGTAATCTAACCTCAGGGCCATGATTGGTCCGAGGACCCTGTATAAACTGTTGCACTAACTGAAATAAATGGGTCTGCTTCTCGCTCTGGCAGAGTAGTTTTACCTACCCCTGGTGTCTGGGTGAGTGACTCTGTGACTGTCTACCCTATAAACCCTCATCCTCCGGGACTCCAGACCTCATCTCATGGGACCCCATTCCTCAGTCCTCTTGTCCCATGGGACCCCAACTTGTCAAGCGAACCCACACGAGGCATGACATAAATGGCACCAGAGAAATGAAAAGTTGTTCTCCATCTGTGTACAATGAATCAAAATGCATTCTGCTATCATGTATAACTAAATAGAATAAATAAATTTAAAAAAAGAAAAAGAAATCTGAAGGCTGAGGCTTAGCTAGACTAAAGAGTGGAAGCTGCACTGAGGCCACATTGAAGGGAAAGAGCTTGAATTGGGGCTGATTCTTCACTGTTCTTCCTCTTCCTTAACATCCTGTTCATTGATGTCTCCACCAATCCAGGAAACAGACTTTATCTTTTTATCCTCAAGTTTCTGGTGGCAGAGAGAATGAGAAAGGCTTTGCTCAAAGAAGAGCTATTATAACAAAATAATTGTAATTAGCATGACAGGGCAGGTAGAGACACTTCATTCCTTCTGCAGAATTCAGGGCCTTATTTGCATTTGAAAAACAATCTCATTAAAATAGCATATTAGATTATAAAATATTTTCCAGGAAAACATTTCAGAAATGCCATAGCAATCTTTTGCATTTGCACACTCACATATGCAGAGACACACATACTCAATGTTCCAATTAAAAGCACATACACACTTTCAATTTAAAAGCATCCAAAAAGTGAGAGAAATTGACCACTAGAGGTTCCTAAATTTAGACATGGAAAGATTTGTAGGGGAGGTAAAAATAAAAGGTCTAGAAGCTGGAGCAATAGTCATTAGATAGAGTTACATTGCAAGGTTAAGAGAATTGTGGAATTAGTGCTATTTGTAAATAATTGCATTAAAACCCTTTCTAATGAGAATAAATGCATTCCATTGACTTGGGTGATTATAGAAACAGCTCCTTTTTTTCAGGAATTTTAATTGAGTGGCCACAACCAGATGTACATGAGAAGTCACTCCTGCTACTATAATTGCAGTCCGCCTGCTCAATTCAACAGTGGGGCTCAGTTCATCCACTGGGTCAATTCTGCAATCTAAAGGAGTTCCATACAGCTGCTCTGCCCATAAAATCACCCCCAACTGGTTTCCTTGCTTTCACATTCCACTCCTGAGTGTTTTTACTCTTGGTGAAATTCCTTCACTATTAGCCCAACTACCCACTTCCATTCCCTTTCACCCTTTCTTCTCAAAATATTTCAGAAACTAGATTGAAAAGGATTTAAATTATCATCTCATCCCTTTATCTCACTATATAGGTAAGAAAACAAAGACCAGCTGGGTTAATTTTCCCAGGATCATGCAGCTGACTGAAGACAAGAAGGGTAGAAGACCTAGAAACCAGGTCCTTCTCCACCAGGTCTCTGCTGTGCCACCTGTTCCTCAATAACTTTCATGGAGTAGCTTTCTCATCTTCTAATTTTCTCTCCCTGGAGGCTTCGCCAGTTCATTACAGTTCCCCTATGGCATGGAGATCAATATTATACACACTCACAATATGTTTATACAAGTGCCATTTCCTGCTCCCTGGCTTGTTTCTTTAACACATTTTGTGGCCTTTGGCCTAGTTTGCACTTGGAGCATAAGTTTCACTTTTATGGCCCAAGTGCCTTCTCTCTATGAGATGACTTAAAATAGGACCTAAATAAGAAATCACTGATTTTTTAAAAGAAAGTTTAAAATAATACAAACATAACAAAAAATTAGAGAAGTTCTGATCCAGGGTTAGAGATATAGCTCAGTGGCAGAGCACCTGCCTAGAATGCACAAGGCCCTGGGTTCCATCCTGAGCGCTGCAGATAAAAAAAGTCATGATGCCCACTCCTTACCCACCACTGTAACTGTTATATTGTATGCTTCCTCCAGGCTGTTCTCATAGGCATCCTTTCAAATATCATTGTTATTAACCCAACTTAGCTCAAACCCACTGTTGGAATAAACTACAAACTGTCTTTCCTTTCCTTGGAATCAATGAAAGATATGTTAGTTAGGTTTGCATCTCTGCAACCAAAGTATCCTACACCAGCAACCTGGTGGAGGTATCCTGGCTCACAGTTTCAGAGATTTAGTCTATAGTGGGCTGACTCCATTGCTCTGGGCCCAAGGTGAGGCAGAACATCATGGCAGAAAGGTGTGGTGGAGGAGTGCTGCACCAGTTCATGGCTGGCCAAGAAGCAGAGAAAGAGAGAGAGGAGGAGGGGCCACAGGGAAGATGACACCTTTCAGGGTATGCCCCCAGTGGCCCACCTCCTCCACCTGCACCTCACTGCCTACAGTTACATTCATTTAGCCCAGTCAAACTAGGTTAGACTTTGAATGCCCTAATATCTCCTCTGAGTTTGGACCTCTTCAGCATTCGAATTTCCCAATCCCCTCTGTGCATCTCTACTTTTCACATTAGTACCTTGGCAAAGCCAGAGCTTCAGTCCTTGGACTCTTTGGGTTGACACTCTTGACTCTTAGTGCTAGGATTCTTCCTCTTGCCATGCCACTATTTCCAGCTGCATTTCCTGAACGTGCCCAGTGAAGCCAGGAATCTGCTGCTGCTTCTAAATCTCACCTCCACCCTAAATTAGTTGGTACATCTTCTAGGGGTCACTCTGGCCAACTTCCTACCAAATGCTTAACAGAAGATTTACATGTAATATTTGTTTACAGGACCCTCTCTTAAGATCTCCTCAAGATGATCTAAAAATTTCGGATTTCCCTTCATAAAAATCTCTATTGAACTAAGTGATAGTCCCCCATAGTTCAGCAAGGGGTCACCATGTCTGATTAGAGTGAGCCCAAACTCTGTCCATAGGTGACTCATAAAGAAACTTCTCCTATGGAATTTGTTTCGGGGGGGTGGGTACCAGGGACTGAACTCCGGGGCATTCGACCACTAAGCCATATCCCCAGCCCTATTTTGTGTTTTATGTAGAGACGGGGTCTCACTGAGTTGCTTAATGCCCCACTGTTGCTAAAGCTGGTTTTGAACTTGTGATCCTCCTGCTTCAGCCTCATAAGCCGCTGGGATTACAGCCTTGTGCCACCATGCCCAGAACTATTTCCTAAATGTTAATTATAGAAATATGCCCTATTGTATTTTATTCATTTTACCTTTTAATAAGTCTAAGTCGGGCATGGTGGCACAGGCCTGTAATCCGAGCACTTAGGGAGGCTGAGACAGGAGAATCACAAATTCAAAGCCAGCCTCAGCAACAGCGAGGCACTAAGCAACTCAGTGAGACCCTGTCTCTACATAAAACACAAAATAGGGCTGGACATGTGCCTCAGTGGTTGAATACCCCCGAGTTCAATCCCCGGTACCAAAAACAATAAAAATAAAAATAAGTCTGAGTTAAGTTTATGGCAACATAGAGGAGACAAAAGATTGGAGACAATCTTTGGGGTCCAGATTTACTTAATAAGTGATAACCCTCAAATCAATAAAAATAAGCTTGTTGATGTAGAACTTGTGAATAGAAATAAGCAAAGAAACCTAAATTATTAAATAACCATATGTCATCTTACTACCGATCTTAATTGGTAAGTAAAGAAAGGTGTCTTGCGTAGGGGAGATACGTTCAGCTCAGCAACATTAACTGGTAATTATAAATTAGCTTGGTCTAGTGTTTCCTCTTTGGATTCTAGTGGTTATCCTTAACCCAAATCGATAGGAAAGCAATCTCCTTGGTCTAAAGTCCTTAGGAATAAAGCATTCAGGGTATGTTAGGGTTTGGATCTGGAATGTCCCCCAAAAGTGGGTCACTGGGGACTTGCCCTAGAAAGGTTTGTCTTCTCTCTGGCTCCTTCCTTCCTTCCTCCCTCTCTCTTTTTCTCTCTCTGCTTCCCAGCTGCCATGAATTGAGCAGTTATCCTCTGCCACATCCCTCCTTCATGACGTTTTTGCCTTGGAGCCAGCCAACTTATGGACTGAGTCCTCTGAAACTGTGAGCCAAAATAAATCTTTCCTCCTCTAAATTATTCTTGTCAGGTATTTTGGTCACAGCAACGAAAAGCTGACTAACACAAGGACTAGTGACTAATGTGATGTAAGATGGGTCACATGTGTTCCCACTTTCATAAAAACCTGGCTGGGACAGAAAAACAGGGAAGAGACCAACCAGGTGCCCCTAGGAGAAATAGATAAGACAAGAATGACTTGGGGGCTGTAGAGGGCTGTATAAAGGGCTCTTGGCATAAGCGTTTCAGGCTCAGCTCTCAGAAACTTATAAATACTCCAAATAAATTGGAAACTGGTAGGAGACATTGCAAAGGTAGCCTATTTCTAATAGGAGCAGTTCTAAGACTCAGGACCCTCAATAGCATCATTCTCTGACTTTGGGAACTCCTCAGAAGATCGAATCCAGGAGTTAAGTAATTTCTCCTCTAGGGATTTTCATTTACCCTTTCCCTTTATTACACAACAATTCTACATTTACCCACCTCCCTTTCTACATTACCCCCCCACCTATGATGACTTGGCAAACTACAGTCATTCTAGCTACCAAGACCTCCTTTCAAATCATAAAAAACAAAACAGTATTTTCTCTTATACATAAATGAAAGACAAAATGAAAATAGCTCAAAATCAGTTCAAGTGATGAAACTATGGGTGATTTTTTTCTTCTTTCTATTTTCAGTCATACCATATTTTATTTGATTATAATACATATTAATAAGTACAAACATTTCCTGAGCACTGACTCTGAGCCAGGCACTCTGCTAAGCACATTACAGGTTTTCTCTCTCTTAATCCTCTTTTAAAATCTGTGAATTTACATGTAAGGATAAATTAAAGAAATTAATTTATCAGTGGGTAGCCTGCATGTGAGTCAAGGTCTACCTAACATTAAAGTTAAAACTGAGTACTACATTTATTTATTTAGTTAGTTAGTTGATTAGTTGGTTATTATTTTGTCAGCACTAGGGATTAGGGGGTGCGGTACTACTGAGCTACATCACCAATCCTTTTGAGAAAAAGTCTAGCTAAGTTGCCCAGACTGGCCTCCAACTTGCAATCCTCCTGCCTCAGCTTCTTGAGTTGCTGGAATAATAAGGGTGTACCACTGTGTACCACTATGTACACAATATACCACTATGCCTGGCTACATTTATTTGTATAATGGGACAAGTACACATTTAAAAAAGTTCATAAGATATTGAAATTAGAAATATTAGTGATGAGATTATCATAGGGAATTGAACTGTTGCAAAAACAAGAAGATACATGGTATGGTAGTATATGTAGCATGGTGGTTAAAACCTGGATTCTAGATCCAGAATTCATGAACTCAGCCTCCAGTCTTGCTAGATTTGTAACCCTGAGCAAGTTATGTAACTTCTCCATGCTCACTCTAATTTCAGGTAGTGTCAGAATTGAATTACAGGACACCAAACTTGTATCCACTGAAAAATTTCTTGGTATGTGGCAGGGAGGGGGAACCCACCCACATCTGGTGTTAGAAGTGTTCTGTTGAGTGTATGAGCATAGGAAAGTGCTTTGGTTTTTCTGATTTCTTACATTTCCTGAAAAAGAAATTTGGGTTGTCATTCTCCTAAGTTCCTGGATCAAGGACTTTAAAAATGAGACTGCCTCCTTTTCCTAGGAGGAGAGCTTTAAGGTAAGGAAGATCTAGGATACGATGCTCAATCTTTGGGCCAAATAGATGCACTTTGCAGGGAGAAGTCTCCTGGTATCATTGTTAAACCAGGCCTCAGAGCAGAAATTTCCATCTGTTTTTTTTTTTTTTTTTCATATTATCAGAGATCTGTTCAACATTTTTAAAAGCAGGGAAAAAAGTGTCTTGGAATTACCAAATGAATCTCAAAGAAAAGGAAGTATAATGTATGGAATAATAAAACCATCTCTACAGCAGAAACAATAAATATTTGCCCCAAAAAGCAATGTGAACCCTTCTGTCGTTAGGCAAACAGATGAGTACAAGAGCTTAAATCTCACTGTGGGGAGAATTCCAAAGTAAAGGACTGAGTTGTAGGGGCAGGTGTTCCAAAGCAGAGGTCCTGGGTCAGAAACTCAGGGACTGTATATCCTCAGGCCTGATTCTTCAGACAGTACTGGTAACATCTAACTTGGGACAAAAGAATATATATGTAATATCAGCTGAAAAAGAGCAATAAATCCAATCATGGCACACCAGAGATGGTGGTGTTGCCCTTGATTTGGGGAAATCTGCCTTCTTTAGCTTTTGCTGTTTGGTCTAACTCCATCTTGACAGGGCAGAACAGATTTATTCTGTCTTTCACATAAGAGCTTTTTAAATATTTGCAGGCATGATCCAGTATTCATTTGACTGTGCAATTTCCCTTCTTTAAGATGAACATTTCTATCAACTATTCCTGATTTCCTGACCCTTACCATCCTATTAACTTTACACTGGTTGGTCAATATTCCCCCAAGAATTGTGGTAACTACCACAGAGCCCAGTATTCTAGTGTGGTCTGACCACAGCCCACTATAGTAGGACCAGGGCTGTCTGTACTCCTTGTCTCATTTCCCTTCATGCAGTCAAAGATTGGATTGGTTTTTCTCTGCAGACACATCATAATGTTGGCAAATATTCAACTTTTGGATAAGTTAAGTCCCCAGTTCTTTCATATGAACGATCTCTGTCCAGGTAATCACCTCCATCCTGAATTTATACGACTGGTTTTCTTTTTACCCTAAATATAGAATTCTGCAATTATTTCTGATATATTCTATCTTATTGCGTTAGACAAGACACTCCAGGCTGTCTAGACAATTTTGAAATCTGATTTAACTCCATGGCTGTACCTTCCAGCTTTGTGTCACTTGTAGGTTTAGTAAAAATGCCATTTAACCTATTGATGCTTTGCAAAAGTAAAGAAAACTTTTCTGACATTATTGAAAGTGTAAGCTTCGGTGTGTGATGCAGAATGACTTCTAAATTAGCTAGAGCAATTTATAGACAGCCTTTTTCAATTCTCTCCAACCCACCTGCATGACATGTAATACAAAGCACACAAAGAAGAAAAAGAAGTTTCTTTAATGCAGGTGGTGAGCACAGATGAAAACAGAAAGAAGTAGTGACACTATCTGCACTGCCTTCCCTATTCTGTCCCTGCTCCCAGGATTGAACAGTTTTGTGGTTTGGTCCAGGAATCATCCCTAGGATGATGCCTAGACCATGGCTCAGCCTGGCCTTCCCTGTCCAGGGAGATCAGAGGTAATAGGCTGGTATTAAGGTACCATTTGAACAGGATGGATGTCAAATGCAGCAGTCTCAGTCTGTACAGGACTTAACCCTTGGATAGTTCCCTATCTCCCTGTCAGTAACCATCCCTTACTCTCTCCTCCTTTGAACTCCAAGGGATCAGTAAAACGGAGAAAAGGAGTTCTCCGTGTTTCTTCTCTCCTCTTTAGGCCCAGTCAGAGAAACTGAAGCCTAACTTTTATGACCTTAATGTTAAGAAAACAAAGCTTACTATCAATACTGAGGAACAGAAACCATGTGATGGCCAGGCCTGCTAACCAGGATAATGTTTTCTCTGATGGTGTTGAAATAAAAACACCCTCTGAACCTGAACATATACAGTAGGACTTACAGCCCCCATCCCAAGGGAGATAATCAATGATAGTCTCTAGAAAATCCCACTACATGAGCTTGTATGAGCTCTCCTTTCTCCTCACATCCCAAGATCAGATAATTTCAAGTGAAACTTTAATAAATGCCCTATACAGTCATCACAATATGGGCCATAAAACAAGAAAGTAGAGGATGGGACCCTAGAGGAACTGGCCCAGAATCAGGCCTGGGTCTCAGTATCAGCTTCTCCACTTACCTGCCATGTGATCTCGGGCAATACTCACCTCTCTGCTCCTAAGAGATGGAGAAAAAAATAAATAAAACAGTTGATGTATTACAAACTAGTCAAAGTAAGTTAACTAGTTAGTATAGTCACTGGCATATATACAGTGCTCAACAAATAGTTATTAAATAGCCTTTTAATAAATGTGTTCAGATTTCTTTTTCTAGGATTCAAATTCTATATTTGATCTACAATTAGGAAAGATGGTAACAGTTGTCACAGGTTCCTAGCATGCTAAAGACCTAACCTAACCCTTTTTACAGATGATGGAAATGATGAAAAAGGAATTTCCCATAACATAGAATGAGTGAATCCCCAGTTATGGCTGGGAGCAAAAGCATTGCCAGGTGCTAGAGAGATGGGAACAGTGTTGGAGAGGAAAGAAAGGCAGCTAGCTGTTTGCTTTGTCATAAGTGGGATGGGGTCATGGTCCTTGGAGTTTCCCTCAAGGCCACTTGGGAGTATAAGGCTGTTTCCTAGAGCACATCAGCTTAGGAAGCATGCCAAAATTTACTTGCCTCAGGGAAACTGTGTCTAGATTGTTCCATGTCAGGCCTTGGTTTTACTGGCTGGCCCTCCAGCTGTCTATGCACCAGGCTTATATATCCTAATCTTCAAAGTCTATTATCGCCTTACAGCAGCTTTTGCTTTGGGCACTTCAAGTGTCAACTGCCACAACCTCCTTTTCTTAAGCTTCTTTATGCATTAGGTATTTGTAAACATTTATGGAAGAAAGGAAGGAAAAAAAGGAAAGAAGAAAGGTTGGTTCAAGGATGCGACAATGATTGGTCCCTGAGAATCAGGAAATAACATTTTGTTCTTAGTCAATCTATACAATCAATCCATAATGGATCAGATCAGAATATGCAAAGTCATCTTAAAGTGACAGTATAGGTTTTTATCCAAATAAGACTTTTACGTTAGTGGTTCCCTGACCTAGCTGATGAACAGCATCACTTGGGATCCTTGTAAACATTCAGACTTCTAGACCCCTCCACAGACCTACTATACTGGAATTTCCAGTAAAGCTAAGAAAAAAGCATTCTGTATTTCTTTACAAGTGCCAGGGTGCTTTTGCAGCAACCACCCTCACCCAGTTGAACAGAATGGCTTTGGGAAACAGTTCCATTTCACTCTGCAAAGGATTCATATATACAAAGAACAATGTGTTAGAAGATGGGTCAGCAAAGAGAATGTAAGGGAAGGGACAGTTGGCACTCTCTGGCTCATGGAAGCATGGTTCTAGAAGGGGTTCCCTGAAACACCCAGACTGTCTGGACGGTGAATTCCTATTGAGGAGATTGAGGCTCCAGATGAGGACAGCCTGATGTTATTAAATATTTGAATCATCTAACTCCCCCTGTCAACATTTCTTGCTCACTGAGCAACCTTTCAGTGATCTCTTCCCCTACAACTGGTCTATAGGGAAAAAAGGGGCAGGTCAGGCCAAATGTTTCCCACTGTAAATTAATAAACTGGCATGCCGATTATATATCAGTCTCTTGTGGGTTGGTATGAGTCAGCATCCCTGAGGCTGATCAACTCAGAGCCTCTGCCAAGATCAAGTTTCTGACTCTGCAAAGCTGAGGGCTTGACCCTGGACCCCAGTGAATAGATCAGAGCAAATATGTACCATTTGGGCCCTAGGAAGTCAGTAAGTTAGCCTCTCCTGAAAACAGGAGATGAGAAGGAACCCATTTCCCAGGAAAACACACTGTTGAAGACTTTCTTGATACTATGTGTGCTCTTCTGAGCACACAAAAACAGTTCTTTAAAACAACTTTTTCTCTGTTCTCAAAGGCCTTCCAGGTGTATTGGCTCATTTGACATTTGTAGCAATCCTGGGAGATATATTTGGCATATATTTCTTAGAGATGAGGAATCTGAACAGAAGGTCATTTACCAAAGATCCAAAGTAAATGGCACAGCTGGGACCAGATTCTTTGGACCAGAATCCAAATTTTTTGGATTCTTATACATATTCTTCTCAATTCCTTTCTCATTCAATAAATACCCTAAGTAGATCCCTAAAGGAACATTAGAAACTCTTGGAACAGAGTAAGACTGTGTTTGCATGTGTGCAAATGTGGAAGGGGTAGGTTAGGGACTCAAATGTGGAAGGAAAAATTGACAGAATAGCAGAAATCAGAACACTTTTGGTAATAAGAAAGCACAGTCCATTTTTTCTTAGTCAAGAAAATTGGGGACCGATTCAACTAAGTTAAACAGTTGATTAACTGAACAGCTATTGTGTGTGCAAGGCCTGGTGTATTGAGTGCTAGCAAGAGAAGCAGGGCTCAGAAAAGAGCATTTTAAACATGTATTTTAGTGTAGTGAGGAGTGACCCTGAAATTTTTTCCTTCTTTAATGGCAAAGAGCACAATGTACAACCATGACATTTAAGGGGAAGTGGGAAAGGAGAGAAGCTGTCTATGATTAGGACTCTGGCAGCCAACAGCATTTGGAAGTTAGGGCCCGATGACATGTCATCAGGGATAGATGTTTGTGCAAATCCTTCAGGCTGTAGTGTTCTGCACACTTTCCCATCATTGTATTTTATCTTAGTTCTTTACTAGTGACAGTTCCCAAAATAAATTGTTTTTTTTTTTAAATGCTTTATACAACTGCATGAAAACAAAATCTAGATTCCAGAGGCCCAGGAACTAGGCAAGGGACAAGTCTCTGGACTTCTCTTTCTCCTGCTCTGATTCGAGCTTCAGCATGATCCACAACTGGGACACAAGGCTCCAGCCAGTCCTTGTTAACAAGCCAAGACACTGTCCTACATCTCACCTCAGTCTTCATGTTTTGCTAAACTGGGTGATCTGATTTTCTCTATAAATCTGTACATTCTGGTGTGAGCACTCTGGGGTGGCAAAGAGAGAGAGCTAGCTGCCTGTTCCCCACCCAGTGGGTTCATGTCTGGCTAGATCAGCCTCCCACCTCCCTGGCTGATTCATCAGGCTCAGTCTATTCAAACAGATGGAATTTCTATTTAGGTATTTTAATAGCATGTATTTAAGATACCCTATTGAGAATCTGATTTGACAGAGGTTTGATGAAGTGTTGATGTGCTGAGAAATCAGCAAATAACTTTATCCTCCAAACTAGATAATTTGAATCAACTTAGATAA